>JAUMHI010000046.1:4366666-4436800 GCA_032359435.1 Enteromius unitaeniatus
ATTGACCAAATACTTATTTTCCACCATAATTTGCAAATAAATTCTTTAAAAATCCTACAATGTGATTTTCTGGATTTGTTTCCCCCCCATTTTGTCCCTCATAGTTGAGGTAAACCTATGATGAAAATTACAGGCCTCTCTCATTTTTTAGTGGAAGAATGTGCACAATTGGTGACTAAATCCTTTTTTGCCCCACTGTATATGTTCCACAGATAAAGCATGTTACACAGGTACACAAGGGAGCGTAAATAATAATTTTGGTGTATATATAACATGCACATGTTAGGCGTGTAAGTAGTACACAGTTTTCATGTGCATATAATACAAAATGTCTTGGCATGCATATGATACGCATCTCCCCCACAGCCCTAATCCTACCCATAATGTAGCATAAACACGTCCATTTATCTCAATTTTGAAAAACTGACCCTTACGACCTTTTTTGTGGTCCAGGGTCACAAATATGTTCTAAAATTGGCCCAAAATATCAAACATCTTTGAATTTCTCCAAATTGAAGGAATCATAATGAGAAGCTATCATACACTACACAATTTTCTGACTTCCCAACTATTAGCCCTGAAAGTCAATTTTTTTGCATCTATACTACGACTTTTCATTTTTATTTGGCTTACTGTTTATACAAACATTCATGAGATCGGGTAGGGTACTGAAATGCAAAAAAATGGACTTTGGCGTTTATATGACACATGCGTTTGGTGTACATATGATACGCATCTACCCCACAACCCTAATCCTACCTATCGTGTAGCATCATATACACGCCAAAGTCTATTTTTGTGTATCTATACCACAAGTTTTTATTTGTACTATTTATACAGATCGGGTAGCAGCACACTCATCCTCTTTCTCGCCTGCTAGAAGCCTTGAACTTCAGAGCTTTCCTTTTCAACACAGTTCTCAAAACGCTCAGCACCGTCAACACAAAGATTTATACAGTACATCTAGTAAAGTAATAAATGGGATAAGCAGACAGAGATGTGGGACAAAAGGGTGGAGCTCAGATTTCCACGAAAGCTCAAGATCAAGCGATGGTGTCCTTCAGATGAGCCTGTAATCTGGAACACTTCAAACCCTTGTCTTCCACCGCCCCTCTTCAGATCCTCTCTCCCTGGGGTCACCACCCCCTCCCGGGTACAGCCAACTTCCAAGTGTGTGAGGGAAGAGGCCTTGAAAGCCGATTGCGTTTTAATAAAGTTTATTATCGGTGGGGGCTAATCCCCATGGTAATCTCTCGCAGACCCAAAGGAAAGCAGGATTACTCACTTGCTATAATCCCAATGAAATTGTTAGGATTTAGCTAGCAAAACAGACCAGATGGCAACAGGCTTGTTCTTCCACCCATGGGCCTGCTCACCCCTTTCCAGACCACTCCTCACCCCAGACACCCTGAAACACAACACATGAGCTATTCATTAAGATATTTACACAGCACTGATAGGGTGAGTGATGCTCAAGCTCCACTCAAGATAGTCAAGGGATATCATGAACAGTTACTGTACATAGTCAAGTTTACGGTGTTTAACACAGATATTCATTGCTAAGAACTTCTTTTGGACAACTTTAAAGGCGATTTTCTCCTAGTAAAAACAGATAGTATTTATATATATATGTATATTTTTTAAGCAAATTCCAGATTTATTCAGCTATCAGATGATGCATGGACCCTCACAACCTTTTTTGTCACAAGGGTCCAAAATATCAAACATGTTTGAATTCCTCCAAATTGAAAGAATCAAAATCAGAAGCTATCATACACTACACAATTATGTGTACTTCACAACTATTAGCCCTGAATTCTTGCAACTGGAGTCAATTTCAGACTGCAAATTGGGCAAAACATTTGCAAAAAAAACAAGTGTTCTAAAAACAATACAAGAAAGATATTTTTATAAAAAATAATTTTAATAAGATTTTATCCAGCAAAGCATTCCATTTCAATACGAATATGTCGTTTTTGCTGTTTCAGGTACCTGTACACAGTTGCTATGCGGTGCAAATTCACATCTTAATGTTTTTGTGAAAAAAAAAAAAAATCTGAAAAAGATCAAATATTTGATCAGAAAGGCACAGAGAATGGACAGGCAGTAGAATCACTGTGAAATAAAAACTAATTACACACAGATTCTTTTCACTATGCTAACCATGGTAAGAGGTAATTGAGTTCTATATTCCAAATGTGAATAATTATTATTTTAATTATTTTATGTCATGTTATAGATGCTATAGTATTGTAAATCAAATGTTTCTTAAATCTAAATTTACTTTTTAAAACATACAAAATGGTTGGTGCTTTTAAAAACGATGTCCGCTGAAAGCAATAAAAAATAAAAAATGGATGAAAAATCGATGAGTGGTCATAAAAATTTGATTTTGTAAGATAAACAAATAAAAAACATCATTTACGATTATAATTATTTTATCGCTAGATGCTTTCAAAAGAATGAAACTCACAAAAGGAGTTAAAAGTGTACGTTTTGTGAAACAACATTAATTACCATCTAATTAAAACCAGTTCTTTGTAAACTCTCGATCAATACTTTGGTGCTGAAGCTGAAGCCACAGATTGTGAGATTTGGTCATTCCTGCTAAAAAGTAAAAGTTCGCACAGGAGCAATGCTCTAGGGCAGAGACACTTTAGCACGTCGAAGCTTTATCCTCAGTTTGAAATACAGGTACATTGCGAGCAGACACATGATGGAGAGGAGGTACAGCAGGACGCACAGGCTCACATCCAGCCTGGAGAATCCCACGCTGAGCAGGGACATCCAGCGCTTGCTTTGGGGTTTGGGGTATGGCTCTATCCCGACCCCAGCACCGAGGTTCTCTTCCTGGCTTCCCAGTTCTCGCTTCACCCTCCAGCCTCCTTCAAACTGGAGGTCTTCCACATCCTCCTTCTTCTTCAGACTCCTCCGTCGCACTACGCCAGACATGGCTGCAGCTCGGAGAGCCTTGGCTTTATAGTGTTGGTTGACAAATAAATCCAAGTCTACTATGTCTTCCTGGGGCTCCCGTAATTTCATTCCCACAACTTTTGGCTTGTGTTGGGACTGTGGCCGCTGTGGCTTCTCCCAAGGTACCTGGTTCTCAGCCTTTTCTGCTTCAGCTGCCCCCATTCTCTCTAACCCCGCAGGATATGGCTCACCAGCCTGCTCCTCTAGTGCTGGTTCTTCTTCCTCCTCCTCCTCCTGCTGCTCTTCTTCTTGTGGCTCTTCGGCAGGGTGGTTGTCCAGAACCTCTCGAGCTCTCCTTTCCGCCCCACGTCCGGCTTCTTTCTCCATCCGAGCTGCTGTGAGGCGGTTTCTCTGATGGATAAGAGCCTGGGTCTCGTCCTGCAGGTAGTCTTTTAGAATGTGAGCTGAAGAAAAGTAGTTTAGAAGGAAGGTCAGCACCTCTTCTTGGTTCCAGCTGTGCTCACCGGACTTTTTTAAGCCATGACAGCTAGGACACAGATCCGGAGAAGGCCACTGTATCTTAGGGAAATGGGGGTCCTCGCTGAGTTCTCCTGTAAAGGATAAGAACAACATCTGTCGGGATGATCTTTTTTTTTTTTAATTTTTTTTTACAAAACCAACAAAAAAGAAATTCCATTACAGTAAAAAAAACAAACAATTATATTTAAAAGCTTTTAATTTATTCTGGTTTAAAAAAAAACAAACAAAAAAAAAACATTTTGTTTATACAAAAGCAAAATTAGAGTAATAATTAATATAATAAGAATCAATTTGAAACAAGTATTAAGAATAACTAGAAAAAAAAAAATCCAAAGAACATTTTCTGCTTGTATTAAAAAAAAAGAAAAATGGGCTTAATTGTTATGAAAATAATTTAACACTGCAAAAGCTTAAAAAGTTTTAGTTTCTACATTATATATATAATATTTGTATTAAATCTATTATATATTTACAGTTAAACATGACCTGGACATGTCTTCATAAGTTTCACCTGCTTAGGCTTAAAACAGGCTTAAACCCATTTTAAAAAGATTAATTATTTAACTTGGTGTTAAGTTAAGTGGGAAGAGCCCAAACGACACATTAATCAATTCTGAACTGACAGCTTAACATAACCAGGAGAACAACACTTTTAGGTCCAATTGGCATAATATATCATATACATCACAGATTAAAATGTTAACATCATATTTAGTTCTACAAAATATTTTGTAGATCCAAATCTGCTTGAGAAAATTAATTCTTCATATTAGAAAATAAATGGGAAAACTAAGTTCCTGCAATTCCTTTTCCTGCCACTCAAAATTCAGAATTTTGCCCAACCTTGAGGTGCTGGACCAAGTGTGTGTGTGACAGGTCTAAAGACATGATCAATAGACCTGTGGGCTCTCCCAGAGGGAGGATCGTGAAGATAATAGATGAGGTTGGGGTGAACAAGACACCCCTCCCCATACACACACACGCTCCGGCCTCTTCTCTTCACACCCCCTATGAACATGCCACCATCTCCAAATTGAATATGAAAGCCAGCACCTCTGGGCTGCAGCTCTCCCTCTAATGAATTACTATTTTTTCCCTTCAGATGTTTTCCTTTTCTCCCTCCCCCCAAACACCACCCCAGATGGAGGCATCCTCTAATAAATTGCTTGTGGCGGATGTCACGGGGTGGCCGGGACACTACAAGAGGTGGCAGTGGCGTTTAGTTTACATCCCTCCCCCCATCCCTTACGTAGATTAATCTGTTGTATATATGCATGTGTGGACGTACTCTGCATACTGCACTTTACATAAGAGATACATCAATTTTACTACATGTCTATGGGAACCCAGGGGTCTTTATGCATGGCTCTGTGACAGCACTCATATCTGGCTGTGATGCAATGCCTATGAAGATCTTACTTTTAATCATGGAGCCCTTCAGCACAAAGGTGACTTCAGCTGTAGCACTTTTAACATTGATACAAAGCTTGCTGGGGCGGTGCATTAATATTCATGCGTGTGAATAGAGAAGGAACCGTCATGTGGGACAGTTCTGGTAAACGGGAGTGAATGTGAGTGTCGATGGGTGGGTTGGACTTCTGTGTTCAGATGAACGGAGGACTGGAGGTCTGACTAAACGAATCCAAAATAAATACAGTGTTGGGGAGTAAATAGTTACATGTAGGGGAAATTTTTCTTTCTGTGTAATTCTACATTAATGTACTTAGTAATATTATAAAACAATGACACCTTTAAATAAAGTGCAAGAAGATTACAGTTACTTATGAAAATGGTAATGATTAAAACTGGTTCAAGAGAGGCAGAGGAAGAATTGCATTATGTTTAGTATTAAATAATGCCATACTGATTTTGTACACTGCATGAAAAATGTATCCCACAATGGAAATACCTGACTTGACCTGCCATTTCCAGTGTGACAAATGCACAAAATCAACCATGGTTTTATCAAATTGCTATTGTGTATGCATAGCCATAAGTGTTAAAGTGCTCCTATTATGGATTTTTAAAAATGACCTTTCATGCAGTCTGTAACACAGCTGATGAAAACATTTGGCAACAACGCTTTTAAATCTGAAAGCGCACTGTGTATAAAGTTATTGTCTCTCAAAAGAAAGAGTCAACTCTGAATCATTAAAACAAGTTGTTTTACCATGACGCCATATTGCCTGCCCACATGTTCTTTTTAACATTGGTCTGAATGGAAACGCAAATTAATTTTTTGCCACTAGGTGATGCTTTTGGAGTGCTAAAATAGCCATTTCCCTGGTAACACTGTACACAAGGAGCACTTCTGGACTCCCAAAACCAAAATGTAACCCTTTTATTACCCATAATAGGGGCACTTTAATTGTAGCACTATAAATTATGGAACACATTCACTATAAACAAGTTCTCTCCACTCTCCACCTTCAATACCACGACTGAGGCGAGTCCCTTGAGCAAGGCATCGTTCCCCCAACTGCTCCCCAATGGCTGCCCACTGCTCCGGTTGTGTGTTCACGGTGTGTGTGCGTGCGTGGTTGTTCACTTCTCACTGCTGTGTGTGTGCACTTGGATGGGTTAAATGCAGAGTACAAATTCCTAGTATGGGAAACCATACCTGGCATGTCCTCCTTAAAAAGTATTAAGGGATCTAGAATATAATCAATAGTAATCAAGCAGAATAAGGCATTATTATGTGCAATAAAAGTACTAATAAACAGCAAATATGCTAGTAGGATGCTAATAAGCAACTAGTGAACAGTGTTAACAAATACAATCTTCTTGTGGGTAAGCTTTTTGAGCTTGAGTCAGTAAAAGTGACCTAAGAAAAACCTAGAAACCACTCAGCAACACAAGAAAAAACACCCTAGCAATCACCAATCATATATTGAAGCAACTAAAAAAAACCTCTCTGAACACACAGCAATGCCCTGGCAACTACACAGAACACTGCAGCATTGTGTTATTTTATAATTTCTTAATTAATTTTGGCAGATGGTTCAAATAATGTTAAGTTAAAAAAACATTTTGTTCTGAGAAAACAAATTGACAGAACTTGCTATATTAAACACGCAATGTTGCAAGGTCATACTGCTTCCTATTTCTCATACTATTTAAAATATATTTATAGTCATCACAGTATGCAATAAGCCACGACTGAAGTGAGCAAGGCAATAAAGAAGCTCACGAAGGTAAACTTATTTGTCTTCCTTCTGTAGACCTCTCTACAGGAGTGCTGGGCTGAGTTTGTAGTCTGGGACTTTTAAATTAATTGTGCAGCAGTGATACTAATAGGCCACTATTCATGGCTGGTTAGCTGTGTGTGCGAGGTAGGAGGGAACTACTAAAGAGGCTCACGATCAGGAGGAGGAGGAGGAGGATCCCTCTTGGGAACCAAGAGGAATAAAGGGTGTCGGAAGCAGAGGAGGAGGAGGGAAGAGTGCCACCCACTTCACACACACAGAAACACACACTTTGTGTTAGCTACTTGGGACAGAGATTACAAAGCAGAGGAAGGCTTGATGCTGGCGGCGTGGCGTGTGCCACCTGCTGTCCCGGGTGTCTGGGGAATAGAGGGCCGCGTGCCCCAGGCAGGAGACACTGTTGCTGTTTCAATTGTCAAGCGGCTGGAACGACTCTCCTGGGGTGTGAGAGACAGTGAGACCTAATCAGCAGAAGTGATGGGGGACCAGGGGACACATGGGGGGACACGCATGGGGGACTTTTGTCCAATTATTCATGACTTCATGGCTGGTAAAAAGGGACAGACGCTAAAGAGGCAGGCGACATCAAAAGATGACAAACAAATGAATTAAGCAAGTGTGAAGAGAGGCAACTAACTCCCTTTATGGCCCTTATGGATAACAGCTACACAAGCTGACAAGTTGTCAGAGATAACAAAGATTTTAATTTATGAAATGTCAATTATGGAATTAGAACTAAAAACTTTACGATTAAAAAACATAATATTCCTACCAGAATAGTAAATTTGCATAATTTCGGGGAAAAAAAAAATCGATATTTAATATAAAATGAAATAAAATAAAATATGGGAAGTAACAGAGAGTGTGAGAAATAGAAAAGGGGATGGATGTTACTGGAGAGAGAGAGAGAGAGAGAGATAGACGGATAGAAGAGAACAGGACAGCTGGTGTCTGCCCAGAGGATCGCCGAATTAAAGGGATTTAAAGGGAAGAAGCTGCACTGGTGCTCTGGAGAGGGAAAATCCACCAAAAAAAAAACTAGTGTGCTCTCTTCTTTTCTGCTGCTCAGGAGGGACAGGACTAAATAATATCCTTGGCACACTTCAAAGCTAGACCAAATACCACCTATTGCACAGAAATATAGCTTACCTTTCAAGTTTATTATTTAGATTTTAAGAGCAGTAGTACGTATACTGTTCAAAATGTAAACAAGAAACATTTCCGTTTAGACAAATACCTCCATGCTTAACGTGATGAAAAACACTTGTGGTTACTCTGTTAGGGCGCCTGTGTGAACTTGACTTCTGCACATCCAAAAAAGGTCACTATTACTCCACCAACTGTAAATGTAAAAGTTTTCTTTTCCATTTTTAAGTAAAAAAAAAAAAAGAAAAAAACACTAGGCAAATACTTTTTGAGGCCAGTGAAAACATGTTGTATAAGTGTTATTTATATGTGCTTGACACTTAACATTTATTTACACTGAAAATACTAACCTGCCAGACGGTTGTTGACCCGGTTGTGGCGAGACCAAAGCCAAAGGACGGCGGTGGACAACGAGGTCACATAATCCATGCTCTCTTGGGCCATACTTTCAAAGTGAGTTGCACATGGCCTGCACCCGAAAAAACTGCTGACATAACTTCTCATCGCTTGCAACACTTCCTGAGGGTCTGCGATCAAGAGAGAGAAAGAATGAAATGTTAAAAAAGAATGAAAGTGCCATTGCAAAAAAGAAGCCCTGCCAACACTGGGTGCATAAAGTGTTTGAAATATTAATATATTGTAATATCATGCATTAATAACAGTGCTGTCAAACTATTAATTGCAATGAATTGCATACAAAATAAAAGTTTTTGTATACATACTTTGGGTGTGCTGTGCATATTTATTATGTATATATAAATACACACACATGCATATATATATTTCAGAAATATATGTTCAGATATTAAATGTATTCATTTATAATATAATTTATACAAATATAAATACAGACATGTAAATATTCTCAAAATATATAGTGTATGTGTATTTATATACACTGAACAGATAGATTATGCAAACAAAAACTTAATGCGATTAATTGAGATTAATCATTTGACAGCACTAATAATAATAAATTAAATACACAATGACACTTTTTTCTTATATACATTTCATGTGATATTACAGTAATTATTATTATTATTATATTAGAAATAATGAAAAACTTTTAACAAAACATAATTCCACACTAACAGTTTCATAAAAAAAAAAAAAAAAAAAAGTACTACAGCACATAACAAATAATATTTGACCATCTGCGTATCTCCACAAACAAATAGTTAAATATTGCTTAAAAATGCGCAAAAGTTGATCAGTAAACTTTCCAAAAATGTAGTAGCCTGTTAATTTAAACACACAGCAGTCTACTAACCAACCAACCAACCTCTAGGCCCTAGATTAACCTACACTAATTCTTGTGTATCTATTCTCTCAAACACAACACATTCTGAGGACAAGTCACTGCAGTTACCAGGAGAGGTAGACAGGTCAGTTCTGACCCTGAATACTCCAAGTTGGTTTAGTGTTGTGGATAGTTCAGGTCTTTCTTTCTGTGGTTTAGCTGGTGGATGTAATCCAGAGCATTGCCAGTGGACAGATGGACACCCCGTCCCTCGTCTTCCATCTGCAGGTTACGTGACCCCCCTCCTCCCGCTCACACAAACACAAACCCGCATCCACACGCAGATGCCCCCCTCCGCCCCGCTTCTCTTCCGCCCACTGTAAGCTGCTGGATTAAGTGTGAGTGGAGAAGCTGTGTTCACTGGGTCTTATATTAACCCTTCAGATTCCAATAATCTAAACAAATCCCTCTTTCCTACCTACACACAATTACTTTTCCAGCAGCAAAACAAGGCCTTAGAATAACAGCGACACACTGGTTTCCTGGAATGTAACACTCTTGTGTATATTTGCATGGGGCGAAGATGGATTTTTCAACAAAAAGCACTTTAAACATGCTAGAGGAACGCACAGACGGCCACACACAGCCCAGTACAGAGGCTTCTTTACACAATAGACAGGCTCATCCATCTCAAAAGGGCCTTGAAGGTTGTGACACAGGGCAGTTCTTGAGGTCAACAACAGGCCAAGATGGCCCACAGAACTCAGCCTGAGCTTCATTAGACTTACAGTTCATGAGTCTACTTTAATACATTCGCATTTACATTTATACATTTGGCAGATGCTTTTTATGCAAATCATTACATTGTGTTCATGGTCTACATTTAATCAGTTTCCTGGGAATCAAACCAACGATGTTGGTGCGCTCTACTGAGCTACAGGAATACTGTACAGGAACACAACAAAAGATACTTTGGGAATACCGGGAGGCTTGTGACTGTCCCATTGACTGCCAAGTAATGAAGTAAAGTATGAAAGATATCATCAAAGTACTGTATTTATGAAGTGGCGAGAATACTTTTTAGAATGGGTGTGGATGCGGGTTTTTATTTTCTTTGTCTCCAAAAAGTATTCTCATTGTTTCATAAAATTCAGATTGAATTATTGATGGCAGAAGGACTATCCTGGCGATGTCTTACCTGCAATTTCGGGTATTGAACACATTAATATGAATACATACTCATACAGGAGAAATATGGATAGCAAATCCCATTTCATTTAGTCTCATTGCCAGAATTACCATTTAGGCTCACTACCAGAAGGTTGTAGGTTTGCGAACCACAAGAGAAGTCCATATAGCCATTGTGTACTTTTGGAAGGCTACTACCTACTTACAATTATTAAAAAGAAGGGGCATTTGCTAAACAGTGTAGTTGAGGTCCTGTGCATAATAATTGTACCTTTGCTAGACATTTCTTTAGCGTGCACCGTGAGCACATGGAAGAGGGTCCAAACAGCACATGGATATCCACGCAAATGGGCATAAGATCCCTGGCAGCCCACCCACTGTACACCCTCAGGCAACACCGCATCACTCGTCTGAAAACACACACATGCAGTCTCAATTGACTTCAGTTTCACTTAAACAACAAGAATCAATTACAGTCAATCAATTTTCCTTTCAGTCACTCTTCAAATGAAGTGAGGTGGATACTGCAATTGGTATGGCTATTATAAGAAATAAAACCTCTATAGGGATCATTTTCAAACATATTTCACTTTGTGCATAATTAAGCCCATATCAAACAGCATTAAAGTCTTTGGCCCCTTTTGGAATTAATCCAGATCTCCCATTGGTCAGTCTTCTGTGCAGAGTCACTCAGCAGTTGACTGGTGGGTGCGTCTATAAGAAGCGATGATCTTGATGACACCAGGCCTTTTCCTTATGGGACATCTTCCTACTTCCTCATTGATTCATTGATTGGGTGGCTAAAAGCTAATGATGTCACTAACTGCTTCTGTGTATGTTTGTGTGTGTGTAGGCATGCAGGCTTCAGTATTATGACAGCATCATAAAATCTTGTTTAATCTTGTTCATTTACTTACTTTGACTTGCTTTCTTCAAAAAAGAAGATATTGTCTCAGTGTCTTTTGTCTTTATAATAAAAGTCAGTGGTGTCCAATGTGTTCTGGAACCCAGTGACTGTCATTGTATGGACAAACACAGTTGAAACATTCTTCCAATATTCTTTTTTGTGTTCAGCATAATTCTGCAGGCTGGATATGGTGTTGAATGCCATGGCTTGAAATTGTGCTTGCAATGGCTTAAATGGTTCAAATATATGTTTTAATAAATTTAAATGAGTGACAGCATCCCAATACACTGACCTCATGACCCAAGTCTAAGTGGAGAAATGCTTACGTCAAGGTATTGACGAACTCAGGTGCCTTTTCAAATAAATGCGGTACTTCGCTTTATCAAATGTCTGCTTGTCAAAACTCTCATTTATCATCTCTAATGTCACAAAACAAAAAAAAAAACATAAGCTCTTACTGAGATGTTCTGCTAAGGTAAGCTTGTCTAACCTGCACAGTGTTGTCCAGGACTTCTCTAAAATCACTGTATTTGATCTCCATCCCCTTCTGTTGTTGTAACCAGCTGTTAACAGTGTTCAGTGCGCTCTTTACAGATGGACGACCTGGGAAATACTGCACACACAAAACAAGCACATAAACACATACACAGTCATACGCTTGTGTTTAGGACCAGGCTAAGCAAAAACATCTCAGTATTTACATAAGTCCTTTTAAACCTAATAAATGTGACAGCTATTTCTGCAGCACCAGTAGCTGTTGTCAAATGGTGAGATCACTAGATTCGCTAATGTGCTACTAGAAGACACTAAGTGACAGTGAAAATGCACACTGCAATAATTTGAAGATTTACAGTCAGGGAAGAAAATGTCCCTTTAAAGAAGAATATACATTTATCACAGTTTTAGGACACATTCACCACTATAAAATGTTGATTGTATTAATAATAAGAATTCTATTATTATATATTATATAATAATAAACACTTTTAAAATAAATATTATTATATGTTAATGTATTTATTTTTATTGCTTTTTTATTCATTAGGCAATCATTATTTATTATTTCTTGTCAAAATATTCTTTGTTTCTATGGTTTAACAACTGCTTCAAATAATGTATTTATTAACAATGTTCATCATCATCATCATCATTACTGTTATTTCATTACATATTAACCATTAAAAATATAATTATTCTATGACCAATTAAAAATTATTAAAAAATTAGTTTAAAAAAAACGACAAATAATAACATAAAATTAATTAATTTAGTTAAAATATTTAAATCTTAAAATTTTTAGTACTACAAAACAACACTGAATTCGCTGGTAAAACACTTTTTTCTTACACCAGTGCAAATTTAATAGTGTTAAAGAATGTGTGTGTGTGTGTGTAAGTCTCTGGAAGTGCAGTGAAGTAATGACCAGCCTGAGCCATGTGGCACGAGGGAATGGACAGATTCAATGGCCCTGGACGGACGCCAGTGCTGACCTTACAATTCTGTGTCTGAGCTGGGGCCACAAAGCCAACGCTAACACTCCGTCACGGCCCCATAAACACAGGCACATTAGTGCAGGCCAAGGCCTGTGTGTGTGTGTGTGGGGGGGGGCTCCACAGGATCCCAGAGGTCCACCTTTCTTTGATTTGTGCTCTTGCGTCTTTTCAATTTTCCTGTGGCCATCTGTTCAGCATGGTGCGGCCTTCTATTCATCACCCTCTAACAGGATCTCTATTAAAACACAGCTCACTTAAAAAGGCCTTGCGGAGATTTACTTAACCCCAACGCCCCACTCCATTCTGATTTGTTTCCTTAATCTGGGAGATTCGGCCATTGAGAACGCAGCCAAGGCGGAAAGCTAATCAGAGCTGCACAGGTGGGAAAAGGAGAAAGTCTCTAGTCTAGTCCTTCCCTGAATGTGAGTGTCATTGAATAGATCCGTGTTCTGGTCTGGCCTCGAACTGTTTGTTGAAGACAGTAATCTGGGATTGCTCATACAAAAGGCATTGTTCAAAACTAGTGAAAACTCGGTTCTGAATCTGTGCAAATCAAAACAAAAAAGGTGACGTGAATAACTCTCTGGGGTTCTGGCAGCTAGTGAATGAAAGGCCGTTGAGTCATCACGATAGACTCTGGATTTGATCTGGTTAACGCTGTAAAGGAGAACTAAACGTGTGATCTGAGAAAAGCTGTGAACTGGCTTACACACTTTGTTTATAGACTTTTATAGAGTATTTAGACACACAAACAACACTTATACTACAGTTTAAGGGTTACGAGGTCAGTAAGATTTCATTTCTATTAATGAAAAAGCACTGAAAAAAGGATTTCACAACATTTTAATTGTTATTTATAGCACACACACACACACACACACACATATATTTTCATGTAAATATATGCTGTATGTGTTATTTGCATTAAAATTAATGCATTACATAAGTGAAAATAAATACACTATTATAGAACAGTACATTTATAAACTAACACTTACCTAGATTCATAAATACTGCCAATAGTGTTACTTGGTTTATGAAAGCTAATAAAAAATAATAATGAAGATTTAAACCTTTTGTACAGTGTTACTGATAAAAAAAAAAAACACATTCACTTGCATTTGGTTGTCAAAAGCTACATGCCAATAGTTAAATGTGTTGAACTATACTATGTGAAGTATGAACTACACTGTTACACTACAACTATGCGAACATGAGGGGAACTGACAAAAATTGGACGCAGTTTATTAACATTAATAGCAAAAACAGCTCTAAAAAGTTACTTGGCTATCTTTGAGACTTTTTTAGAGTCTTTTTAATACTGTTAGTAACTGCCGTAGCGCTTATATTTTCACGAGGAGACAATGTTTTCTCTGACGCTCTGTTATTCAGACAGTTTTTTCAGCAGTACACAGTCAATCATGCACTGTAAGAGTATATATAGCCTCTGCATATTCCATCTACCAAAGCAAGGATATAGATCACTAACCACAAACAGCCCTTTCCAATCACTGTCCTTACTGATTCAGCCCCCCACCCACCCCCTGCTCTCCCTTCTTCCTCCCCTTCGGACCATGACAATCCACTTCACCCTAGCAATATGTCATCTCCAATCCGATTAGTATCAGCATTCGAGAAAACCACAGTCTCTCTCTCTCTGCAGAGGTTCAAAAGAGAAATCATCTGTCGACCCAGCCTTGAAGAAGACCCCCCCTTTAATCTCACCCTCTGGGACACATACACAAGTGGGCCATGTAAAAGCCATCTAAACTGTTCACCTGTTATCACAGCACTACCTAACATCAGGTGCTAGTTGTCCAACAACGCTGGGTTCTCTGAAATTTGTTAGAATGAAAATAGCAAATGCAGAGCCAGTGATTTTAGGACACAGTGGCCTCAAATAAAAGATTGAGTAATGGCTGAATCTGGACCTCAAATTGCCTTCTAATTCCTTGTTTTATTCTCTCCATCTTGCGTGGCGGGAAGCCTCTTTCAAGAAAGCAGGATAAAGACGGGTAATCCTAAAACCTCTTTGTAATGCTCTCATGTCTCCAAGATCCACTCTTTTAATCCTGAAATACATGTTCTGATTCATACAAATCCGGATTGTGCTGCAAACCCAGATACGCTGAGCAACAGCATGACCGTGAAAAACACTTTGTATCAAACTCTGCCAGTATATGTACTATTTAGTACTGGTGACATGAATTTGTTACATTTTGTTCATCTATGCTCATAATTTCAGATTGTATGTAAAAAGAGAACATCTTAAATATTTTTTACATTTTAAAAGAACATTCTTATTCATTTATTGTGTGTGTGTGTGTGTATATATATATATATATATATATATATACACACACACACACACACACACATTTTTTACATTTATTTATCTATTAAGATATTAATAATAGACATGTTAAATCACATTATTGTTTTTACTGCATTTTTGATTACCTTTTTTTTTTATTCTAATGACCCCAAACTTTTGCATGAGACTGTACACACATAGAAGTGTCTTTTCCTCCTGTGGGCTCCTGGCGCAGGAGAAGGTTCGGGATGAGAGGGCAGGTTGTGACATTCACAGGATTATCCCATTACATCAGTCTGCCTGCATTCTAAGCATCTTATTCTAAAGTACCAAACCTGTAAGCAAACTAACTGTGTTTAGCATTCAAGCCACTGTACAGATCTTCAGCTCAGAACACTGTGTGTGTGTGTGTGTGTTCCTCCGTGCCACCATTAATCTCTCCATGCTTTGCTTTAGTGGGGTTAAACACTTCCTCTTCACAGAGTGTCAATTAATGCAGCCGGCGTGTCTGTTTAACAAGGCAGCTCAAAAGAGCCAGCCAAAAACAGCAAGGACACTCTGAAGAGCCCCAGCTAAGGCTGGAATACCAGAGGGATCGGGGAATATTGACAAAACTAACCACAGTTAATGGGAGGCCTGCCCAGGGCCCCTGCCACTCCTCCAGGCATCTGTGTAGACCTTCCCCAGAGAGCCCTAAATAATCAGAGAGATTGGCAGAGCTACGCTGGATGGACCTTAAGCCAGCGAAAGGTCATTGTCTCAGACCTCATCAAAGAGATCCATGGCACACGTCTGATCCAGTAGAGCATGGCTCAGTAGAAAACATACAGGGAATAGACAACTAAGTGAATCGGAAAAGAATTATTCAAGAGATTTGTTTTTTTATATATATACACACACACACATTCAAAAATGTCATATAATAAGTATAATATATAAATAATAAGTGAGAAAGGATGTGATGGAACAGACCATCACAGCAGTGAATAGGAATATCTTGGATGTGTCCTTAAATGTCAGAAATGAGCAGTTTCGTAATGTGCTGCTGTATAAATATTTTCAGTGCTATTTCAATTGCTGTACCATGTTTGAGTGCTGATATATTTTCTCCCTGAAACACCATGTGAACATATGTTGTACTTTCTAATAACCTGACTGAGTTTATAATCATTCGAGAACACAAAACCCTGAAAACTTCTATGATAAGGTTTAAAAACACATCTTGGATTGAAATGGTCAGAATATCTCCCTCTAGTGGTCTGTTTTGTGAACTGACTGGGCTGATACAGATATCACAAAGAATTCAAGTGCATATTTAATGGGTTTGTGTATTGATGTGACTTACCTTAGCCAGTACATTTATGTACTTTTTGAGTGCAATTAGATTGTCTCCACTGATGCTGATGTGTCCAGACAGCTCTACACGCAGAGAGTAATGCAGCGCTGATTCCAAATCAGACATATAAACGCGTGTCCTATATAAATGTACACAAAAATATATGTAGGATTATATCTGTGCACCATTACATCACGAGAGAGTCCACATGACTCAATTTTGTTAAGATTTCAGCTACAATATATGATTACTGTATAAAACATGAGTACATTTTACAACACTTAAATAAAACTTTCATGTATAAATGTTCAAGTATGGCCATATTTGAATATTCATGAACTACAGACGTGTTGAGTGTAGCAAGATGTATTAAAAATGCTTGCAAATTTGTAATCCGCAAACATTTACCTTATTATGTAAATAATTGTTGCATTAGCCTTTATGGATTTGCTAGACACTTATAGCTCTAGCAATTTACACTGCATTCAAAATATTACTTTTTTATCATTTCCTGGTAAATTAACCTATGACCTTAGCATTGCTAGTGCTTGAGCTACAAGAATGCTTAAACGAGGCATTAATATGTAAAATAAATTTAAAACGTAAAAAGAAAATGACTAATTATGTCATTTTGTGTGCACTAACTTGTTAAACGGCCTCCACTCCTGTAGAGTTGAGTTCTTGATAAGATCAGTGATGGGAATCTGGGGTTTGCCTATCCGCACTACCCCTGGCAACCTCTGGAGGGCGTATGAGTAAAAGGTACGAGCCTCATTGAGTCTGATAGAGGAGAAAAAAAAGAGAAGTAAGGGCCACTCAACAACTACACATAACCTCAAGTATGCAACTGTCACAAAAGAATGTAGAGTGGGTGTCATGTCTGCCAGACACCAGAAGAGTCCATGTTTATAGAGCTGTTTACTTCTTGTATCAGTTCAGTTTTGGGGCAGGAATTAAAAGAAGAGTAAGGGTTAAGGTTTGGGTCTGGATTAAAGACGAGTTAGGGTACAGATATATACCTTCTTCCCTACAAAATAGTATGCAAAACAGTACGCCTGTATTTATATAACAGTAGATAAAATATGAAATAGAGCATACAACGTGACTGATAGGATGTCAGGACTGCACTCAAATTAGACGCATATGTGCAGAACATAACAGGTCAAAAATATATTCTTTATCAGGTGCGTTACACACTTTGATAGTGTGTGACTTTGAACATCGCTTTAAAGTCTACAGCTGGAGGCAGAGCTATAGACAGGAAGTGAGGAAACTATTTTTAATGAGAGATTAGCATATTGGACAGGCAGATTAATCAGCTGACATTTGAACATTTTGAGATTTGCCGTTTAGTTCATATTTTGAATTCCATAAAAAAATCCGAATAACTAAAGTGTTACTTTGACATTATGTCCAGTAAAAAAAAAAAAATATATATATATACTGACAGCTGTGTAGATGGATGAAAAAACACTAATTTTTTTTAAATAATCATTTCATATTACTTCATAAAAAATGTATATAGAAATATAAAAAAATTAATAAAAAATAAAGAATATTTTGACAAACAATAAACAAGTCAACTGTGTGGTACAGAAATTACAACGTTGCAGTATAAATGTTTCATCTTTACATGGTTAAATATAATATATATATATTTTATATATATGTGTGTGTGTGTGATGTTTTATAATAATTTTATTAAAAGGTTTTTACTGTCAATTTTGCTCAATTTAATGAATTCTTGCCTAAAAAAAACTATGAGTAAGTCACAATTTAATATTCAGTTTTCACTATTAACTATTATAATCAGCTTTATATCTACCATTGAGTCACCAATACAGTGTATCAGTATTGGACATTAATATACAAACCACTATTTCACCAAGATGTGTTTTTGAAACTATTTTTAACAATTCTAAATATTAGCAGTATTAAAACTTCCTTTTTTTATTTACCAAAAACGGCTAAGAATGCATTGTGCTTATGGCTGCTTAAAAAAAGTGATCTTACCCCCATGTCTCTCTTCTCCTGTTTTCCACTATCATCTATTTACCTTTCTTCTCATATGAACAGATGGTAGGTGTGGTGTGCTGATGAGATGTCATTACTGATCATTACCCTCTTCACTAACCCTGGCAATCAAACAATAAACACCACTGTGCATTCCTGTGTCTCCAGCACAGGAGGACACACACTCCCTCATCTACCCAAGCTTCAATCAACCCTCACCGGAGAGATGGGGCGAAGCTTGAGGTCCCCAGGGTCTGACGGCACGCTTCTGAGACCATGAGGACCCGAGATGGTGGAGATAGTGTGTGTGTGTGTTTATGTTTTTTGAGCATGTTACACGAGATCAATCACGCATTCAGACCTGACGGGACGCCATCTGTTGCTCCGCAGAGCAGGGACTGCTTGGCAGGTGAAACGCAGAAAAGGAGCACCATTGTTTCGGCGTAGAAGATTAAAACCCCCCTTAACACACCCATGCACACCATCAAGCAGGACGGAAACAACATAAACCAACCATAAATCATTGCTCTTTTGCATTTGTCATCTAAAGGGCCCCACACCCATGCCAAGTTATTTTTCTCAAATAAGCATAACAAAGCGAGCAAACCTCTGATTTATGCTCCCGGTTAAAAATGATTATGAAAGCTCTGTGATCTTGAATAATTGCATGTATTAAAATTCTGTTGTCTCATTAACATGGCCAGATGTTGTGGGAATTTTCCTGCAATGGCTAATGATCATAAAACTGAGAAGACCAGACCAGGCAAATGCTAAACGCTTAATTATAAGAATCTAAGAGTAAAATGCCTTGGCTCTAGCTTATGTTAATGCAGTATGAAAGAGAGAATAAAGGTTAACTGTGTCATTTTAGTCCCTCAAATAGAAGTTTATAAGATTGTTTCAGCTGTTTTATCAAACAACAGACCAAAATCTTGTACCTTTAAGTTTAATAATTTAATAATCATTTTAAGTATAGGCTTTCTTAAAAGTGATTGGCTTACCTAAAAGTGGCTTACCTAAAGCTTATATGTTCATTTTGTTCTTCTCTTCTCTTATAATTTATTATTATTATCCAAGCATCTGTTTTATATCTGGTACAGGGGTGTATGAAGAAAATGGAGCACTTACACTTTGACTCTAGAGATATGTCCAGATGAGTTGTACAGGTAACATGAAGGAAAATCAGTCACACCAAACCTGGCCACCAAACTCGTCTCGGTGTCCAAAACCCTGCGCACAGTTATGTTTTCATACTGCAACAAATCCAGTGTCACCTTAAAATAAATAAATAAATAAATACAAAAGGTATTGTGTATTTTCTCCAAAAAGTCTTAGCTAAAATAATTTGAAGATTAAGAAAGCATTGGAAAAAAAAAGAAGAAGAATACATTTATCATAATCTTTTGTTTTGTGTTCAGTGAAAGGAATTTGGGCTTGGAACAACACGGTGAATAAATTACAACATTTTCATTTTTGTGCGAATTATTCCTTTAAATCATCCTTGTGTAAACTGATCTCACCTCTCTCCCCACGTAGGAGTCTTTACTCTCAAACACAAGAGCGAGAAACTTCACATTGTTGGTCTGAAAGATGTTGTCTATCTCTGCCTCACTTTCAGGAGAAAAAAAAAAGATTAGATTCAAATAAGTTGAGATAACGTAATGCAGTTACTCTATGCTAGGGAGTTTACTAAAACGCTTTAAGCCGTTAACCAAAACTGCTACATTTTTTGGTAAAAATTGATCTAAATTAATAAAAACACAAAAAGCTTTTTTAGCATTTCCTGCAATAATTTTACAGATGGCACCAAAAATTAAAAAAAAGAGATACAATTTAAGTTTATGGCATGTCATTTTCCTTCCCTATTTGAGTGAACTTTTGCACAGCAGTGTTGACAAAACCAACATGCTCACTGACCGTTACAAGTAAGCATTTACATTCAGAGCTGACAAACCAGCATACAGATGATAAAAGATGACCACCAAACCTCTTAGATTTCAAGTGCAAAATTAAAACAAAGACATGTTTTAAATAAGTTGACAAGTGTGTAGGACATTGTGTTCTAACCTAGCTGTCTCTAAAGGTGGACAAGCAGGTGGCCAAGTCTCATTGTGCATCTCCAACTTCTTGATAATGTAGTGCCGAAGGCCTCTCACATCCCTCGAAAATCCTATATGAACATTTAAAAACAAAAGTGCATCATCAATCAGATCAATCAGATCTAAGAATTAGATAAAATGGAATAGTTCACCTGAAAATGACAACTTATAGCAAAGGCCAGATTTACTACACAGGGCAGTTGGTAGTGGAAATTCTTTAAAAATTCATATGGAATCAAGTTAATGTTCATGCCTTGTCAATGCTACTTCTTCACTTTTCTTAAGTAAAGCCTGACAGTAGTTTTAACAGAATTTTTTTTTTTTTTTTTCAGGCAGTTAGTTAATCTGGTCCTTAATGTTAAATAACGTTTTGCACACAAACCTATCACATGACTTGTGAACAATTGGAATATAGTGCATGGGTTCTACGGATAATCTTTATAATACTCTTTTGAGGCTTGACAGCAAAGTTTGTGCTACAAATAATTATTAGCCATCACCTCGACAGGCTGGGTTTCAAATGTTCTGTCATGCTTTCTTTTAATCAGTCAGTGAAATCTTCACTGTTAGTATTTTTAATGCAACATATCACAAGAACTTCTGTAGCAAGAGCTCCTTTGTCGGCGTCTTGGCTTTTATTTTTCATTTTGCAGTCGCAGCATGAAAAAGACAACAGTGCAATCAACCAATTTAATGAATATTTTTTTAATACTTTGTCTTGACTACATATGGAACCTCTCATTTCTTTCCCCAAATCTCCCAATCTTATTTTGGCTGGAACGGTTTAAAACTTTATTTTCTTCACTTCTAATCCATATTTCCACCCTCAAATGTAGGAATTCTCAAACCAAGCAGAGCAGATACTGTATGTATATATATATATAATAAAATAAATTTGGGGATGAACTGTTCCTTTAAGAACATACTGGAATAAATAAAGACACATTTTTACCTCTGAATTCCTGGCCCTTAGACTCGCTGCTTGAATAAGCTGGGAAGAACTGAAAGACAGAGGAAGATCAGTAACGGTGCTACTTGAGCCCTTCACATCAGTTGCATGCCTGCAGACTCTCATTGACAGCTTTAGTCAACAGCTCTTCCCTCTACTTCCTTAAAATTCAGCAAAGCTGTCTAAATGTTTCCTTATGCCACCTTCATAAGACTTTATTTTACAAGACAAGAACACAAATCTAGATACAGAAACACCCACATAGGAACATCTGGGGATGTAGAGAAAGGACAAAGAACTGACAGACTCTGTTAGATCAGTTCGCCCCTCTGGCTTCAGCATAGCCTGTACCCATAGTGCATGACTGAACAAAGAACAGTTATTCATGAATAAAATGGATTCATCTGTCTGGAAAAAAAACCTCACAAGTCATGCTTTTGCACTCAGCAGAGGGCCTCATTCATGAAACACAAGCAGAATTAATTTACGTGTAAATCACTTGTCACTAAATCAACAATTTACACCAGAATGGTTTAATGAAAAATACACACAATTTTTTCACCAAAAAGGACCAACAAATGCAGTCATCCATTTTTAAAGATGATTTCTTATCTTTATTTCCATTTATGGGCAATTGGACAACATACACAAATTTACATAATTAAGATAAGGTAATTTAGAAGATAAAATTGTATTGCTCAGGTGTTGCTTTCACTTTCAGAGCTCAGAAGACATTTCCTCAGAAGTCAGAGGTGCTCCTTGCGATCGAATGTCCTGCGAAGTTTAGCTCCAACTCTAATCAAACACACATGCATTTAATTTTTTTAAGTGATCCTAAAAAAACGTAATTAGTTGCTTCCGGTGTGTTTGATTGGAGTTAAACAGTCGATCGCCAGGAGCGGGGTTGAGCACCTCTGATCTAAGTATTAACTTTTTCTTAAATGTTTCAATTACAGTTGTATAAAATAAACATTGCATAACCTATACAATTTATCATTTTATATGCATAAAATGATTAAATATCACTACCATTCAAAAGTCTTAGTAAGGTTTGTTAATGTTTTTGAAAAAAATTCTTATGCTTTTTTTATGCATTTATTTAATTACATATGCTATTTATTTGGTACGATGGTAAATATTAATTTTCATCAGCCATTACTTCAGACTTTAGCGTCACATGATCCTTTCAGAAATCATTCCAACTCGCTGATCTGGTGCTCAAGAAACATTTCTGATTATTATCAAAGTTAACAAAGTTAGTAGTCTTTGATAAACAGAATGTTCACAAGAACAGCATTTATTTCAAATAGAAATATTTTGTAAATATAAACATATTTTGATCAATTTAATGCATCCTTGTTGAACAAAAAACTCATTTTTAAATGATATACTATAAAATGTTACTTTATATAATATCAGTTAATGGGAAATTAATTAAATTCAATGGAACATGTTTTCATTCATATTTAAATCTCAGACTTCTTATTGCACAAGCGGAGACTAAATTCTTTCCTACACATAAAAACAAGGGCTGAACTATAATTATAACCGAACACAACAGCAGCGATAATAGCATGCCCTTTAATTGCACACTACCTTCAGAGAGGGATATCCGGTGATGCCGAAATTGGTGCACACTTTTCTGTTGCTTTCATCAGCACAATCAATAGCAGCCAGATCAACAGCAGGCTTCCATTCTACAAAACAGAAAGCTTGTGAAACCGAATCAATGCACAAAAGGCAATCGATGGTGTTTTTGCAAATGGATTTCAGTTGCATGTTGCAAAGTTTGTATTATGACGGTAAGGAGTCAGTGGTTAAACATCAAACATCTGTCTGTGCAAATACAACGTCAACACTATGTCAAAGAGCATCTGGAACAAGATCAACACTGAAGATATGGTGTTCTCATTAACAACATATACTCCATTAAGCTTTCACAAAGGGGACTTCCAGGAGTCAAAAGAGGGTGCTTTTGATGAACAGTGATAATGTCAACCTAGATGAGGCAACTCAAGAACCTCAAACATTGAGCTACACAAGCACTTTAAAGTGGTTGTGTCTGGAAACCTAAATGAACCGCTTGCATTTGTAGGTACAGCTAAATTAACTCTAAATGCACCATGAAGCCCATAAATACATTTATTTATTTTTTTTTTTTTTTTTTGAGGTTTTTGAGACACTGCTTGTTTATGTTTATGTCAATAACTATGTAGAAAGTAGGCAGCTCACTAGTCATTGTGTAACATAGTTAGCAGTCTACCAGCTCTCATTTGCCTCTGTGTTAATAACCAACCACTGCCAACTAATAAAACTCACCTGTAAGTAAATTAGTCATCACTTAGCTTACTTTAGGTTTGCTGTTGGTTGAAGGTTTCTGGCAAGTTTCCACAGCGTTTAATGTTTTGAGTAAGATATAGACAAACACCTCACAGAAATCAGCGTGGTACCAAAAACCACTAGTAACTAATGTTGTGGCAAATACCAATTAACGCTAGTAGCGGAGGAAACAGGTTACCGTGTTAAACGATGGGCTACAACAGGAGTTCAGCTGTTTTGCATAGACGCTGCGGGTCAGGAACAGCTGTTAACTGTGCGACGATGTGGATCTCTGGATCAAACTAACCTTTAATATCCCTGGCGAGGCTTTTCCAGGTGGGTGAGAACGCCACGCAGTGTCCGCACCAGGTCGCGTAAAACTCCACGAGAAGAGCCGCGCTGGAGTTAAAAAGCACGGAGTCCACATTCTCCGGTGATAAAATAATAATCTGATCCGATGCTGTGTAAAGCCCGGCTTCGGCGATTAAAAAACTGAGACTTAAAAAAGAAATAAAAACACACAAAGAGCTAAAGGGATTTAATTTGGGTTTTGTCTTGTAACAAGACGTGGCACAGCAGCTCCGCCGCGCCATCTTCCCTTATTTCAGCTCAAACTAAACTAACTCTATTAGAAAGTGATAGAAAGTTTACTGCGACTGGTCACACGTTCAACTCCCTCCCACTTAACTCTACACAACTCCCGCTCTCTTTGAACTCTAAATAGTTCATAGCAGAACACACTAATATGGATGTTTTTTTTATTAGTGAACTTTTATGTCCCCGTGTTTGTTTATATTGAAGCTATATATATATGAACATATATATATTATATGGACGTCACATTAAAAATGTCTTTGAAACATTTGACATATGACATATGAATTGTTTAAAACTATAATAGTCCCAACAAAGAGTGAGATAAATATAAACCATCTTCATTTTATAATTTTGAAATTATTTCTATCTATTTGTACACAAATTCAAATCGTCCAGTTATTTCCATCGTGAATTGTTTATGAATTATAAAAGCATGGAGGGAGATAGCTATCTTGTACGTTTACTAATTTTAGTTGATACTATGTGGATACTAAATGTCATTTAAATTTTTTTTATTAATCACGTCACGTAATCATATGTCACAAGCCTTTCAAATGTAAACCATAAGTCCAAGATAGGTACTTTTTCATTCATTTTTTTAATCAATAAAATTTTAGGACATTTTAGGATATTTGTTCCAATCTACGACATGCATCTCTAGATTTTATTAGACTTATGTTGTAGGCTAGCTTTGGCCATTTCTAATACATTATTGACTCCTTGATCCATTCTTTCAGAATCACCCTTTGCTTAAATATTGACATACTGCATATGTGCCTCTTGTCCAAAGTTTCTGATTGGGCACATTCCACCCTGGCAAACTTTAAACATTTTACACAAGGCACATGCCACATTTACAGTACACTTTGCTATGCCATTTATTTATTGTGAGAAATGCTGAATGTGTTGAACTATCTAGCAAAATTATTAGTGCAGTCGAATGATTAATCACATTCAAAATATATATATGTGTGTGTGCTGTATATATTTATTAGGTATATATAAAAACAAACACAAGAACGTATGTATTCAAGAATTTTTTTTTTTTATATATATATATATATTAAATATATTTATATATAAATATACATGTAAATATTTTCTAAATACATACAGTGTGTGTGTGTACTCATAATACATATACACAGTACACATATATTGTATTAATTTAATTATATATGTAAAAAAAACTTTTATTTGGGATGTGATTAATCGCGACAGCAAAATGTGTGTTTACCTGAGGCCTGGACCCTTCAACAATTAAAATCATACAATGCTATAATCATTTTATCTTAATCTAGTCAAATAAACCTAGAATTGTACATTACTAATATTGTTGGCTCCTTGACCATTTTTTTTAATAAAAGCACATGCTTAAGGCATAAATAATGCAAATCAAGCAATTCACTATTAACAAAGTATAGTAACCAAAAACTTGATATTTAATATCATTCTGCTTCAGTTTTATTTCTATTTTGGTGCTTCGTTTAATGTTTCATGCTAGAAAATTACAACAAAAGGGGTTTAAACAGTATTTAAACATTTCTTAAAGTAGACCCTATTTTGTACATTGTTTATAAAAAGCAATGGCAAAAAATAGAAAAGATTTCACAGCAAATATTACGACTGAGAAATGACGAGATCTTTATTTACAATTTCCAAAGGATCAGTTCAGTTAACAAATATATCTATAATATGTACATGGAAGCAAAAGGAACCACGTCCATTTTCACAGCAATCTTCCATGAGTCCACTCACAGGAGATGGGCATCGACGATATTTACATGGGTAAAACAATTTACAAGTCTTCAAGTGCACCTCTGTCACTCACAGTACATCATTATAAATACACATACACTTACGGGATGTGAAACATTTCTACGACCTACCAATTAAAAAGTAGAAACTGATTATCAAACCACTTGTGCCACACGAATCCTAATTTCCCACCCACAGTTAAAAGTTGAAACGCATTAGCCAAAAAGACTATTAGTAGTAACCTATTCTTTGAACGAGGTAGAGATCTTCGTTACCTATATAATTAGACATGCTATTGGATATTGGATGAGCGACTGATGCTGGGTATCAGAGACTCTGTTGCTGCATAGATGAAGTTTAACCCACTGACACGGCACAATACTCTAGATCTAACCTCACAATGCTGCTGCAGGTCATTATCGGACAGACTGGCTCAGGAAGTACAGCTTTTAGATAGGTGAGGAAAGGCTGGTTACAGCTAATTATACACATTAGATGATAATATGTTTCTTATGAGACCAGGCTTAAAATGGTGACTGATTTACAAACATGTATGTACATCACAGTATTGGTGGATAACAGACGAGATGGACGTGCTGAGCCCTTGAGCAGTTCCTCGAAAAAGTACACAATGAGTAAAACGCCTTTTTGAGAGGTAAACAAATTTGTCACTGTGCCAGTGATAGCGTTACATTACCACAGCACGAAAATGTTGGGTACACGCACAAAGTAAGGCAGAAATGTACATCTTACAGTATTAGAGGTTTGTCCAGCTGTGAAGAAAGAAGTTAAAGCCAAAAGGGACTGTTACAACACTGGTCAAATGAAGGCTGGAAAAAGTCGCTCGTGCGTGAGCAAACGTAACAATGGAGGCACTTAAAATGAATGGGATAAAAGGCAAATGTTAAGGCTAGAACCCAGCATGTCCGTGTTTAGCACAGTTCATATCATTCAATTTTTTGGCATCCAGTAACTGTAGCAAGTGTTGCCAATACCACATTGTTGTGTATGGACCGAAGCAAAACCATTACGAGACGTTTTCCTGTTGCTTTGCAAAAGCAGAGTTAAATATCATTTACATATTTTTGCATTCAACATTATCTTGCATCAAATCCCTTTACACTGTATTGCCATTTCAACATTCAAATTGTACTCATTGTGCTTAGTTCTGCAATTAATTATGTCAATGGTATAATAATCTCTTTTCTTTAAACACTTTTCAATGTTACTTTCAAATTCAAATGTTACTTTTTTAAAAAATAAATTAATAGAGTTAAAAGGAAAAAAAACACATTTCTTATGATACAATCTAATTGGAAATAAAAACAAGTCTTTAAGTCCTCAGGTCTGTCCTGATTTGATCTGACCCTTGTGTTTTAATTATAAGACTTGAGAATGGCAGAGCCAGTTTTAGCAGCAATGATGAACAGACACAGTATGGGGAATCTGGACCCAAACAGCTGCTACAATTAACACCGGACCATCAAGAGCTGAGCTCTCGGATTTCCCGAATGAGAATGTGAACATCTTCAAGTCAGAGCTCTGACAAGGTGTAGAATCCTGAATCCACAACTTTCTGGCCTGCACAAGTAGACTGAAAGAGAATTCCTCAATGAATGTCCTGTTATGCCAAATCCTCCGTTTTGTGTTTAACAGAAGGAACCTAAAACATGTTTTCTGTACAGATGAAAAAAAACATCAGAGAGTTCTTTTGGACTTTTTCTCTTGGATTTGGGTCAGAATGTCAGCTGTGTCTTTTAGCAAGGCATCAAAAATCCCATCAGCAAGCTGCATCTTTACAAATAGTTCATCCTCATCATAGTTCACCCACTGGGATTCCTCTTCATGCAACTCCTGGACCTAGAAGTGGAATAGTGATTTGTGCATTTAAATGTCAAATTATTCTATAAAACAGTGCAGTTTCGCAAGACACCAGAATTCTAAATGTAAGGTTAAATACACTCACCAGAATGTGGTCAACTCTGTCTCGTTTTTTTCGTCCAAATTTGATCATTTTCTGCCAGTCTGTTTTCTGGTTCTGCTCTTTCTTTAGACGACACAACTTTAATACCTCAGTGGTGACAAATTCCTGAATGAAAAAGAAAGAATATATATATATATATATATATACATATATATACACACAAAAAATAAATATACATAAGATGTATATAATAAAAAATAGAATAAAAATAATGAGACACCACTTTTCTTAAAGCAGTATTAAGATCTTGCATACCTGGACTGCTGTGATGTCATTGGGGCATTTCACCCGATGGAAGTAGGTGGAATTAAGGCGACGTGGCTTCATCCATTGTGGCTGATCAACTTTTGGATCTTCTGCATAGATGTCTTGAATGACCTCCCATGATAAATCAAAGACGGCCTGAAAATAAAAACGGCAAAAGTTTTTTTTACTCATCTTCCTGGAAATGCCTTCAAAAACCTTGCCAAGGTTAAACAAACACCTCAATGTCAGCAACTCAATCCCTACCAGTTTGTAGCTTTGTTGGCATTGAGCTTCCAGGTCACTGACTTCGGAGTCTCCTTCCAGGAAAAAATTAGAGGGTTGAGGTTTGGGTACTCCAGTCAGACTTGGTCTACCATGACCCAGTTTGCAGCTTTTCCAGATCTCCTGAGTAGCAGCGATGACCAGTTTCTCCACCTCCTGGACAGTGTGAGGAACAATCATGGCGGGCTCCTCCGGTTGCTTCATCTGCACGGGAAGTTCAGGCCTGGGCGGTGTTTTGACCTGTTCCCCCGCACCCAAACTCAAGGAGCTAGAAATCCCATCTTGCTGCTGTTGACGTTTTTGCTTTTGCTGTTGTTTTCGTGAGCTGAGACCAAAGTCCTCATCGAACCAGTCCTGCTCATCACCAAGGACATCGAAGAGCTCACGGCTCAGTTCCAGCTCTGCCAGACGTTTAGCTAGCTCTTCCTGTCCACTCGTACCCAGGACAGGACTCTCCTGTTGAAGAAGCATAGTTGACACTAGTTAAGATCACCTCTTACAACTTCCAGCAAGAGAAGATCTGATTTATCTTTACATTACAATGTAACATCAGCCCCTAGATGTCTGTCAATACAGCTGGAAATGTATACTTAAGCCTTACACATCAGCAATGTTATCAGCATGTTGAGTAAATCATTCACTCCATTTCAATAAATAACTTTGAAGACTGGGGTTATTTTTAACTGGTTTCTTATTTGATCTATTCTATTCTATTTGATCTTCAGATAAATCAAAATTACACTTACAGGTCTGTTGCAATGCTCTGGAGATGAAAGTTCCTCCTGATCATCATCAAAGAAAGTGCGGAAATTGTCCGTCTTTGTTTTAGATGAAGACCTGCTCTGAGACTTAAAGTTGTTGCTTCGAAGTCCATCATCTTCATTGATGAAGTCTCTTTTCAACTGATTAGCAGCTGATAACTTCTCCTCTTTGTCTTTCTTGATCTTCTGAAATTGCTTCACCGCGTCACTTAAGAAGTTTTCCACAAGTTTATCTGCTAGGGTAGTCAAAGCCCTTTTATTATTCAAGTCTTCTCTATTGTCGAGACTGGCCTCCTCAATTGAGATGTCAGTGGATTTTGGAAGACCATCAACTCTGGACTTCTTATCTTCAACCAACAGGTCCAAAATTACTGCTGTTGGTTCCTCTTCCTGCTTTTGTTTTTTAGATGTCCCTTTATCTAAATTATTGAGCAATGGAAGAACATTATCAACAGATGTGTCCTCGAATTTGAGAATGATGTCCCTGTCTCCACCGTTAGGCACTGTGTGCTGACTTTTGTCACAGTCCTTAATGATATTGCAGTCAATATCATTAAAATCCAGGTTATGCTGAGATTTAAAAAAGGTGCTTTGCCCTGTGGAAAGCTGTTTGATGTTAAGTTCCAGTGGCTTTTCATGCTCATCCAAAAGCTCTCTAGTCTCAGGATGAAAATCTAGGTCAGATTTTTCTCCTTTAATTTTGTTTAGCAGATTTCTGTGTTCTAACTGCTTCTCAGAACTTTTGTTTTTACCATTTGGCTGGTCATCACATGATGAATCTTCATCTTCAGTGTCTGCACTGGCCTCAAATTTCTCTGGAAGATGCGAGATCTTGTCCGGTGGGGCAAATATACCATGTTTTTCCCTACACTTAAAGTATACCACCCCATCGTAAGTTCCATTGTTACTTCCCTCAAGGTTGTCCAGTTCAACCCCAGCCCAGAATCCATTGGCAAAGTTGGTTTGTCCCTTGAATCTCAGTGTCCCTGGTTGTATATTACTAACCAGAACCCGGTCTCCAATGCAGAAGCTTGGCAATTCATCCTTTACTGGCAAAACTGGCATTTGGGGCTGCGATGAAGTTGAACATTTTGAATGACTCATGACGTCATCTTTAGAGCCTTTACCAAGGCTATTGAGGTCTGCATGACTTTCAGTTTGAAAGCTGCCATCAGTACTTCCTGATTGGACACTTGGTTCTTCTTCAATTTCCTCTTCACTGCTGTACATTGGAGACTTAACAGATTTTTCTTTGGGCTCTGGGGCAGAGGGTGATGTAGGCTTTGATTCATGATTATCCTCCTTAAATGACGACCCAAAGGAAGACTCAAAGTCATCGTTATAGCCATCACCTGAGGGTGAAGGTGTATCTTTCATCTTTGCTGAATCCTCCCTCTTGGACAATGAGAAGTCATGGGTATAAGAATGATCTATGGCCGAAGGAGTCTTTTCAGCTGAAGGATAGTCTATATCTTTTGATTTTGCCACAGGAGAGTCAGTAAATCTCTTACTCTCTACGGCATCTTCAACTGCAGGCTTATCATCAACATCTTTCTCATGTAACCTTTCCTCCTCTCTAGGTTTCATGTCATTTAGCAAGGAAATCTGAAGCCCAAGGTCCAGTTTAAACAGAGGGTGTGAGTGTTGATCAGATTGGTCATTCTCAGACCCCTCCGACTTTGCATATTCCAGTTCCTCCATAATACCTGATTTGTGGCTAGAGAACACACTCTCATCTTCTGAAAGGAGGTCATTGGCCTCTAGTCTAGCAGAATGTTCTTTGATTGAGGGGGCATCTTCTGATCGTTGGCTTGGATACTCTGGACTACGCAAGCTCCTCAAAACATCTATATGTTCTGGACTTCCCATAATCGGAGTTGGAGTAACTGTAGGAGGATCTTCATCTGAGGAAATGTCATCATGTTCTGATGAATACTTATGAAGTCTTGATGGTGCAACATCATCTGCTAACAAAGACAAGAAACATACACAATTTTAACATTATGTAACATTAGATCCAAATTAGTATTGTTAATTCCAACAATCATGTTTTTAGTCTTTAGTATTGCACCTTTATCTGCTGATGTCTCTGTGGGCACAGTCTCTGATTTCTCAGATTCTGTGACGATCTTCCAGTTCTTGCTGGTCTCAGGCCTGTAAAGTAAACATGCATCAAAGGTTATGGGAGTTATAAAAAAAAAAAAAAAAAAAAACACACACTCAGAATGATGAGTAAATTAAAAATGATTGGTAAATGTCAAGGCTAACCTCTGAAGCGGAGGGGGTTTTATCCGAGGCTTTTCAGTGGCTGACGTGGGAGTTTTAATCTGGGGTTTAGTAGCTGGAGTGCTGTCTGGCTCTTTACTCAACTCAGCCTTGGTCTTCTGAATAAAGTCATTATATGACTGCAGAACCAGAGGAAAACAAACATTAACAAATACAGTATAATGCCATTTTTTTAATAGCCAATTAAAAAAAATGCAGCAAAATAATACAGCAAGACAAGCAGTTTCTTTAAGATAAACAGCACACAGAAATAGTTGACTATGAAAGGTGATAATGGCTGACCTCCAACTGTTTCAGCAGACTCGCTTCCTGAGCTTTCAGTCGCTCTTTTTGCCTCTTCTTTTGCTCTTTTTTTAGCTGGTACACCACAGATTTGCGCTTACGGAGCTCATCCTTGAGGGCACGAATGCGGCTCTCAATATCACTCTGATCAGACGTGGTCTCTGAGGTAAGAGAAAAAAAAAAAAAAAAGAAACCATTAATTCAAATGACCACTGCTAAAAAGGCTTCAGAGGGCACTAAATATTTGCATAAAGGTTAGAAGTGACAAAGTACAACATTTTATTAATACAGATAGACAATGTTTTAAACCGAAAAGCAGTCCAATATCTTTTAGTACAGCCTCTCTTTTAAGACAGATCATCTGTATAAGGCAGGTAGACTCATGTGGTCTTCTATAATATGACTAAGCAGTTTGATCCAGAGAAGTGCACACACAGAGATAAACAGAGCATTATATTTTGCTGCACAGCATATCCAATTTAGAAATGATGTAAAGGATAAACTGGAACAGGCTAAATTAATATACCAGGTATATAACACCTTAAAAATATAATTTAAAAAGAAAAAAAAAACAATTACAAAAATACTAAGGATAAAATTTATTATGGGAGCAAAATGCTATGTTTACTGCAATCAACATCACTTAAATAAACAAACAAACAACTGTTATTATTATTGTACTATTCTATATGTTGCATTCTTCAAAAAACAAAAACGGTCTAACATTACGTTGATAGAGCAAATTCAGATCATTTTCATAGACTGATGGGGGCAGCAAGGATCTTACCAGATGGAGTGGCTGAATGAGGGTCACTGGTGTGGGCCTCACTGGTCTTGGAGCTGTAGCGCACCTGCATCTTGCTGCTTCCGCTGGTGCCAGTGACAGTCCCAGGGCGGCTACTGTCTGAATGTCGAAGAGAGCTGAGGCTGGCTTTCTCTGGAGGAGACTGCAACACATACAGGAAAAGGGATCCAAGGTCAGGGCATGTAAATCGCACTCACCGAAGAGAGCTATAAATCAACCTTGTTTAATGTAACAGCACAAACAACTTTGGACTACTGGAAACATATTCCCATGCCCAGTATCCCATAACTGCTCTTATAACTCAAACACATAAACATTAGATGCAGAATCAAACATTTTCTTCATTTATTTTTTTTTTAAACTCAGGTTCAGTTTTCACCTGTTTGCTGTCTGTGTCATTAAACTCAGGTGAGTAGAGAGCATCAGGGGCAGGGCTGTTGCCCGAATGAGGAGAGTGGAGTTCAGAGACAGGTTGGTCTGAAGAAGGGCTGGCGAGCTGCTCTGGAACTGACAAATCTGTGTGCACGCTGGACACAGACAATGCCGGCGACTCATCTTCACTGCCTGCTTCTGTGAGAACAGATACACAAAATGTAACAGTTCAATTTATAATCATTGCTTTGTTCGCTAGTATTGTATGTCAGTGTATAAGAGTGTGAGAGTAAACTGTAGAAAACATTTCCAGGGTATATGGCTGCCAAGCAACTATCCATATTTACACAACCATTTGAAAATCTGGGGTATGCAAGTTTGTTTGTTTTTTTGAATTAAGTCTCAAAATGGAGCATTTTTTAAAATAAAAAATTAAGTACCACACTAACAGCATTAAATATTACAAATTAAAATAAAATAACATTATTTGAAAATGTATTTCTGTGTTGGCAATGCTGCATTTTCAGCCTTTTGATCAATTTAATGTGTTCCTGCCAAAAAAAAATGTACAATCCTCTCAGTATCACTTCCTTTCCCTCTCAATGTCTTTTTCACACACTTCACCTTGTCCTGTGAGACTGTCTTCTCCACCTCTGGCTTTACTACGCTGCTGCAGTGGTGTTCTGTTTTGGGGCTGCTGCTGCAGTTTTTCCCAGGCCGCCAGAGCTTGTCTCTCCATGCGACGCACTTCGGCCTCCTCCGCGTCCAACCGCTGTCTCCACTCAAGAAGCTCCTCCGCATGTCTACGCCTCTGCATCAACTGCTGTTCCCTTTTGGTAAGAAACCTACAGGACAGAGCGAGTGAGACAAAGAGAAATAGAAAAGGTACAAAAAGGGAAAACAAGATTGTGTAAAGCAAACTGACACAATTTGTAGACAGACCACCACAAAAGCAGGCAAAGCAGACGTTTAAATAATGCCACTCACCCACCTTCTTCAAACACCAGATTAGTCTCTTTTACAAAAGATGTGCACCAACACAAACCCTCATACACAAACACGCACTCAATCCAAAACATGCACGGCTCCACATGGAGACCTGCATTAATTTTAATGGGGGAAAAAGCCCTATTTGTGGCCTCAACATCCTTACCAGGGCAAAACTCATGCATCTGGTACAACTCATGGGTGACACACATGGAGACAACCCCACGACAAACTGAAACACACAGGTTTCACCCAAGGTTTGACAAACAGTGTTAGGCTTTTGTCTCTGTAAGTGCAATTTTGCTAAGGAATTATTTGATTGTGCATTTATTTGAAATACATAAATAGCACAAGCTGTACTGAATATCACAGCATATTTATCTTTTCTAGCAAGCTGTGCCAGGTAAAAACTTGCTTCACTGAAGGCAGGTCATTATTTTTTTCAGAAACAAAGTCCTCCATGTATCATGACTTTGGTCTGCTACATCAAACCCGTCTGGCTTTTTCATTGAGGTTTAAGATAATTAAAAACATGTTAGAGAAAAACAGATGGCTTTATCTAAAAGCAATCGTCTTGCCTCGTGAATACAGCGGCCATCTTCATCTAACCATAAATTGTATTATGTTGCCTCAGTCATATATACTCATTAGCTCATCGCGGGCTACACTTATTTAATCAGGGGCTGGAGTTAAGATTTACTGTGGCCATTGGGCAGATGAAGAAGTCCTAAACTAGCATTATTCAGAAGCATACAATATATCAGTCTACCCGGCCTGTCTGAAAAGAGATATTCCTCCCGGTCTCCACTCACCACAATACCAAGTTCAAGAACGGATTTAACAGAGACGCATTGTGCGAGGTGCATGGTTGAAGCTCACAAAAGTTGGAGTTTTTTCAAAGGTATATTTTGCAAAAAGACAATAACCCCCATAAGATTTAAGATCAATATTATTTGCATTGTGATTTTCATGACAATTAAGTGACTAATAATTCAATCCCCCTTATTGTATTGCAAGATTTTATTTTATTTTATTTTACTAAATATTAACATTAAATATACATTGCATATTTTTATATTACATTAATGAGCCAAAATAGAAATTATACATAAAAAACCATGTAAAAATAATAATGTTTTACGAGGAATGAACATTAAGTTACACATTTTCAACTGTCATGAAGATAACACTGCAAAATATATTGATAATCATAAAACAGGCTTCATGTATGCAAAATAGACTTTTATTCTTCTCTCTCAAGTTCAATGTAAAATGCAGACATGCTTACGTGAGATTCATTTATAAATAAAATACATTTACATACTAAAAGACAGACCAGCAACGAGGCAAAGATTGGATTTGACAGGATCACACCACAGAGACAAAAGACGTAAGACCCAGAAATCACTCATTTAACCAACCATGATTTAAACAAGTCTGATCTTTGGCTTTGAGATTTTTAAAACATTTGCCTGTTTGATCAGCAAATAAAAGCTCAAAACCAATCGCAAAGGATTTAGGTAAATCCTTTAATCATTCAATCAAACAAAAATAAATAACTATGCTTAATATTAAACTAGCCTTGAGCCAAAGAATCAGCTTATTTTAGCATGGTGTAGCCAGTTCATTTTCATCCATCCATTCTTCACTGCATTCCTCTTTCTGTTGTTATCCCCACCCACCCAGCTGTGGCAGTGGATGAACAAAAGCATGCTCCATGGGAAATAGGTGCTGAGAGAGGGGAGGAGGAAGGCACGGGGAGAGAGAGGAGGATTGTGGGTAACTGTACCTGACCAACTGGCTGTAGATAAAGAGCTGGAATTTGGGGTGGAGTTTTGGGAGACAGACAGACAGAGAGGCCCAGTGATGAGCCGTAAAGACAGAGAAGAAATAATGGACAGGAGAACAGTGTCTAAGAAAGAAAGAGAGGAGAGGACAGTCAAAAATCGAGAATGAAACAATAAAAGAGGAGAGAAAAAGAGAGAGACATAAGAAACACAGATATGGAGACAGAAAAAGAGATTGAGTGTAAACATGTGTATCCTTAATTTCTCTAGCTACTGTGCAGCAAAAACATCAACCAGTTAGTGACTTTTAGCAGTTAACTACATGCTTCAGATCGTTAACAAGCCACTACCTTTGAGTGTCATACTTACAAACAAGTAAAAAAAAAATGTTTACGAGTAAGACGAAAGGTAAATCTATAACCCAGACATTTTGTTGTGAAATTAACAAGCTGTTTCTCTATGCAGGCACGTCGAGAGAGTTATTTTGCTAATTTTGCTGTGATAAAAGAGTATTAATATTTTAAATAAACTAAATAAACGTAAGACGACAATGCAAATCCCAATGATCTCTGCTTTAACAGAAGAGCTGCCTAGACTGGATTACAAATCACTCTGAATGAGATGAGGATAAAGTGTTCAACAATGAGTACTGAATAAATACAGCTGGAATTTATACAAAAGAGATCATCGTGCTATTAGTGAGAGCTAGAAAGTGAACAAAAGTGTGTGAATGGTGACACAATCGCAACACAGCATGTGATTAGTTAAATCAGACAAGCGTGAAATCCTCTTCCCTCTGTGTACCAGTTTTATTCGCAGGACAAAAATATTTGTGTGTCAGTGCTAGGAAAAGTTTCTGAACAATGGGACGACCCTCACCAGTTGTCAAGATATGACTGTAAACAAGAAGGATTGAGTGGCTGAATATGTGAGAATGAGATCACGCACACACAATGGACGAAGCGTATGAAACGCATTAGAGAAACCTCATGACCTGCAAATTGTTTCAGGAATCACACTGGCAGAATGTACATCCTGTTTACTAGTGGCAAAAGGAAGCTTTTTTCTATATTAGATGCAAAAGATTCCTCCATTCATTAAGGGAGAGGGGTGTTTTCCTACACAGAGCACGCTTATGTTCAAACCAAACACTGTGCACAGAAATAAACAAACACTTTAAAATGTCACATGGTCAGCAAGCTGGAGACGAACCTCGAAGAAAGGCACACATTATTAGTAGCACTAGCTTATCATAAGAAATGGCCCCTGAGTACATTCATTGTTTGGCCTTCTTGAAAGAGGTTTGCGCTACATAACATATGCATAAGGTTATTAAAGGTTTGGTTAATATAATCAAATGGACTTTACAGACCAATGCATTATTTGAGAGGACAGATGAGGAAAAGATGGAAGTATAGAAAAGCAACATGCGTGAGTGTTTATTTACTTTTCATCCATGTGAGAGCGCATCTTTTTGAGTTTCTGCATGATGCTGCTGGTTTCACTGCCCGACACTGACATGGGGGAGGGACTTCGGGTCTCTGTGTCCGTCACAATCACGCTGGGTGGAGCAGACTCCTCTGCCACACCTGAAACGGGTGACTCCTGCAGGCGTTTCATAAAAAATAAAAAAATAAAAAAAAGTGTGACATGTTCAATAAAGTACATATAGATTACTTAAGGAAGACCAAGAAAGCACAATCGTTAAGAGAACTGACCAGCTTTGTGTCAGCGCTTTTGAGCCGCTCTTTGAGTTTGAGTGTTGTGTGCCTCATTCTTTCAATCTCCTCCTGCTGTTTGAGGAGCAGCTGTCTCTCCCTCCTTGCTGCTTTATTGGCCTCCTGCAGTCGTTTGATCTCCGCCTGGGGTTAAACAACACAGGAACATTTTAGCCTTTAAACATGACAACACGTAAGTCATTCAGTTATGATTATTTCATTTATTATTCATTCATTTGCAAGAGGAGCTTGGAGATCATTTCATAAATCCACATTATTGTCACCTGTTCCTGTTGTAGCTTCAGTATCAGGCCTCTTTGCTTCTTACGAAGGGGTGGCATCTTATCGTCCTCTCCTTTATCTCTGAGATGCCTAGTGAAGAAGAAAGGAGATGAGGAGCATGTTACTGAAGTTCAACAATTTTTATCAAGATGATCATATTACCGTCTTTAAATGTTTCTATTTCAATATATGAGATTTAACTTACAAAAGATTGTGCAACTTGACCACAACATATTTAATTTCAGTTATGAGATGTATACACTGTTCGAAAGTTTGGTGATAGATTCATCAGGGGTGCCCAACCCTGCTCCTTGCGATCGACTGTCCTGCAATTTAGCTCCAACTCTAATCAAACACGCATGCCTTTCACTTGAAAGCGATCCTTAAAAAACGCAATTAGTTGCTTCAGGTGTGTTTGATTAGAGTTGGAGCTAAACTTTGCAGGACAGTCGATCGCCAGGAGCAGGGTTGGGCACCCCTGCATTAAAATGTCCAAAAGTAACAGTAAAATCATTTATCAAAATACTATTACTATTCCTAAAGAATCTTGAAAAATGTAGTATTGTTTGAAAGCACAGAATATTTTTAGCAATGAAAATAATATTTCTTGAGCACCAAATCAGCATACTAGAATGATATCAGAAAATCATGAGACACTCAACACTGGAATTTCTGCAGAAGATTCAGCTTTGCCACTTCAGAAATAAATCTGAGCCTTCGTGAACATAGGAGACTTATTTCAAAAACGTTTAAAAATCTTACTGATGCTTTTGAACAGTTGTGTTAATATGGGTTATCAAGCAGGGAATATAGAGTGAAAAATCCAGGGTAAGACAAATGTATGGATAATATTATTTTTAATTTATAATGTATTTTGGTCCTGCCTCTTTTGATGTTCCAGCCAGGCCAGTTCAGCCTTGGTCTTCTCTCTGAGGGCCTTCTGACGCAGACGCAGCAGAGAACTTTGATGTTGAGCACGAACTTCCTCCTCCTTCATGTACTGACGCACCAAATCCATAGTGAACTTCGAGAAGCTATCCTGGCCACTTGAGAAGGGCATGCTGCCATCCTGCTATGCATAACGGGATACGGTGGCGAGGGGAAAAACAAGAGCTGAGTCATTTATCCATCCCATACAAAGAGCTTCTTATCAACACACCAGGAAAACACAAACAAACTCCAACTATGACAACCAAACAGTACAAAACACAACACGCTTGTTTATATTGAACACAACTGGGGTCAGAGTTATGCTGCATGAGCAGAGCTGACAGACCTTTGAGCTTGCTCTGGGGCTGGATCTGTCATGGCTGTGGTCGTCGTCAGACTCGGGATGAGAACTGGGCTTCCTGTCCAGCGATTCGCGACGGTGGGCCTCTGATGGTAAGAGAGAGCGGAACGATCTTTCCTCAATGTCATCCTCTGTCATAGAGTCATCAAACTTCACAGAGTACTCTGTGGCGATGGAGGTACTGTCTGCTAATTGGAGGAATAGACAGGAAGCGGTCAAAACACCTCACATTTTTTCAGAACAGAGTAAGTTGTTTGTCCTCAAAAATGTATAGCTTTACCTTTCTCTTCTAGTGGGCTGCGCACAACGTCTGAGCAAAGGGAGTCATCGGCAGCAGTGTGAGCTTGGTCCTCCACTGAACTACTGCTCCTGTCATTTCCTGGTGTCTTCCTCTCCTTTTGATCAGAATTAGGTGGACTCAGTTGGGTACTACTGCTGCCGCCACCACTTAAAAACAGAGAGATTAGCATTTACACACTGTACATTCTGTAAAGCCATTCATTTGGCTGTACCAAAATCAGCTAAAATTAAAAGAACACTGTGTTACCTAATAGTTGGTCTCCTGGAAGGGATGGACTCTGAGAGGCTGTCTGTTGGAGTTTCTGCCTCTGATGGACTCTTCCGTCTTTCAGGAGACCGCTCACTCTTCCAGCTACTGGAGAAGATCCAAAACAGAATCATTACTGATGTACAGATCACAATCACTAATATGACAAATGTGAAAAAAATCTTTCAATTAGAAAATGGAAAGTGAAACGCGGTTAAAAGGACTGTAAAAAATGATGATTTACTCTTCTCCATGTTCTTCCAAATCCCCTGCCGCAGATCTCATTTCTCATGCACTTTTGCATATTCAAACTTTCACAAAGATCCAAGGTTTAGAACGACATGAAACAATGACTGATTTTTATTTTCTGATGAGTAATTCTTTTAATGCAGAATATTATCTGGCTTTTATGCTTAATGAAGCATAAGCATGGTACAGGAAGATGAATCAGAATACCTGTCAGTGTGGGGGTGTGGCTGCTGCTGTTTCAAACCACGGATGTGTTGTTTCTGTTGATCATACAGAGTTGTAATGGAGGGGCCAGGGACGCTTAGCGCTCCTGCAATCTGTGAACGAGCCAGCTCAGTCATCTATAGGAAGAAAGAGAAAGAGAGATACAGTTAAATACCCTTTTAATCCTTCAAGCTGACTTTAAAGAAAGAGTTGCAGTGCCTTGAGGGGAGGATACTTTGCACTCTGAGAAGATAAGCATAATGCCAATAAAAAGTTCTATTTACTACTATTTATAAACTATTATAGCATTTATAAATATCAGCTATCATAATGTTTGTTCAACTTATTAATTTTGTTATGTGCCTATTTTTATATGCATTTATTTTTATTATCATTACTATTTTAGCCGTTTAGGTTTTTGTTCTGCTCTTATTTCCAGTTACCTTCATTTCTAATTATCTAAAAAGTTTTATTATCTTATACTTTTTTTTAATGTGTCTATTTTAATTGACAAAATAGTTTTAATAGCTTTAGCTCATACATTTAATTGTAATTATATTTTGAAATCAATTTTACAGAAATAGATTTTCCGGACTCAATCAAGATTTGGTGAACAAAATAAAAGCTCACCTCTTTAATGTGTAATGCTGTTTCCGCTGTGTGGCATGCAGCCTCAGCCTGCTGGTTTATCAATTTCTTTGTGGCCTCATGCAAACCTCCTAATGCTTGCTGTTGTGACTGGAGCAAACTCTCTTGCAGCTCTACATGGGCCTTGATTTCAACAAGCACATGTTTATTAAAAACATTCAAATCATTTAAAGCTTCCATTTTTAACTTGATCTGAATCAAATTTTGATTTCGTCATCCTTCCCTTATAGTTCAGGGGTGCTCAACGTCGGTCCTGGAGAGTTTTGCTCCAACCTTGACTAAGATTAACCTACCTTCTCCACCTTTTTCATATGGGCGCCGCCATTTGTAAATAATATGGGTATATTGTAACATATTATCTTAATCATGAACACACTGGTTTGTAGCGCAAACTGTTTTACAGTTTACTGCACATTGTTATTCTCCTCGTTATTTACCATAGTCATACTTCCACGTTAAGAAAAAAAGGTGGTTAGCCTTACCCCTGAACCTTGATTAGATTGTTCATGTGTGCTCGATTATTGTTGGAGCAAAACTCTGCAGGCTCTCCATAACCAAAGTTGGACAACCCTGCTGTAGATCTATTTTTACATGTAAGCCTGGTGTATTTTTTTTAACAGTACTGAAAAAGCTTACATGTAAATGCCAGTGTACCAGAACGCTCCAATAAAGAAAAGAGCTTTTTGACTTAAACAAACCAAATTGGCATGAAAAAATAAATAATAAATACCCGTGCAGCTTTCTGTCTGCTTTCTTCCAGTTGCCGTTGTGTTTCGAGGGTTTCTTGCTCTGCCTTCATCCTTAGCAAGTACAGTTCACGCTCATGCCTCTGTTGCTGAGACTGCAATAAGAAGAGGGTTAAAGGTTACCCTCAAATACTTGATCACATGACCACATTGAGTAAGACATTGCTTTAGCAGGTGCATTACTTCACCTTGAGAATCTGAGCGAGTGAGACAGTTTCCTGCTGAGCGAGAGACACGCCTCTCACTCTCTCAACATCACCGAGCTGTCGTACCGACTCCTCCACTGCATCCAGGTAACTGAGCTCAGCAGACAGGCGCTGCTGGAGGACCCCAGGAGCAAACTGGAGTTCCGCTGAACCTGGGACAAGAGAAAGTAAACCAATTCCATCAGTGAACTCCTTTTCTTATATTACAGCAGACTTCTTTAGATCTGCAGTTGCTTACAAGTTCAACAGAAATCCAGATGATAGTTTACCTGCAGTCCTGTGCTCTGTTCTTCCTGGACTTTGAGTATGGGGTGAGGGGTTGGATTTAGCCCTGACAGCTGATGAGGAGGATGAGGAGGAACTGGGTAGAGCTGCGTGAGGGGAACCCGACTCCCTGGCGGACCCTCTAATTGAGATACTGTCACCTGGAGACAACCGGGAAGAACCAGAGCTGGCCGGAGAACCAGCGGCAGGAGTTGTACGTGCGCTTCGGGGCGATTTCTTCCCCTCAGAGCCAAGATGACTAATGAAACAAAGCAAAATAAAAATAATATTATTCATAGTAGTTGGGGCTGAGATTAATGGTGTACATAACTCTAATGTGACCACCAAAACTTTCTATAGTCCAGTATCTACTAAAAGTATTTGTGCTATAGCAGCTGAAAATTATGTGTGCAGATGATGGGTGTATCCCTTAAATTTATGTTAATCCACTTAAATCTCTGCTGTTATAAAAACCCACCCAGAGACCACATCTGTAGAAGACACAGCTCTGAATGCTGAAAACGCAGGTAGGCATGAAGGGAATCTGACTCACAAGCTTCAACAAATGCCACAGGGAGGCTCGAATGTCACACTAGGGGGAAATATCTCATTGGCAATGAGCCTGACCTGCAGCACAGCTAACCTACTGAACAAAAGAGCCAGTGTGTACGTGCACATTGCCTCCCGCCTTGATTTCTAAAGGGATACAGCAGACTGAACACTTATACCCTTCACCTGACATAGTAGTACTAATATTGACACTGGCTCCTCTGGGTTTTAATAATTATGATAAACAGGAACAGCATAGATATTGCGTTTAAAGATATTTCCGGTCTGTGCTCAATATGTCTGAGTTCATGTCCGGTGACATGCAGACTAGCAGAATGGCAATGAAAGATGACTGTACTAGTAAATAAAAACCAAAGCCTTTCTCTTTTTAAAACTCCAACTATACCCACATTAAAAAATAGCATGAAGATACATGCACAAGGCTGTTCAGATGTGGATATCAGTGTGAGCTAATGTGTTTACCAGGCCGTACCTATGGATGGAGTGGACTGAGACACCCCCCAGTGTACTGTCTGTGTCTATGCTCCTGTGAGAGCTGCGACTGGATGCTTTCTCTGAGCCGCTTTTCTTAAAACCCTCAGCAGGGAGATCAGAGACAGCAGAGGATGTGTTTCTTTGTCCATCCAGCAGGCTCCTTTCTGAAGCTATAGGAATGTACAAAGATAAAATTAGGAATTTAATCAGGATACAAAAATGCCAGTGTTCAAAATCAACATAAGTGAAATTAAATCAGTTTTGCTGACATACGACAAATATACTGGAGCTTATGGATTAGTACTTCTGATATAGCCCTATAGGAATGTACACAGAGAACAGATTTCACACTGTACCACACTCAAGATCACATGATGTAGCCCTTTATAACATATCTGACCTCTCTTGCTGCTCGAGCTGGCTGAGTGTGGAGAAGAGAGAGGTGTTAGAGCTGGTGAATGTTGAGATCTCTCTCCAGCTCTGTTACTGTATGCAGATCTGCCACTTAGCACCTCGTCTAGAGGACTGTACCGACTGTGGCCATTACTGTGGAGAGAAGGAGAGTTTACCTCTATGCAAATGATTCTACATGGAGCATGTCAAATGTGAGGGATGGTATGATTGTAGAGCAACACTGCCCTCTTCAGACAGAATACTGGAAATGTTCTATTTTAAAAAAATATCTTTTGAGCAAAACACTTCCGCTTTACCTGAGTCCGTTAGGACTTCTCTTGGATGCTGACTGGCTACTGGCGTGTGAAGAAACAAAGTCTTCCTCATAGACCATTCCATCCAATGAGCTAGCACCAGACAGAGCAGAGCGGAGAGCTGGAGAACTCTTACCGCCTCTCTCCTCAAACGCTACAAAAAAAACCCAAATATGTTCAGCTAAAATATATATATACATATTAAGCATTAAATCACAAAAGTGTGGGGTAAGAAACATTTGTTCTGTGAAAGAAATTAATCATTTTATAGCAAGGAAGCACTAAGTTGATCAAAAGTGATAGTAAAGATGTTACCTGCACCCTTATTAAGAAGCACCGATAACGATATGTTCAACACTGATCATTTTTTGTGCGTGTTTGTGCACAAATCAGCATAGTTCGATTTCACAAGGGTCATTTAAAACTGAATGATGGATTAACTGCAGGTGAAAATTCAGCTTCATCACAAGAATAAATAGCATTTTATATATATATATATTCAAATAGAATGCAGTTGGTTATTTGAAATTTATATTTAAAATTAATATTACTGTACTTTTCATCAAATAAATGCAGCATTCATGAGCCTAAGATACTTGCTGACCCCAAACTTAACAGCGTATGTCTGTTTTATAAAAAATATATAATACAGATAAAGTAATAGTCTTGTACACATCAGTTAGAATGAGCTGAATGATAAACACAAAACTGTTCTAATACACAAAGATAAAAGTTCTCACCTTTGCTGTAGCTCATGTTCTTTGTAAATATATTGATAACACTGTTCGGGCTTCCCTTAGCCAGTTCTTCCCATGGTCCATTGCTTCCACTTTGTACCATACTTGACACATTAAAGGGCAGGTGCTTCTCTGCCTCTTTCTGAAATCGTGAAATAGGGTTCGAACTGTCTCCATTCAGATGTGCGCTGTATCCTGTGATTCTCTGTCTTGATTTGGGCAGCTCTTGCAGGTCTTCATCAGATATACTGCCCTCACTCAGCAGAGGACCCTCACTGATAGAACCTCCGCTGGAGTCCAGCTCAACTTCCTGAACAACGGGCTTTGGAGGAGAAGGAGTCTTGCGTCTAAAAGTGAGGCCAGAGGTTGCAAGCGTTTGTTTGTTCACAGTCTCAATCTTCTCCCTAAAGCTGTGCAGGTTGCCCACACCTGGAAGGGCCTGGTCATAGGTGCTCTGACCCCCAGCAAGCAGTTTTTCAATCCTCTCAACCAGGTCATCAGAATCTGTCGGATTCTCTCTGACTGGTGGACTGACCGGTTTAGCCCAGCGGTCATCGCTTGGGATTAAAAGACCCGTGCCTGTATCCCTGGCACAACCGTAGTTTATCCCGGCACCAGCTAGCTTACGTGCCTCGCTCTCAATACGGCTGGAGAGAGAGGCAGCTGTGGCCTTCAGAGCCTCAATACGGCTCATTTTGCGGCCTGCAGTTGAGGGAAATGCTGTATGCTCAATCAGGGACTCTCTGTTAGGTAGTGAAGGTTCTGGATCAAGTTCTAACAGCTGAGAGAAGATATGGCCAGAAGGAGGCGCTAGGGAGCTGCTGACCCTCAGAGCAGGACTACGCTGGTCAGATTGAAGCCAGGGTGACCCTGCAAAACCCAAGCCATTCCTACAGAAACAATACAAGACAACAGATTATTAAAGCATAATAATGACCCCAAAACATTACTTAACATAAAAGACTTTCAATTGTGTTACATATTAAATAAATCATGTAATCTCACCAAAATAATTAATTAAAAGTCAGTTTTAATCTATTTTTAGAAACATCCATTGTTCGCAAACTCAATACGCCAACTGCTAGCACTTAAGGGTGGCCATGGAAACAGACTAGCAACAAACACTTCTCCCTAAGCACTGAGCTGACAGACTAATCTGTTCTTTCAGAACTACTTGAAATAAGGGCATGTCATCTGTGTAAGAGAATACAAATGACTTCCCATTTAGGGAAAGGGGATATTTTGTTAATCTTTTCAGTGCTTAGAACAAATAAATAAAAAAGGAAGTTCTGTGGTGTTTTTTTTTTTTTTAGATGGAAAACCAAACACTTTTGATACGGATGATGTAATGGAATGGGACTCTGTGTGTGTTTTACCTGGAGAAAGGAGGCTGGCATTGCTCCGTAAGGGACAGATCACTGCTTGAGGTGGCACTTTGAGGTCGATCATGTCTTTTGTTTTCTTTATCAGACTCTCCAGATGGCTGGTAGACTAGTCTCGGCTGCAGTGTAACAACAGAAACACTTAAAAAGTGGTCGATCATTATGGATTTTGTCTAGACACCAAGGTGTCCCATAGTTAACATAATCATGATATTTAGTATATTATATAGCTATATAAGATTTGATAAGTCCCTTATTAGTCCCTTTTTTATAAAACAAAATACAGTTAACATAATAATATTATGAAATATCATCACAATTTAACTAAACTGTTTACCATTGAGACAATTTAAAATGGAATTCATTCCAGGGATGGCAAAGCTGAATTTTCAGTTTTGATAAATATATTAATACTAAACTTAATATTTGTGTGGAAACTGTGACACATTTTTTGATGAATAAATCAGCCTTTAATTGAAATAAAAATGTTCTGTAACATTTTAAAATTTCTTTACGATCACTTTAAGTCACATTCATTCATTAAAAACAACTACTGATGAAAAACTTTTGAAAGGCAGTGTACCCAAGAACTGCCCATTTAATATCATTATAGTTCTCAAAATCCACCCAAAACATTTGTTTATTTTCTGTGTAACAATATAATAAAATATAGTAGCTGTATTATCTCAAGTTCAAAAAGATGTTTTTTGCAAAAATGCTGCAAAATAAAGGTTTACCTGCTGAACTAAGTTTGTTACAGCACAACCATTGATCTCTTCTCTGAGCTGAGTCTGTTCCAAAAGAAGTTTTGTGTACGTTTCCTGAAGCCGCTTCTTAATTGGACCTTCAGGTGCGACTGGGCCCTTGGTGGCCCCTGCTCGTTGTCTCCTGTAAAGCTCCTGCAGGCGTTTATTCTTGTTCTCTTCTTCCTCCCGCTGAGCCCTCCTCTCCTCTGCTTGGCGTTTTTTCCTTTCTTCTTGTTTTTGAGCAATATACAGTCGCACCGCTTCTGCGTCATAGTGCCGTTTCTTTACCATGGGATGCTCAGGAGGATCTGCTCTCTTGGTAGTCTTGGCAGGGCTGGCACTACGAGAAACTCTGGTCGAGGCACGGACTTTTGAGCGGGGCACTTCTGCCCTCCTGCTGCTGTCCTCCTCCAGCTGCAGGTCATCTAGGATGTCACGGATGTCTGCTGAGAGAAGGTCTGTGCTGGGGGACTTTCTTCTATCAGCCCCAGTTGATCTGGAGGGTCCAGCTGGCTCTTCTAGAAGTTTATGATTGCAAGGTCTTTCTGCACTGGTGGGCCTTGAACGCCGGCTGCGCTCAAGACGGGGATCAGAGCTGGAACGGGGACCGGGGGCTGCAGGAAAAAACAGAGAGGCATACAGGACACCAAATTTATATATTTTTACATATAAAGTAATATAAATTGTTTAGAATAAAAATGTTTATTAATGTATATAAATACACTCACGCATACAAATTTTATTACTAATGCATGACCAAAATAATAAAAAAAAACATGCTGGGTAAATCATTTTAGATTACTCAAATGCACCAACATGTTAATACCCAATATTACCAGTTTAGATTGACTAAGTCTATATAGTATTTTCATTCTAAGCTAAAGCACAAATCTAGGCAAAATCCGTTGCCAGTTTCAGAGCAAAATGCAAAACTAACTTCTAGGTGAGAATCAGCTGACCTTCTATTGTTCACATTTGTAAGCTGCTTCAGATAATAGCATCTGCAAAATGATTAAATGTAAATGTAAAAGAAAAAAAAGTGTTTTAATTGATAATTGAAAAAAAAAATAATAAAAAAATAATTCGACGGATGTTTATGTCTGAACTGGAAAAACATCCCCTTCAGCAGTTGCTTGCATATAATGTTTAAATCAATACAGCATTGAGCATTTCCGTCTCTGCAGTCCAATAAATCAGTATCAGAGTGGCTGTATAAAGTCTGGGTCCAGCCCTGCGTGTGTGGAGGACAGCAGCACTGTGGAAGGAATCAGGTCGACTTGTGCAGTGAGTCAGAAACACCCAGTCGAACACTATTCATTATGGTCACTGGGCAGCAAAGTTTACCAATGCGGGGAGGCTGTCTGAATCTTTATTTATTAATAGACCTGACACTTGGGCTACTAGCTTCTGGAACACTAGTGCTTAGCAACAAATGTAGCGCTTAACAACTGTTGGCAATAAACTAATTCAAAACACCTCCAGAACATAATTTGGCTGGGCATTCAAAATACGAGAATGCCAAAAAAAAATCAAATAGCTTCTGACATTTAAGGTAAAATAAATACAGATATTGTTTGTGGTTCAGTTGGGCTTTTCACGATCAGCCTAGCAAATATATCCTCCTCTCACCTGTTCTCATCTGTGTCTCTGAGGACTTCGCTCGAGGCTCTCTGTGTAACCGTGGCGGTGGCCCCAGCATCATCTTCACCAGCTTCTGCCCATCTCGCCATGATGACGTGCTGATTGCTATGGATACAGGTTATGCAGATACCTTGAGACTACAGTTCGTCCATAATTAATTTGTACCTTTTTTAACAAGTGTGATTAAGGCAGAGAGGAAAGTATGACAAAAGTAACTAATAATAAAGAGACGGAATAGCTGCAGTGAATCACATTTACACAGATGTTAAATTAAACCAAACCTCCTGGTGAAAATTATCTTTCTCCACAGAACCCCCCCCCCATCTGTCATTTGTTTTTTTGTGGTAGGCTCTCTGAATGGCTGATTAAGCTGGGCCAGCAAAAAAAAAAAATCCCTTCTTGAGCCCTGTCATTGTGGTGATAAAGTTACCTTCAAATTTCTGTACCATTAAAAGCAGATAATCCAATAATCTATTATAAACATATCACTGTAGTTTAACTGTTACACTTGCTCAGCAAGATTCATCTAAATATGCTCTGGGCTGACAGTAGGTGAACTGAAAACAGTGAATTCACGTCCATGTCTGTTTGCAGCAATGTTGAGAATGCAGTGTGTACTTGAATTGTCTCTCATATTCACTTCTAAACATTTTTAGTTTGTGCAGCTAGAAGTATATGAACTCACAAGAGCATATTCAACTCGCATTTCTAAAGTTAGGGGTGCAGAGGGTAAACTAGTTGAAGTGTGGAAGGAGGAGTCCGATTTCATTTTCCATCCTGTCATTACTAGACTGACACCTCTACTGCTGTCAGCGAGGCCACAGTGGTTTGAGCTGGGACACATCAAGCATTCCTGTGTCACTGTTGCCGCAGTTATCCTGTTAATCTGCATGCTACACATTCTAGAAATTTCTGTTGGGATAAGAGATTTAGCTTGTGCTTGCAGCCGGACATTAGCACACTTGTCTTGCAGAATGTCTTGCTGCGAACAGGGCACAGTAACACTGGCAGGTCAAGAGAGGCTCACACAGGGCTGCCAGCATGTGTGTGTGTGCTCAACAAGATTCTAAGTTCAGATTGGGATCTTCATATGCAAAACTACCATTAAGGACTGTTATATGTGCATTCAGAGCTTGAATTTCAATATCATTTGCTTAAATAAGCTACAGCTGTTTGCTTGAGAAACACTCAGAGTGTGAAAAAGACTAAGAACTCAGACCTGGTTTAGTATTTGAGTCCGGTGCAGAGGAAGATCTGTGTACTTTCCTAACAGGTTTGGATGGTTTCTTCTCTTTCACCCTTTCTCGTTCCGCAGGCCTCTGCTTTGGTTTTGTGCTCTCTGCTATGAAGAACAGAGAGATTAAATTGGTTGACACTGATCAGGATTATCATCATTAACCGAAACTACTAAAAACATTTTATTTGAAATAAAACTGAAACAAAATATAAATGATGAAAGGTGTAGAAATGGCAACTACCTAAAAACGTTTAAGTACTACAATTGCTAAAAGAAATATATGAAAACTAAAACTGAAATAAATAAAATAAAAGATCAAATTAAATAGTAATATTTTAATAAAGTAAAAACATAAAAGCAAAAAAAAAAAGTGACAAAATTAAATCTAAACCAAAATATAAATAAAAACTACAGTAGTATATAAATAATATTAAACTTACACTGCTGTTCATTCGTTACATTTTACTACATAAACCATTCATAATGACACAACCGATACCCATTCTGTATTCATCAAATTCGTAGAATAGTAAAACAGTAAAACAAATAATTCAATGAATATTCACAATCTAAATTAAAAAGTGTAAATTGTCAAGGTAATATAATACACTTGTAATTGCCCTTAAGTGTCCTAAATTCCACCATTAAACTAATTTGTTATGAGCACATTAAGACACATTAAATGTTTAAACTACCCTTCTTTTATCTGTTTATGAAATTATGAAACATATAGAGTATAGAAAATGGATATCTAAAAATCTAATTGGATTTTCCTGTGAAGTAAGAATCCTTATAAATAATTATAAAACAACAAAAAGTGACTGCTACAAATGTGTACCATATGGCCTCTTTAACTCAAATCTATAGTAGGACAACAGGGAATTGAGCAGCATTGTTGTGCATATTATAAATAAGCTTGTTCCATAAATCTATTTAAAGGAATGGCTGAGAAAACTAATGCAATCCTTACAAATAACTTAAGAACAGTCTGGGCTAACATGAAAACTGGTAACTACGGCTGTGGCACTACGCCTGGAAACTCTGAGCCAATTAGGAACAAGTAAGTCATCGTCCAAGAGCGGTTTGGATTAAGCATACTTTTTGACCATACTGCAATCCAGCAGAAACGCATGAATTCTGTAAGTTGTTTCATCTGCTTTGAGTGGCAGCTAAAACAGTGTTTTTGTCCTAATTCCTGTTCATTACTCATGCTTCCTGACTCAGAGGGCAGTAAAACACACTTGAGCTCCAACACATCAATGGATAAACATTTTAATTCCATATAAATAAATAAATAAATACCCAATTGACTATACTGCAGTTAGGCTGAAATCAAGAGGATGACTCAAACGCAAAACATATTTATAGCATCAGTGCCTTAAAGATGACAACCAGTGAGCGGTGTATGATTTTTGTGAGTACCTTAATTATACCACTCATGTAGTGTGAATGTGTTTTCTTATAGCACAGGCTAAATACTGTGGCCATTCTGTTGTTGTATTGCTGTATTTCTTGTAATGTTTACCCAAATATACTACAATTATACTGATACTTTTTTTATTACATTTTATTACATATTATACCATTCTTGAAAACTATACCTGTAAGCTGTTTGGTCAGGTCTTTGTAAATTTCCCTGCTTAAGTTGTGGAAGTCCTCCTCTGCCCACACTTTCCCATCAGGTGTGCAAATCTTAGTCTCACTGGTGTTGAAGCCTAGAAAATGAGAAAACACAGAAGTGAGCTTCCTCTCAATCTGATGCTTTTATTAGAAGTATTTTCGGGTACAAGGTCAAGCTCAATGATGAAAGCCCTTACGGGGTTTGAATCTGCTACCTTTCGGGTTAACAGCCCAATACAATGAAGTCACTTTCATCTCTGTCTGCAGTCGACTTACCTTTGTAAATGGGCGCTGGAGGGGCTGGAGCCACTTTCCGAACTTTAGCAGTAGGTACTGTAGTACTATGTGCTGCCGCTCCAATACCTACAGGTTGCTCCAAGTACCCTAGCAGCTTGTTTCTTTCTTCCGTCTCCTCTAAATGTTCCCTCTGTCTACGGATTCTCTCTTTTAGTTTTTCCAGCTTTTCATCAGGCTGCCGACGTCGCAGGTTCTCCAGCCGCAAGGAAGCTGTGACTGAACCGGTGATGGATGTCAGGGAAGTCTGGGACGTCTCAGCCTGTAAATGTGTTCTGGGGTTGACCTCTGACACCAGTGGGGCTTGGTCAGGTTGGTGAACGGCGTTGAGAGCAGACAGGTCATTGAGGTAGCGTACAGATGTGCTGTCTACAGCTGAGGAGCGTGGGCTGTCCAGGTCTGCAGTCTGCATGTCTCGGGTGTCACGCTGATAGACCAGCTGGCTTAGAGCTAAGTGAGCCTGAGGGATGCCCACCTCTGTCGGTAATGAATGGACTTCTGGTTCAGAGTGAGTGTGGGACACTGGCACTGGAGATGGTTCCCTGTTAAAAAAAGAAGAAAGTCAGTCTAATAATAAATTGTCAGTTTAAAGTGAAGAGCATGAGAGGATTTCCAATAAAAAATATACATGTACACATATATATATATATATATATATATATATATATATATAATCATCATTACTGCAGTTTCTGGTTGCAAATAAATACTTATTAATTTCTTTGGAGCTTTAACCTGTATGAAACGAGTGGGTCTCTAAACTCCACTGCACTGAGTTTCCTGGCATTACTGTCCAGAGTGCCATTCCTCAAGGGACTTCGGGAACTTTTGTCTGGACTGTGTCGACTCCGTGTTCTAGACTTGGATCCACCTTCCTCCACATGACACCCATCTTTAGTAAATACATGAAATAATGGAAGAGGCAGAACTGTGAAGAATGTTGGACTATTACTAACTTTTATTATATTTTATATACATATACAAATACAGTATTTTTATATATATTTACAAAAACAGTATGTCTGTGTGTGGGTGTGTGCTGTGCTTGTGTGTAATATTGTCTATTCCACATTGCATAGCTGTAGAAAAATCAGAAGCATTCATGTAAACTGTCACGTCACCTTGCTCGAAAACAAGAACAGCAACTGGTGTTGTCAAACTCACAAATGATGAATGACTTTCATGAGTCAGTTTTTTGATTATTCACTCAAAACTCGCAGAGCTGTTCCGAAATTAACATATGACTCACTGCATTTAACGTCTATACTCTCAGTCAAATATGACTATTAATGCAGCAAGGAGAGTGTTTATACTTAATATTCATGAAAGAAAAACAGAGAAGCTAATTCTAGTAATAAAACAAAAAACTATAAAACAATTTATTAACTTAACACAATTTAAAACTTAATCTTGTAAACAAAAACCTAACCAAAAACAACTGTGACCACAAAAACTGCTTTGACAAGTTAAAAAGATATTTAAAATCATTCCACTGTATGTTTATATTATATAAGTTGACATTAAAAACGGATTGCCTCTGTATGTGTTACAGAGAATGTGTCTGTCTCACCTCTGCGGCTTATTTTCCGACCGCCACTCACAGATGCTTTCTTTGTGTCAAGCACTGAGTCCAGAAGCACTCCAGTGCCTGGCGCTGCCTCCAGACGATTCTCAATGTGTCGCAACTGAGACAAGACCACAATTAACCACTGAGTCAACAGATCTCTGCCCTCATGGGGATAACGCTACAAATACTAAACCTACAGAGTATACCTCTGAATCTTTCTTTCTAATTTCTTATAATTGGGCTTCTTCAGAACTATTATGTATGTAATAGGTATCTGTTTTGGCATCATAAGTAGGCCAGAACATGAAACGTGTAAAGAGATACTCACGGCAGCTTTGGTTTGATTTAGACTATTCCAGGCATGAGATATCTCTGCTGAGAGATAAACATTAACATAAGTAATCACGCAAACATGCTCATGATGGTGTTCCAAGTATAAGGTGACAGTTAAACAAACCTCTTCTGTTGTCTTGCCCTGCAAGAGCAGCCTGGGAAGAGACAGCGGCTGGCGGCCCCGCCTCACTTCGCAAGCGACTCCACATCGCTATGCCAACCTGAGTGGAAAGGAGGAAAACAGGCAAACAATGTGAGAGAACCAATTATCTTGTCAACATATGCTGTCAAACATTGTTTCCTCTGGAAAAAGCTTGCTTGTAATATAACCCTAAGTGGCTTTAAAGCGCATGATATCATTCAAAGTATTCTTTGTGCAAAATAAATTTGGCCAAACCATAAGTTTACGGACAATTCCGAATATAGACTGATTGAAACGTATGACTTAGAGATTTAATATCTCACCCACAGGCCTCAGTTGCTCCATCAAAGTGAGGGTTAGAGCAACGGTGCTCAATTTGTTCGATTGCCTGGAGCGCAGACATATGACAACTATTTAAGTCATTTGAGTCACACTGTCTTCCTCTAAGCACTACCATTATAAAATATCCCTGTCCTTGTAAGTCCCCAGAGCAAAGAGATTCAATGGTCTATTCTAGAATAAGAAAAAAAAAGTGTTGCTCAGACGTCTAAACCAGTGCGGCAAATGCAGAAAGCATTCCAAAGGTACACTGAAATCACTCTCTGCTCAGAACCTTGAATTATATTGAATTAATAATGCATGCATAACAAATATCTTAGAGGCTTGCATGCATATTTCATTGATTTCAGGCCTATGCTGAAAAGCAGAGGTGAAGAATCATTTAAACATGTTCTGCTGTTTTTCTAACTGTACTGAATAAGGTAACAGAGACACCAATGTGCCTGGAATGAGGAAAACAGCTTAAAGTCAGCATGTCGTACACCTTAACTATATTCAAAATACATATTATAGACCTTAGTAAATAACTAATTTGTTTATACATTTGTTCCATGTGTTTTTTGACTTTGTAGTCTAATCAAAACATCACACGGATGTCCAGTGAAAACAACAGACTTCTCTCTAGTGAGGTATGCAGATAGATATCATATTTCATTAAGATATTTCTGATGAAATCGGAGAGCTTTCTGAACCTGCATAAAAAACAACGGAATTAATGACTGAATTGTAATATTTGGGAACCATCTCTTTAAATATTTTTGTCCAAATTGGTGCTTTTACTTGCCAAAATGAATATAGGAATAATGCTTTCAGTTTTGTTTAGGACAGTGTTTTTAATTTAATCACCCTCATGTTGTTCAAAACATTTTTTTTGAAAACAAGTCTTTTTTTTCCCATACAGCACAAAGATGTTATGTAGAAAGTTACACTGAAGATTATCTTGTTTATCTATATAATAAAAAATAAATAAGTAACTGAGAGTCATTCTGCCTCAACTCTACTTTTGTGTTCCAAGGAAGAATGCCTACCATTCGAGTTTTGCACAGCATTGAAAAAATAAGGAAATCACCTAATTGTAAAAAATCAATCATGGAGAGAATCCAAAACCAAAAAAAGATTTTGCTCATAACAAAATAACCCTTAAAAGTGACACTATGTGTGTTAATGCCAAAGTCTACTAACATATGCAAAGATAAATGTTCAGTTAAACCTTTTTTCCAATTATAAAAGACACGTTGCCAGGGACTTTGATAAGAAATAATAAGGCCACCTGTGATTATGTAGCCACCTGCTAATAAAAGAGATTTAGAGCTGCAGAAGTACAAACAGCACTTGAACAAAGCGCTTAAGAAGCGACGATCTGATCCAATTCTATTTGAACAAATCAACACGTGTCAAAAACGAACAAAATAAGCACAGCAAAAGAATCAAAGCTTTACTCGCTTCAAAGTACAAAAAGTTCAAATGCAAAGCAACTGGCAAGAAAAGCACAAAATATAATTTGATTCACCCATAAAAGACCCACCATCTTCACACACACACACTCTCTCTCTATTCAGCCACTCATCGTTTCAAGTTCACATCGCATTTTGGGAACTGAAACTTCATCTACAGTTGAAACAACACATACAGCAATAAGACTAGTTTCAGTAACTGCTCACATTTAAACAATACTAACTGAATCAATAAGGCATTTATATAGTGCTTTACTAATGTGTAATTAATCAGTTCCATTAGATGGACATGTCACGCCTTCATGCATAACGTATAATGTACCAGGACTCACTTTCCAGCAGCTTTATTCAGAGAGACATGAGTCCACCTTGTCTTCCGGACTGCTGGACACATCGGATAGCTGGTGATTGTCACCTCTACCTGCACTGAGACCCAGTGAAAAAGGTGATTTGACAGTGAAAGCGCATTAAAGTACCAGTTCAGAAATATTAGCCTATATAAATCGAACTGACAACACTCTGGTAAGACGCTGAAATCAACACAACTAATTTAACAGCAGTTGATCAGACCACCCAATAACTGAGAAGTGACAGATCAGCCTCATCAGCTGACATTACATCTTCAGAGGAGGCTTATGAAGAATCTGACCGCGTTATTATATATATATATATATACACATATATATAACGTTACTCTGCTTTGCCAAAGCTAATCAGACAGACATAAAACACAAGAAACTAAAAGCGAAAATAAACACAAAATACCTCTAAAGAACATACAGAGCATCATACACGTTTTATACTAATACAGCATCAGAACTACAATACTCCAACAGACAAGAAAATAAATAAGAGACTTAAGACATTCATATAATACACGAACATAAAGAAAAACAGCTGACGAACAAAACATAGCGTTAGACGTCAATCACACAAAATACAACTTCACATGAACAACCTTACTGAGGAGAAATCAAACAGCGACTTAAATCAACCAAACAACCAACCAGACGTATATTTCAATCGACAAATTTCGTACCTTATACAGTTTCACAAAATTGAAACGAAATTTGTGGACTACGTTTTTAAATCCTCTGGTGAAAGTTATTGCTAACAGCTGCTGCTAACCGGCTAAACCATTAAAGCTCGCTAACAAACTTTTTTTTGCGTTTCTGTGACAAGGTTGTCTTTCGTTAAGCGTTTAGGTCAGGATGTAATTGGTTAGTACCTACCTAAAAGTTTGTTGTACCCGCTACCCGCCTTTCGGTGTGTGTTTCCCGGCTTTAATGATAAGTTAGGACGGCCGTTGGCTAGATTTGACGGTCCGCCATTATCCAAACAACTGTTCCAGGAAGTTCACGTCCGAGGGAACCTCGCGATACTTCCGTGAAGAACGCGTTTTTTCTTTGGCCGTGTTTGACATCTAGTGTTCACTAAAGGAATTGTGGCAGATATCATATTACTTTGATCCTTCAGACACGAAATCCCTCATTAGAGTTAAAAAAGTTATTATATAATAGTGTATGATAAAAAATGTTTTCAATTATTGTTATTGTGGTTGTTCATTCATTGTGTATCACGGCAAGTATTCACCAGTTAGGCATGAACAGCTTACTGTTATTCCAGCTGTGGTGTTTCCAGACTAGAGTGTGTGAGATGTGTGGAGTGAAAGCTGAGAGAGGAGCACATGCCTGGAGCGAAGAGCAGGTTTTTGTCTATGGATTGTCTATGTTTTCTCTTGCTTTAGAGTAAAGTAAGGTGGATTCTTGAATCAAAGGATAGACAGAAATGCTATAGTCACCATGATAATTGGTCATTTTGTTTCTCCAACAAAACATTAAAGGAATAGTTCACCAAGAATTGAAAATTCACTGAAAAAGTACTCACCTACAGGCCATCCAAGATGTAGATGAGTGTTTGTTTCTTCATCAGTAAAGATTTGCAGAAATGTATCCTAACACTCACTGATTAATGGATTATTATCAGAATAAAAGTCCAAAGGTCACAATAATCCACAAATAAGCAACTCCAGTCCGTCAGTTAGTGGTGGATGAAGAGAAAAGCTGCATACAAATTAATTAAACCATTTGAATTTTGTGCTAAAACAGTAAATAATACATAATATCGCTTCATCCAATGACTTAAAATCTACTGACATTGCAGAACTGTTACCAACTGTTTTTGTTTAAAAACAACACTCCATAAATATTCCTCTTTTGACTGAGACAAGGAAACTTGTCTTTTTACTGGAGAAAGCAATATTACAGATTGAAGACTTCTAGCTTCACAAGATATTAGCTGATGGAGTAGTGTGGCGTACTAGTGGATTATTGTGATGTTTTTATAATTCTGACGGCACCCATTCAGAGAATCTATCAGTGAGCAAGAGATGTAATGTGTTACATTTCTCCAGAAGAAGAAACAAACTGATTTACAACTTGGATGGCCTGAGAGTGAGTTAATGGAGTTAAAGACTTGCATTTAAAATAAAGCATTCAATGCACCACTTACTCAAAACACCAAAACTAATGTCACAGACATTTCATATGTTCAGCTTCTGCCTCAATCAGACGCAGTGGCAAGATTTTCCCTTTAAGAAAGCAAAACGTTTTCAACATACACTTCAAGGGGAAAGGTTAGAACAATCTTTACAATTAAATGTCATGACATAAATTGAATCCATGGAGGAATAAATGCTTTGCAGAAACTAATAATAATAAATATTTGAATTATATGGAAATGCATATCCTCTTTTGCACATTTAAAACCTTAACTTACATAAATAACAGACATTTAGAACAGATGTAAGCAGAGATATTAGGAAGAGGAAAAATATTCCTCAATTGACTACATAATGAAGCATATTCATAAGTCATACTGATCAATTGAATGTCCATATTCACATAAGAAAAACCTGAACAATAACTCAACCAAGGATAGATTTATAGCCCACAATAACCATCAGTTAATTTGGAATTTCTTTCTGCAATAAAATTAAACAAGCCATTCGTTTAGTCTAATGCACTTACCCCAAACTAATATTTCCAGATTAGACAGTTCTTTTAATAATAGCCCTATGAACCGAGCTGCTGACCCTACTATCATTGTGTTAGAGCTATAATATGACACATTTAATAATTTATGTTTCCTAATTACCGAGGCAGTGACTCTCGGCCCCCCTCTGGTGATATAACCTGTCGTACTCAGTTTGAAACTGGGTATTTGTGATCAGCACCCGCAATCTCTCCCGTCCATTAACCATTTTAGTGCTGTATCAGAGAGCGCGCGTGAGGGAAAGACAGATGTACTTACTCGCTTAACACAAACATATTTTCAGAAGACGGGCACAGCAGAAATGGAAAAACAGCATCCACTAGCAGGTGAACGTAAGGAATACTGAAGGAAACTCTGCGTTCCTGCGCGCTATTGCGGTGATGGAGCTCAGAGCACTTGTAGCTGCGCTCCGTGTCTCTGATGCTGGTAAGCTTATGTTTTTATTCAGCCTCATTATTGCACAGAGAAATTACATTTATGTCTATGTCTAGCATTGCTATATCCAATCAAAATGTAGAATTGCGGCGCTTGCATAGTTTTGCTTACGTTAGATTGTGCTTGAACTTCTTTCAGTGTGCTGATAAATTAATTTGACATTTATTTATTTGTTTAGTCTTATTTGTAGTAAAGATTTGCCATGTTGAGTCATGCATCATCAAATCAAAGTGAAATTGTATTCTCTATTGCATTGTGCCTCTCAATGACTATGCTGGGATGAAATGATGATTTATGAGTATTATTTCGATAGAAATGATAACATTAGGAATATATCTAGTGTAGGTTAATTGTCTACTCGCTGCGTGCATGTGTGACTTTTAAAATGACTTTCCACAGAGGCATCATTGCCCTAGATATTAAATAACAACACTGAATAAACAAAATTATTATAAAAAAAAAAAAAAAAAAATGTGTATTTGTGCATTAAAGTGCTCATGTTGTTAACCAGTAAGTTACTGTAATGATTTAAGTGATAAGAGCTTTAGCGACACATATTACAGTCAATAGCCAATCTCTACTCCAAAGCGATAACTGTTTTGGTAAGAGATTCATAAGAATCGGTTAAAGAGTCGAACCAATAATTCATTCGTTCTTGAGTGGGACTCGCGAGATTCGGTTCACTAAACAAGAACGGCTCACATGAGTAATTTGTTCGAGAATCTGGAAGTCTGGAAATGTTGCTTGTTGCGTGAGTCATTAAAATGCAACTGCACTGCATATGCATGGTTGCGTTGCATATTTTGCTGAAAGCTGAAAATGCAGTTCACAGAGGTAGGCATAATTATAAATAATGTTCTAATTGAGTATTCTAGATAGTTAGACATTAAGCGTGAAACCAATTTCACACAATTCACACTACCTAGTTGTACTTTTTGGTATAAGCTCACACTGGTTGCAGGTTACACCTCGTGAAATGCAAAATATACTAGTAATTGTAAACCCTTTAAATACTGCTTAAAAGAATACGAGCTACACCTGTCACTGACCACAATCCCCGTGAGTGTTCATTTCAAGATGACATGAGCAAAGGCCTCTCAGTGTACATTGATTCTTGGTTAGGGAACAAGGTGTTAGTCAATACAGGTTCTCTGTTGCAAAGTAGATAACAGACATCCCCATTTATAGAGTCAGCACCCCAGGCGGTGCTGTTCATGTCTAGGTGCATTGTGTAGTGCTGCTTGAAAAAACTACGAAACTGCCACATCACAAACAAATGGCTTTCCCCATTTAGTTATCACTGCATTATTTATTACCTAAACATTTACTGAAAAAAAAGATGTAACATTCATTGCAATGTACCTGAATGGAAATTCGATTCACTTTTTAAATATGGTGGTGAACCAGTGGTTTTCCATATTCAGCAAAGGTTTCTTTGGTAAAATGTTTGGTAAATTATTAATAGCATGATAACAATTTTCATTAAAGGTGCTCTATGTGATGTTGCAGGATTTTAGCTCGATTTCATTTTTATCTCGAACTGTATGCATCACCCCTTGATCGTCTTGCCGTCTGCCCTCTGAATACATTGGGGAAAAACCTGGTCTCGAAAGACAACACAGAGGCTGCAATACCGAAACACTATGGGTACAGGATGTTCATCACACCAAAAACAAACTTCGGCCAACCAATCGGCACCCCACCTCTTCTTGCATATTGGTTGGCCGATAGTTTATTTTTGTTGTGCCCATAGTGTTTATTTTGGTATTGCAACCTCTGTGTTGTCTATCGAGACCGGGTTTTTTCCAAATGTATTCAGAGGGCAGACGATCAAGATGATCAAGGGGTGATGCATACGGTTTGAGATAAAAATGAAATCGTGCTAAAATCCTTCAACATCACATAGAGCACCTTTAATAATCGGAACATTTTTATTTAATATTACACACACATGAATACGCATCCAAGATTTTTAAGCAATTGTTTAAAGGACAATCATTTAATTTTTAAGAAAAGTGCGAATAAAGTCAGTAAGTTTTAGACCAATGCGATCACATTAATCAGCAATTTCATCAGAAAAAATCCTGTCCAGGTTGAAATGACTGGAACACACACAACCTGTTTTCTTTTAGTTGACAGTGGTTTGGTATTTCTTTTTAGAAATGATTGATCATAGTCCTTATGGATCGAGATTATGCTGTTTTCACTCAAAAACATAGGTGCATAAACTCAGATGAATGAGGCCTACAGTCAGCCAGTTCAAACTGACTACAAGATCAAAACCAAGATTTGGTGATAATAGCAGGAGACATTCAAGGTCGGTCGTTTTTTGACAATGAACACCAAATAACTTAGATATTTAAAATCAAGGTATTTCAGCACAGCACTATTCAAGTTAAAATCATTACTGTACTATATTTATTATGAACAATATATGTTTTAGTTCTGTGCAGTGTAATATATATTGATTTTAGTTTTAGAAGAAAAGCTGAACAGTGAATAAAATGTTACCTACACAGACAGGGTGCCAGCAGTTCCGCATCAGGGTGATTCGATGTCCGGGCTTGTCTCTTTTTCGCTTTGATCTCCATGAAAGCTGCCTGTGAAGTCACCAGATCTCCTCACCGCATGTGCCTGGAACTTGTCGGTCTGAAGTGCAGAGTTAAAGAGGCTTGTACCAGACTTGCAAAAGGGTTCTGAATGTTTATTGAAGTCTCAGCCCATTTATCATATTTGCTGTACACATGTGAATGAGGTCTGAGTGAATATACCACGCTTGTGCTTTGATCGACACAGATCTGTGCACAGAGTCTGAAGCAATGTGAATTTCTCCTTCCTTAATATATATCGCGTGGATTCTTTGTTTGTTGTCATGGAGACGAGGGTTGAGATTCAAGTTCATTGTAATGGTTCTCTTAAGTTTTAATTAAAGTTTTGTTTTTTTTTGCTTTTATGCATCATTTGTTTGAACCCTCAGAATTTTACTTCTTCATGTGACTGTGCGGGCATGACCTTGTTGACAACAACTTCCATGCAACCTCAGAAATGTTGTTAAGACACGTTGCTAGAATTAATTAATATCCCACAGGGGCATCTGTTGTTTATTATGACAAAAATCTGCCAAATACTCACTCATAAGAGATTGTTTTTCAAATGTATCTTACAGTTGTTGTTCTAAAAGAATATATTTTATGATGGGATAAAATATATTTGATTCACATAAGATTTCTAGAAAACAATGAGGTGCATCACAATGGTCAAAGACATTTAAAGTAATGTTATTTCTGTGGGCTATGATGCAAAATATGCTGAATTTGTCCGAATGGATTGTATGCACAGTAAGTGCTTTGGTTTGTTTTCTTTGAAGCTCTTACAGGTTGATGCTGAAAGTGGCGGCGTGAGTCTATATGAATATTGAATCTGACGGTTTGGATAAGAGTAAAACTCATCGCTTTCAGGCTCTTGTCTTTGAACCCGGAACCATGCTTATAAATACCCATGACTTCATGCTCCGTAAGAAATGAGCGCCAAGGGCACTTTGAGCCCTCACAATATTTCCCAATTGCTCTCAGCTGTTTCATCATGCTTTTTGAAGAAGAGTAACGGATGATCATTATGTGTTTAGTCTTGCTTTGTGTCCACAGCAAAGTTGAAGATTGTTGTTCAAGGCAGCTTGGGCTCATTCTATTCACGGTGGTGATAATTAAAATGCATATAGTGCAAATTAGTGTAATTTTCATGGTAGAGTAACAGCAGGGGACGGGGCAGAATTTGTAACTGGAACTATTTCCTAAGATTATTGGTTTATTTCCCCAGTCTTGGTTTAGGATAACCATGCATGTGTAGTATAGCCATTATTACAACAAAAAAAACAAAGTGGAGAATGTTGAGAGGTTGGAAATAAAGAATATATATATATATATATATGTAAATATATATTTTTTTGTCAGATGATTCTCCTAAAGTCAAAATAGAAGTGAGACATTGTTGACATAGTGGGAGTACAGAGCTCTATAATTAATGTGGCTAGCATAGCTCAGATGATTTGGTACTTGAAGAATTTGATTAAAATGTTGAGGTTACATTGACATTTTTTGAATGTTTACATTTTTTATTATTCAGTCCTATGTATGCTCTCAGTTCTATTGCTGGACATAAAAATCCTTGCTTGCCAAAGACCCATATCGTGGGTATTTCTTTGGATCCTTCTCCAGATCTCCATAAATATTTTCGTCATCTTTGAAGTGATGTATTTGATTTGAACCTCAAAAGCAGTAAAGTGTACAATTGTTAGAGGTCAGGCTGCTTCTGACCGAAAGCTTTTAAGTTTTGTGTTGAGGGGCACTGAAACATTTGTGACTAAGACTGTATTTATTTGTCAGGTAGCTTTCCAGGAAAGGATACATTTTATATTAATGTTATTTTATTAATTAATGTCATATTTTATAATATTCTTAAGCTATAACTATCAAGAGTCAGCTCAAAGAGTCAGATAAATCCAACTACCAAATTAAAGCATACTAAGAGATGTGACATTCTTGATTCAATGTAAAAATGGCTTAATTGTCATTATTTTGAGCTTAATCTCATGTGTCGGAGGTTTCAGTGGTGTGAAAATGAATTTCTGTCCCAAGAATGTGTGTATGTGTCTGTGTGCTAAACAAAATTGGCAGCATGGATATGTAGGCATTGACGCTCAGTGCATTTAAGGCCAGCAGTCTTTACCAATTCTCATTGAAAAGCCAGCTGTTGTACACTGTGAAGGTTTCAGCAGCTATTCTTATCTTCCAACACAGTGGCCTTCATTCCAGCTGCACACATAAAACAATATTACTACTGTACTGTACAACATTTTTTGCCAAACAGTGGTATGTTTTTTTTGCATACATTAAGAAATCAATGAATTACCATATTTTAATTTAGTAGAGTGCTTAATTAAATAAACTACATTTGAGGATGAGGTTTGGTTAAAAAAACTACAATTACACAAGCTAAATTACATTATGTCTGAATCTCTACCTTGATATACAGCATGTATATAATACAGTACATCTGGTTATGGCAGATAAAATATGTATATTTTACATATTTTTATTAACACAAAAATTAACACAAAAATTAACATTTTGTTATTATTATTAACATTTTGTTATATTACTCACCGACCTTTGACCTTCTTATTGATTATTATTATCTTATTTGACTCTTATGGTGCTTTTGTATCATTTTTGAACCACTGCTTCAGTCCACATTTATTGTGATGGAAAAGAACAAAAATGACTAGAACATTAGCCAAAAAAAAAAAAAAGATGAACATTTATAATGACAGCAGAGTGATGACAAAATTCATTTTGCGAGAACCTGTAAATTGATTGTGATTAATGAAATTATGTAAATCGTGGCCAAACTTTTCACAGAATTAGCTCATATTAATTTAATAATTTTGAACAAGCAGTGAAGATCCAGTTTTACCATGATCCAACTGCTAGTCAAATAAACAAGCAAGCGCATTCATGTAACTGCCAATTATAACACATCCGTTTTCTTCCCTGTGGAAGACACGTTTTCTTTGAATCTGTTTTTTCTTAACCCCAAGCTCCTTACCGTCTGCGTCTTTCCTTTCTTGTGTTTTATATCCCTTTCATTATCATTTGTTATTTACTTTCCTCTGCGCACAAATATATTCTTTCTCTGGTAAATAAACCGCCTCCTCCAAGCAGCACGGGATGAGCCGTGTTCTGTTTATCATCTGTTTCAGCTCTGCAAGATACGCACACACACTCCAGTCACCATACTACAGTAATTAGACACATGCTCACTGCTGTTTCTGTCCCCTGAGCTCTATTGTTTAGGGACTGACAGGTGGTGTAGCTCAGGTGGACGTAGTGGCGAGTTCCTGCAGATGGGTCTTTGCCCCTGGCTGATGTGAGAAACGGCCAGACTTTAGGTTAGAACTCGTTTCTGCTGGTCTGCATGTCAAACAGACAGCACTTCATACCGTTTCAGTCCGTCAGCGATGAGTCATGTTCATTGTGAATGTAGCAGAGGGAGAAGAAAAAAAATCCTCTCCATACAAGGTTGTTTAGTCTCTCTCTATTCCTCTTATGGAATATAGTTTTTCAGAAAAACAGAATTGCAGAAGAGGTAAACCGCTTGAAATTGGGATTCATAGCAGTTCTGGAATACCCAAGAATTGGTATTTCCTTCAAATCTTTGTTGACTTCATAAATTGTCAGTCCATTCAAATTTTAGACTGGCTGAGTGACACCCAATGTCTTTAAAATGTCTTGAAAGCCTAAAAGACATTCTTTGGGATGTTAACATATATTAACAGGTTGCACATCAGCGAAAACAACAATAGAACTCATTATGTGTATTATTAAATTGTTATTTTAGCATTTTTTGGAGATATTCAAAAAGAAATGCTGAACCAACATTACGAAAAGTGATGTATATATGCGTGAATTCAGAGTGGTGCCTGGCTGCCGTGACTGGAGAGTATGTGTTTGTTATCAGTTATCCAAGCCTTTCTCAGTATTATTTATGAGAATGAACTATTATGATCCAATCACTGAGCTGTATTATGCATGAGGTTGTATTACAGTGGACAATTCACATCTGATTAACAAGCTTCCTCATTGTCATCTCTGTAAACAAGACTGTAACAATATTAAATGTAACAACACGTGGAGCATGCACAAGATAAACTTTGAATGGTGAATTTAATATATTCACTATTTAATATTAAAGGCATAGTTCACCCAAAAATTACAATTCTATCATTAATTATTCAGCCTCATGTCATTCCAAACCTTCGTTCATCTACAGCAAGGGTCATCAAACTTGATCCTGGAGGGTGTCCTGCAGAGTTTTTTTCCAACTTGCCTCAACTTCCTGCCTGGAAGTTTCAAGTATACCTAGTAAGACCTTGATTAGCTGCTTCAGGTGTGTTTGATTAGGGTTGGAGCTAAACTCTCACCGAACTTGGTGACCCCTGATCTACAGAATACAAATTTCTCTTGTGAATGCACATCGTCACATTGTCGACTTGGACTAACGATGTCCTTACTACCTTTCTGGACCTTGAACATGGAAGCTACACATCTGTGCATCATCACAATTTGATTTCATCAAAAATATCTTAATTAATTAGTTCTGAAGTGTTTGCTTGTGTATGAAAAAAACAGTGCAGTTGCATAAATTGCATAATTATTTGCAACATGATAATGCTAACTTCTATTTTAGACTATCCGATCTTGGTTCATGAAAGCCACCTTCTGATTGTGGTTGGCCATTTTTATAGCTGTCAAAATGGCAAAATCCTTTCAGTGTACAGAAATGTTCACTCCCTGAAAAATCCCGTATTGCACAGCAAAAAACACACTATACACTGACATTTTATTTAGTCATGTCACTTGAAATTGAGTAATCACTGTCACAATCAGTGTGTGGTAAGCCAGGGTCTATGTTCCTGCACAGTTCAGCTCTAATCCTAATCAAACTTAACCAGCTAATTAAGAAATTAAGAAGCACTTGATGCCTGCGTTCCAGGCAGGTTTTTGAGGCCGTAAGTCACGACTTAAACAACGACTCATGACTTTGTAGCGTTCCAGGCAAATCGCGCAAAAATGGCGTGAAAAAATTGTGGTCGCTAGATGTAAACAAACCATCGTGGCGGACCGTACAGGGCTTAAGCTAATTTTAAATTTTATTTTCGTTTAAAATTTATTTGTATAGCGCTCCTCACGATACATACAGTATCATTGCAAAGCAGCTTTACACCAAAGTAATGTTTTACAGTATATGTAGTAGTAGCTTGTACATTTAGATGTGGCATAGATGTGAGGTAAAGATCAATTAATAACGTAAGCGAACAGACAAGGAACATTATAAATTAGTAGCAGAGTTTGGTAGTGCTGTGTGTTGTTTTAGGGTTGGCATCATCTGAAGTCCTCTGTGGGGTTGGCATCATCTCTTCTTAAGTGTTCTGGATCCAGACTGGAGTTTGTGAATTCCTAGTTACCACGGGATGACAATCCCATGGTAGAAACAGAACAAATAGGAACAAAATTAGCATTTAAATCATTTACATTCATTTCTTTTGCCAAAGGTGCTTTCCTTGCTTATTTGAGGAAAACAGAGGAGAAAAAATGACACATGATAAAAGCTGTTATACCTTTTATTTTAGTGTACTACTTGCATAAACACTGCATTCGTAGTGGGTGCCATATGTGACGTCAAAACTCATAATTAAGAGTACATCAAACTAGTAGGAGTTACACAGGTTACGGGTTGCCTGGAATGCAGCATTAGATCTGTACAGAATTTTACATCACACAATGTACACAGTGATACAGGTAAAGGTAAAGACGGTTGTTATATAGTCAGTCAAAGTCAGTTAATATATAGATTTTTAATATGAAGTTTTTTTTATTATAATTTTAATAGAGTAATAGTTCAATTAAACAATTATTAAAATAAAACTTTATATTGAAAACGTTCATAATAACCGATTTTCTATTAATGTAGTAGAGCTAATGACAACTATGTGTGGTCTCCCAGTGGTAATATTATGCATAATGTATGATAATGTGATTCATTAACAACTGAACAAAAGAAAGCAATGACTTCACCTGAAAAATCATTTATTTCTTACATAACATAATGAAATATATCAAGCTCAGTGTCGATTCACGTTCCGCTGATTAATCTGAAAATGTGCAAAGATTATAGGCAACTGAAGGACGTGAAGTATTCAACTGACGCATCTTTCAAAACAAGCTGAAGGACATGAAATGAAGACTGCCTGCTAAACTGATCCTGATGAACTTTGATGGAGCTTTATAATGTGGCAGCACAGATATGCAGATTTACAACTCATCAGCTTGTTAATAGAGACAAGACTTTGGTTGTGTCTGAAAATGTAATTGCTTCCCAATCAGGCAGTGACTCTACAAGCAGCATTTGAGCACAAAGGTATCTCCCAAAACTGATTTTTAGACAGACTTATGAGGCAGCATAATATGTATTATAATGAAGTTTAACAAAACAGAATTTTGATGATAAAAATAAGCAGGTGTTTGATTACTATAATACTAACTTCTCGCTAGAAAAGACAAGTGTAGAAACGGCTGGTCAGAACGTACATTTATACACAAAATGACCATCAGTCGTAACTTTCAGATCTTTATTTTTGGCACAACTGTCACTGAATGGAATGCATGGGATTGTGCAAAAATATTTTCAGTAGGCTGTGAACTACACAATAATATTTGCTATGCTTTAAATATGTATATATATATATATATATATATGTCAAGAGCCCTAATAGGCTAGCATAAACCCACCCACACATGTGAGATACAATACACACATTTTTATGCATGTTTCTGATATCTAGTAGCATTATTTACTTTTGTAGAAGACCTTCTCCACCTTAGAATATAGTGACAGTGTAAATAATAAATTCATTAAAGGTTTACAACTGTTACAATCTGCCGCTATCTAAAATACAGTACAATCAAACTCTATACTTTTTTATAGCAATAAATATGAATCTCCACCCTTGCTATGTGCAGCTTATTTCTTCCAGACCTTATTAAAGAATGAGACAAATAAACTATTTACAAGTCTAAGTTATGCAGTTCCTAAAGTGCTTTGACCTTAGAGCATGATGAAATGAATGAATCAATAGAGTGATTCACAGTTTAAGTCTTGGTGACGTAATAGCGATAACTAATAACTATTATGTGAAGCAAGATATTTCAACAGAAGTCATTTCACTGAGGGTGCTGTCAGTACTGTCAGAAAAATACATTAAGCATGCTGTAGTGCTCTGTTGCTAGCTAGTAACTGTAAGACATTGACAAGACTTCCTATTTCAGTCAGCCAGGTTTCTACAGGTATTTGAAAATTAAGAAAACCCATTTCCAACTGAATTAAGATCAGGCTGTTGAATACGCAGCCTTTAGATAGTAGACAGCGAGGAAGCAAACTAGAGTTCTATTCTAAAGTGTCTTTTGACATCGGCGGCCTCTCTCTTTCCCTCTTTCCTCTGGGATGACGATGATTATAATGAGGATGTCGATGATGTCAATCATGACTGATAAAGCTATGATTAATCCTTCACACAGTGTAATGTACCATACACAAAAAAGGACAAAAACAAACCACAATCCAATGATTCATCTAAGAATCTTTTCACAGCCGTGTCATAGCTGACACAATTCAACCAAAGCCTGTGTCATTTATTGTCTCTGGTGTTTTTTTGTGTATATTTTCAGCTTCTGCCATTTGTGGAAATTGCACCGATGCTTAACCTATAACAATCTATTTCCTGGTGAATCACGAGAATGCCCTCTTACAACCTCATGCTTGTATTAATGTCAAATTTTGTAGTAAAAAAATACCAGTATTGTGCATAGTGTAAATCATATAGCCTTTAGTTTCATGCAGTAATGTATTTGAAATATTCTTGTTCTGTGAGAGAACAGTAAAGCTGTTGTAAGTGGTCTTTTTATGGTAAAATTAATTGCCCACTTGTTGCATGTTGAAATGACGCCATTGAACACAGTAGATCAATTTAGAGGAAACTGCATCACCATGCTAGCTGATATATTCGATTTTGATTAGTCATTATTTAGCTGACGGAAATGTGCTTGAGACCATTAACACTGACCGTTTTTCTTCACTCTGTGGTTGTGTGAGAAAAACTCATTAATTGTGGCTCAAAACACTGAACTTGGAAAAGAGCTTATGCATTTTGTTAACAAGCATACACAAGCATGTGGAAAAACAGCAGACATTTATTGTTGTTTATGAACTTGAAAACTTGAAGACTGTGTACCATTTTTATTAATTTTTTTCTAAGCATGTGAAAACCAGGTATGTACACCAGGTGTCTATCTCTCCATATAAATACAAGATCCCACACATGATTTAACTGCATAAAAATAGGAAAGAATTAATACAACATGCCCATGATTTAACTAAAATGACGGAATTAATAAAATGTGTCCAGAAATCAATAATGGCCACAATATACTTTTCTGTGGAAATGTTCAAATACATACTATATATTGCTGCAAAATTATTAAAGCTTTAAGGCACTTTTTATCAGCTTAATTTACTGAATAACATTAGGTCTAGAAATTGTTTTTACTCAGAAATGACTCTTAACAGTTTTACAAACACATGCAAAAACAAATATGAATAAAAATTCATAATTAAAAAATTATGAAGAAATGGCATAACATATTGAATTAATCAGGAAAGTAGAAAAATAGTAATAATTTAAATAGGATTTTATAGTAGTTCAAGCCTTTTATTGTAGTTCAGCTCATGAAAACCCAAAATTCCTATCTCAAAAAATTAGCATATCATGAAAAGGTTCTCTAAACGAGCTATTAACCTAATCATCTGAATCAACTAATTA
>JAUMHI010000046.1:4452677-4483388 GCA_032359435.1 Enteromius unitaeniatus
GTTACAGTTGAGATACAGAAGTATACATTATTATATTACTTATTATATTTACTGACACAAACCTGTTTAGGTTACACTTACTGTGTTCTGATGCAGCTAAATTCTCAGTAAATGTTTTTATTGATTTATATTTGTGTTTCTGTTATCATAAAACGGGTTGAATATGAAATAGTGACAAGAGGCTCCCTAAAGCAGCATAGGCGAACATCAAATCTATAACTAACTTTACCGCTCCATCGAACGACCCACCCCCCACTGCCAAAGGTCCAGAATTTTTTGTTATTATTATTATTATTATTATTTAAAATGAATTAAAATAAATAATTAATTAAAATAATTTAAAATATAATTATTTAAAATAACACTTTATTAAAAAACTATTTACAAAACAAACAAAAAAAAACAACATGTGACAAAAAAAAAACATTCACATCAGTGTTAACTCAGTTGTAGAATTACACTCATCGGACACTACACTTATTCGCAATCACAAATGTACATGATTCGCTTTAAAGTCTTGTCGATTAAACATTTCATATGTGTGCTGTCCGGGCGCTTTAAGTGTGCACACCTGAAGAAAAAAGCCTGTCAAATAGTGCCTAATTACTAAACTACGATATTTATCACATGTGATTGTGGTAATACTGTCACAAACACACAGCGTTAAACACAGTTGCTTGTGTCAAAAGTGAAAGAAAACATTCAAGACAAAACGTGGCAGTTTATTAGATGCCTGCAGCTCTTAAAGGGACAGAACTAAACATGCACCGCTTATCATTTAAAGGGATAGTTCACTCAAAAATGATAATCGTGTCTTTATTTACTCACTTACATGTTATCTCAAACCTGTATTAATTTCTTTCTTGTGCTAAACGCAAAATAAGATATTTTGAAAAACCAAATAGTAGCTGGTTCTCATTGAATGTTATACAATGTTCAACAGAAAAAAGAAACAAATTCAGGTAAAAACGAGCTGAGAGAGAGTAAATGATGGACCTTTCAATACTGCTGAATACACCTATTCTTCCTGAAAAATAAAAGCAATAAAAAGCTAATAAAATAAAATGCCTTTTCTTGAGCAGTCTCATCAGATCTGATGGATCTGTGAATTTATTATGTTAAATAATGTTAATCCATCAAAAAAAAAAGAAAAAAAGAAAAGAAAGAACGATGAGTTAAATGCGTAAACAAACCTGCATGACCATGCATAGTATTAGGATTTATTAACATTTTATTTTGAATGAATAATTTATAATATTAAATTAGTAAATGTATTAAATTATTATATTAACCATAGGCGATGCTGTCTAGTGATGTAGTTATATTATAGTTATACAAATATGTATATATATATATATATATACACACACACACACATATACATATATATGTATATGTATATGTGTGTGTGTGTGTGTGTATATATACATGTATAAAATGATTATTATGTACATTATTATTGTTATTTTATGTTATGTAGACATATATGCATATGTACGTATTCATGTACGTATATGCTATTCTATACTTGAAATGTCAAGTAAGGTAAATAAACTTAATCATTAATCATTAAGCAAAATTAGATTTTCAGGGGCATTTTTTACCTTAACAAAGGCAAACCATGTAAAAAGCACAGTGTCCATTAATGTCAAGTACTTCAATTGAATCTAACTGAAATAAATTTTTAGTCCGAACAAATCATGCTCTGCTAGAAATGCACTTAAAGTAATTGTTTGGGCCCTCTCTCCTGTATAATATTACATACACAAACTCGTAACTAGATCATGAACTGGAAATAGCATGAAATGTATCATATGCTGGATACAAACAAATATACTGTGGCACATATTCCCAATATAAAATCATGTCAATAAAGGGTCTTTACAGTTGTTATAACTTTCTCATTTAAGATAATTAAGCAGGTTATTAATAGACTAAATGTGTTGAATGAGACTTTATTTATTGATTTTAACAATGCCGTAGTTTGAAAAGAATAGTTTGTGGTTGATGGGGAGTAACCAGAGCATGTCAGGTTGATGCATTACTAAGTTATTTTTGAATGTATTGATCATCTAGATCTGTCTTCAGTCAGGAGAGAGGAAAAATGAGGATACTGATGATTTTTTAAAAAAGGATGTGACTGATGCACACAGAATGGTCTGGTCTGGGATATATTTGTAGCGTATTTTATTTTAACTTGTTACTGTTATGATTACTGTTGTGTTGTGGTAATTCCAGGAATATGTAACTTAAAAAACATTACAAAAAATGTTCTTGCAACATAGAGTTTGTTTGCTAAAAATCAGTTATTTTCACCACAGATAGAAAAAATGAAAGGAAAAAAATGGAAGGAAGACATCAGTATTACTCACAGCTGCTTCTGAAAAGACTATATATAAGGAGTCATAAGGTGTCCAGGACTGGTTTTGGAAATGGTTTCAGTGTAGAGCTCATGTAAGCTGAAGAAAAACCAGGGCAAGCTTACAGACTGACCTTCTGGATAGATAACCATTACACTGACAATTTCCTTTTTTTTCTGACCAGACACCTTTAACAAACACCTCCCGCTGACCGTAAGATGAAGGCTGTGTCTCTTAGCTTCAGAGAAAATTGATATTTCTTTTTTTTTTCAAGTCTTTTTGTTGTTGATGATAGTCTGCATTCAGTCTTTGTAGCGAGAGAATTGTTAGGTCTTTTTAAGGTCTCAGTGTTTTTCCCTTTTTGCTTTTAGGTGGAAAATAAGTACCTAGAGCAGACTGAAGATGTATTTTTTTATAATACTTTACCGTATGTAAGACTAGGTTTGTAATATGCTATTCTTTCCTGAAATTATCCCTGAGCCTGAAACGAAACCAAAACCTGTTGATTGCATGTGTTTCTCTAATAGTTGTTTTGCCTCTGATATATACTGATATGTAACATAACCCCACCAGCTGTGATTTGATGAGTCATTTCAACACCAGGAATGAGCAAACTCATTAAATGATGTAGCTATAGAGATATATATAGCACATTTAACATTACGTTTCTGTTGATTTAAGTACATTGAATGAGTTCAACCCATTTGTTTCAGCCGCATATAGGTTTTGGTGTAAGTAACAGCATAAATAGCTTCTGTGTTAAGAATAGACTTTACAAATCATTTTGTTTTTAATTTCAATCTCTCTCTCCCCTTCTGTTTCTTTGAGATCATTGCCTCTATCAGCTTTCTGTTGTAATGTTATTGCAGCTTTAATAGACCCAGTCTCAGAGAAACAAAACGTGAAATATGTGCTCTCACACGCCAGTCTGACTCTGTTATACACCAACACACACTCTTGTGTGCTTTTAATTATTTATGCCCCAGATTTATTGATTTTATGGAAGCCGCTGCTGGCAAAGTCGTGAAATTACATGTCAGCCTCTTTGGTTGATGGAAGCGCTTCATTGCAAGTTTGTCACTTTGTTAAAAAAAGGGTGAACTATAATTACAGAAAATAATTATAAAAATTGTTATTGTCACAGATGTTCATTTGACTGTCATTTTCCATCAGTGGGTGCTAATTATGCAGTGTTCTCATTCTCTTGATTAATTAGCTATCTAGAATCTAAAGATATTTGATATGAATCAAAGGATCCTCATAATAAAGGGAGGTCATTGTCTAAGGCTGAATCATTCATATCAGACCACACGAAACAGCTTATGAATTCATTATATTATATGCTTCTTCATCCATTAGAACATAATTTGCCTTAACAAAAGCGAAATCCAAAAAGGAGACTCCCACATACTTCATGTAGTCTGTTGGGTTGTTTAATTAATTTTCTTTCCCCATTAGCGAGAGAGAGGGAGTAAAAGTTCCACTCGCTCCTATTTTCCCATTTTCTCCATTGATGTAGCCCACAAATGAATTCAAAAGGAGTTATTACAGAGGTCTGTACAAAAAGATTGCTGCTCATAAAAACTACATCATGTCTGTGACTGAACTGGGTGGTTAACTAGAGTCTTGTATAGACTGTATACCCGCCTAATAAGGAAAGAACAGTGATTCTTATTTGGCAGGTTGATAAAACAATGCTAAAGGCAAATAATTACATGCAACATACTTACAATGTAGTTGAAATGATAAATAGATAGCAGGGCCTAACTGTATGGCATGCTATTCTATAACTTTTTGTGTTATTGTACCTATTTAGTCCACACAGTAACATTTAAAGAAACAGCTCAACCAAAATATGTTTTTATATAAAATATTCTCCCCCTCAGGTCATCAGAGATATAGATGAGTTTGTTTCTTGATCAGAACAGATTTAGGGAAATTTAGCATTACATCTGCTCACCAATGTATCCAGTGTAGTGAATGTAAAATCTATAATCTCTGTTGAGAATCTGGTCTTCAAGGGCTCTTTGGTGCTTTATAGCTTGTGACGCAGTACAAAGACAAGCGTGGAGCAATTTTAAAAGGATGTGAGTATAATGGGGGTGGGAGCTTTTAGGAGCATCGCTCCATGCTCAATACATAAAAGTGATGAGAATACACCAGGCCAGATGAATGTCAGATCTTTCCCTTACTGTGGAATCAGTCACATACACGTTCACACCGCATTTAAATATCAAAGGTTGCAACGTGTTGGGAACCCCTCGGCATACCTGTGAAACAGTCTGTTTTGGGAGAGATCTGATGAAAGAATGGCATTAACCCCATTTTGTGCTCATATGTGATTATGACAAACAGCAGTGCCATTCCTTATAGTCGTTATTACAAAGTAGGCCTTAATTAATGTGTCTGACCTACCTGTGGTGCACCTGGGGAAGCCTGAGAATTGTGTTTGGCCGGTGAAAGATTGAATGTTTGTATGGTTGCTTGTTCTCTTTAGATGCTCCATCATCTTGCCTCTCTGTACCTCTATTGGGAGGCCACAGTCATAGCTCATGTGCAATGAGTAATGTTTGTTTGGAGAGCGTGCTGATAGATGGAGACAGCTAATAGGTGCATTTTATGGAAGTTTTTCCACACCTGCTTCCAGTTTTATACAATCTCGTTGTCTCCTCCTCGTGGATCATCTTTGTACTTCATTAACAATCACATTTATGTAATAAAATCCCAGTTTTGGAGAACAAGTTGTTAGAATTTAAATAGAATAGAGAGTGAAGCAACCAAGGCCGCTAAAAAATTGGGGGCCACTGCTGTGCTCTGTTATCAATAGACCTTAGTCAGGGTAGCACCATATTTAATTTTTGATGAACAAAAGCGAGGCTTTGAGGGTCAGAAGTACAGTTGAGTACACTGTCGTTAAACACCAAAATGGTTTGTAAAACTTTAAGGTTTTTGCAGCCTAATTTTCAATAAAGGGATAGTTCATCCAAAAGATTATTTCCATACAATTCAGTGGCTGCAGTTTGGTTACCTACATTCTTTAAAATGTGTTCTGTTATGCTCAGCAGAAAAAAAACTATACAAGTTTGAAACAACTTGAAGTGAGCAAATGACTTACATTATATTTTTGGCTGAACTATCACTTTAAGACTTTTCCTTTAGACAAACAATAAAAACGCCTGAAACTGTATCAGTGCTTGGATATTTGTGACGTTTATCGTTGATTGCTGTGCATGCACTTTTTGCATGCAATGTATTATCCTGTCATAATCAAAAACCTTTCTTAATCACACGCGGTGATGCTTCACTTACAGATACTTACCATAACTGAACCTAGCTCAAACCAACACATCACTTGAATAGTGATGAATACTAAAATCTCACATACACAGCACTATCTTCCTCCACCTCATCCTCAGCCCCATCTGTCCCTCCCCTGAATCTGTGCCCTGACGCCAGCGGGGTGAGAGCCAGGCATGCCATCCATCCTCCCTGCCATGTGGGTTATAAACCTCCGGCAAATGCTGCCAGGACGGTCTCCTGAGGGAAGCTTTTGAATGGCCACTGGACAGGAAGTGTAATTTACAGTGCTGCTCTGATCTCCTCTCCAAATGCCAGTATGAATAATAACAATCATTTTACTTCATTTTAATATTCAGAGAAGCAAAATGTATTTTACAGAGATGGATTATTTAATCTCAAAATTAGGAGGACTGTGCTAGGGCTTTGATTAGGAGGTCTGGAGCACTTGTTAGAGCTTGTTAGAATTGCAGATTTTACTAGCTTTTAACATTTTTACCATAAGGTTTCATACAGTGCTGTTTGGATGCAGCTGGCAGCTGATTGAAATAAGGCTACGTTTCTTTAAAACATACTAATATTTATGTCATCTACTGTTACATCCCTAGGATGTATAAAATTAAATATAGATTGTTCATGTTTTTCCCGCCCCTTTTGGGTGTGGTTATGTGTCCCTTGTGTTTGTGTGTGTGCTCTCTCTTTCTCTCGCTCTCACCTGATTGCCTTCATGCGCTGATCATCAGAGAGTGTGCTGCAGACTGCTACAAAAGAGCAGAGTGGACACTGCTGGGAGGGACTCACTTCCATACTTGTCTCAAGTGTTTCTTCTTGGTGAACTGTTGATCTTATGTGAATTAAAAAAAGATAAGTTGTGTGAAAACATCAAGTAAGTGAATAGATTGTTCATTCAATCTGTGATTACTTGGCAAGCTGTTGGGGGGGGTCATACACCATTTTATTTTGAAATTGTTTATCCCTGTTTTTATGCTAGCAAGGGAATTGAGGTAAGCTTTTGTTGTTTTATTTCTTTTTATTTACCTGGATAGGCTATTTAGTACTCCTCCCGTTAGTTAGTAGGGCTTTTGTTTGTTATTTTGGCCTGGCCCTCCCCTGAAGACATTTATTGCTTCCATGTTTGAGATTTATAATTTAATAAACTGTAACCTTTTTTTAATCAAAGTCTTTGATGCATTTCTGGGGCAGAGGATTGGAGTGATCCTTTTTTTTTTTTTTTGGTTAATTTTGTTACTTCCACTCCTAACCCTAGACTGGGTAAAGGGAACGTGACATCTACATAGTTTCTACTACTTTCTTAGAAAGCTAGATGAGATGGTACTAGAATCCAGGATTCAGAAGGCTCTGTTTTGAATCTTATTAGAACGTTATTCTTACAAAAACATTCTGTGGACTGTGGATATACCATGGTACAGTGAGGATACAGAATGATTCTTTAATATATACTATGGTACTGAACAAACATTTTGAATTTGGTGCTGTATGCATGGTACATAACATAAATTTTGATTATTATTATTTATTTATTTTTCACTGAACATGAAGATGAAACATTTTTGTTGAATTTCTGAATTGCTCTTTATGCCCGTCAATTAGGATGGATGCTGTCAAAAGTGTAAAAACAGCAAAAATTATTTTAAAGTTTGAAAATGAAACTGAAGTAACATTAAAATATAAAATATAAACTTACACATAAACAAAAGTATAAATGTTGAAAACAAATAACAAAAATGAAGTTTGGGGTTAAAGTGCTATACTAACTAAAACTGAAATGAAATAATGCTCATTTAAAATATTACAAATTATTAATAAAAATGACCAAAGCAAAATGCACATTTACTAAAGCATGACCTAAAATAAAAAACAAAACAAAACTTATTCATATTAATAGATACAAACAATAATACTATTCTCACTTCTATTGTCACTCAGATTTCCTTTTACACTGTTACTTCAAGCTACTAACGCTAGATGGAGCCAGTTGTCTGTGTACTACAACACTAATGGACATCATTAACACTTCACACACACTATAAAGAGTAACAGGTGTCTCACAGTTTTTTGAGCCATAACCAAATATGCTTTCACCTCCACAACAGAGAAATCGCATTTTAGCTCTTTGATATTTTTGTGAAGGTAAAAAGGATCCTATTTATAGATTGTTGCATGCTGATGCTAGATAGAGCGTGCTTATTCTAAGTCACATCGAAAAAGAATGACAAGATATTAAATATTCATATTTTTCTCTTGAATAATTCAACATACTTAGTTTGATGTGATATCCTGGTCATTTACTTGGCTTGGATTTGCCATTCTTAACTTACTTTATATCTGATATGTTTGTAAATTCACAGTGCAGTCAGCCTTGCAAATAATTATATGTTTAGGAATGATGTAGAGTGATCACGTACGATAATTAATATCCCATTTCATGTTGTTGTTCGTAGTCTTCCTGTCGCCCTGTGTAATTATAAATTTCTGAATCACTTCAAAGGAAGGTGGAAACAAAATTGTATGGCGTCAACCTCAAGCATCCCACAGAAACAAAGACGCATTTATATATTTTCTCTGATTTTACTGCTGCACTCTGACTGACGATCAGTTGTCATACACTAAAATAAAACTCTAATTATTTTCTGAACATGCGATTTAAATAAGCTTGAGTTATGGTTTCAGCCCAGTCGGCTGAGATGAGAAGACGAGGCTGTTGCTAGGTAACAGAGCACAGAAAACACAAGCCAAATCGCTTGAATTAGGGCTCGGTTGAGATACTGCACTGATCCCATAGATGTGCTTTATTTGGTCTATGTGAGTTGTGATCAAGTGCTCTCGTCTGGGCTTTGTGTTGCCAGTGCTTTTGTGGTGACATTTCTAAGGTGATTATTTCAAACGCTACCCAGACTCATTGTGCTTGAAACGAGATGAAAGTGTGTCACCGGCATTAGACAAGCTGCTGAAACCGTATTTCTCCAAATTAAATTACATTTATAGATGTTAATGTTACAGATAACTCAGATAAATTTTTGTTTGACGTCTGAAACAAACAAGGGGGCTTTAAAGAGCTAATTTGTGACATTTATCGTTGATAAAAAAAAAAGAAAGATAATTAAATCAATAAAACATGCATTGTTGCAATAAAAATGATAAGAAGCTTCTGGTTTAGTGGCACTCGAGGAGAGTTTCATATTTTGCAGCTTGTCATTACAAATCCCATTTGAGTTGAACAATTAAAAACAGGAGACAATTTTTCATTGGTGACAAATTTAATTAGATTGACTCTCTATTTGTTTATGATCCATTTGTGCCATAAAAGAAATTGTAACTTCTTGAAGAGTGATGGGGACTGGGATTGGGAAAAGTCAAGATTTCCATATAATTTCTCCACCCTGTGTCATCCAGAATGTTCATGTCATACTCTCTTCAGTCAAAAAAAAAGTAGTTTTTTGAAGAAAACATTCCAGTATTTTTTCCATACCCCCTAAAAGTAAAGGTGCTTCATGATTCCATAGAAAAACCTTGTCTTAATGGTTCCATAAAGAACCTTTAACATCTGAAGAACCTTTTTGCTTTTTTGTGATGAAAGAAGGTTCTGAAAGCAAAAATGCTTTTTCTATGGCATCACTGTGAAGAATATTATATGCACCTTTACATTTAAGAGTGTATAGTGGAATTCAGTTGGAGCCAATGGGTTGAACGTCCAAATAGCGTTTCAATGCAGCTTCAAAGTGCTCAACACAATCCCAGCTGAAGAATTAGGGTCTTATCTAGTGAAACAATCTTTTAATTTCCAAAACCACAGTTGCTTGTCTTGCATTAGCTAGACTTCTAGAGGATAAATTATCAAGATTTTTTTATTTTGGAAATGAACTAATCATTAAAGGTATAGGTCACCTCAAAAGCTAAAAGTATAGATAAGATCCATTCAGTCAAAGGTTCTTTAAAGAACCATCTCTTTCTTTACTCTTCTTTATAATCTGAAGAATTTTCTTTCAAGACAAAGAACCTTTTGTGAAACAGAAAAGTTCTTCAGATGTTAAAGGTTCTTTATGGAAGCATTTAGAAAAAAAGGTACTTCTATGGCATCGTGAAGCACATTTATTTTTAAGAGTGTACTTTACTTATAGATCCTCTGCGATGGGTGGGTGCCATCAGAATGAGAGTACGAACAGTTGATTTAAAAAAAATCATAATAATACACAATGAATCCACATGACTCCAAACCATTAGTTCACATCTTGAAAATCTGTGTGTTTGTAAGAAACAAATGAATCAGTAGAATGTATTTCAGATGTTTTTTTTTAAACTATACCTTAAAAGTTCCTCTGTCCATACTATTGCTTTCTCTACTGACTAACAGTCTGAATCAGTGGAGAAATATGCACAGATCAAGTGGAAACACACAGTCCAGAACTAAACAAATATGCCAGTGAATTTTGATGTGACAGGACAACAGTGAATGGACATTTTTACTGGAGGAAGCTCTATCGTGGACTTTTTGCAGTAATAATTACAAACATGCAGACTGGAGTTGTGTTGATTGCTTGTGGGATAGTAACTAGTAAACTACTAGAAACTATCCCTATAAGGACTTGTGTTTGCGCTGGAAAGATTATTCATAATCTTAGGTATATTTTTAGCGTAGGTAGACTTCAGATGAAAGCGTGCATATCCTGCAGGTTAGACATTTGGATTGTCTAAAGCATATCTGCTGTGCATCTCTGAGCATGACAGTGGAACGAACAGTGGGGCAAAAAAGTATTTAGTCAGCCACCAATTGTGCAAGTTCTCCCACTTAAAAAGATGAGAGAGGCCTGTGATTTTCATCATTGGTATACTGTACCTCGACTATGACAGACAAAATAAGAAAATAAAAACCAGAAAATCACATTGTAGGATTTGTAATGAATTAATTGGTAAATTCCTCAATAAAATAAGTGTTTGGTCACCTACAAACAAGTAAGATTTCTGGCTCTCACAGACCTGTAACTTCTTTAAGAGAGAGTACATGTCGGACCCGTCTGAAGTTTGCTAGAGACCATTTGGATGATCCAGAAGAGGATTGGGAGAATATCATATGGCCAGATGAAACCAAAATAGAACTTTTTGGTAAAAACTCAACTTGAGAGAATGCTGAGTTGCATCTAAAGAACACCATACCTACTGTGAAGCATGGGGGTGGAAAACATAATGCTTTGGGCTGTTTGTGGCAATGCAGGAGTGGCTTCGTAAGAAGCATTTCAAGGTCCTTGAGTGGCCTAGCCAGTCTCTAGATCTCAACCCCATAGAAAATCTTTGGAAGGAGTTGAAAGTCTGTGTTGCCCAGCGACAGCCCCAAAACATTACTGCTCTAGAGGAGCTCTGCATGGAGGAATGAGCTAAAATACCAGCAACAGTGAAAACCTTGTGAAGACTTACAGAAAACCTTTGACCTCTGTCATTACCAACAAAGGGTATATAACAAAATATTGAGATGAAATTTTGGTGTGGAACACATACTTATTTTCCACCATAATTTGCAAATAAATTCTTTAAAAATCCTACAATGTGATTTTCTGGATTTATTTTGTCATTTTGTCTCTCATAGTTGATAGATACCTATAATGAAAATGACAGGCCTCTCTTATCTTTGGGATAACTTGCACAATTGGTGGCTGACTAAATACTGTTTTGCCCCACTGTATGTATAAGATCACAGCTGTGAAAGGTGTCTTTTTGTTGAGCGAACCTTGTGCATCCAACAACAGGAGGGACAAATTAGAAATTCAACGGTGTACAGTCACCATGGAGACCATTATTAGGACACTACATTATGTGGGAGCGGAGATGTCTTGCAGGTTCATGCCTCTTGGTCAACTTTTAATTTGCTGGGAATAAAGTACAAAACTTAAACAGAGAGGTCAGAGTCTGCTGATTTACCTTCAATTGAGGTACCTGTACTACTGGAACTGTCAAATTAATTGTGTTTTCTGTGATCAAGCACAGACCCCATTGGACAGAAGTAGGAGGAGGGAGAGGGAAAGACAAACACAAACACAGAGAGACAATTACCAGTCTAGACATGACATATTTTAAATAGATTTTTTTGTGATCAAGTTTATGAAATGAAACAGCTTAAGAAAGGCAGTGGGAATTGGTTGTTTTTCTTGTATCACCCTGTCACTGAAAAGCAGACAGCAAATTTTTATTTATTTTTTGGCATATTTGACTCATATTTGTTTATAATGTCTACAGCTATGCCTGAACTCATTTTGCTTATAAGGCTTCACTTATAAGAAATATTGAATGAGTAAACAAGCAAGTGGTTTCAATCGCAGTATGATGAAAATATCCTCTGATTTTGAAAGACACAAGGAGAGGCAAAATTTCTGTTTTCTTTGCTTTCCTCTTACATCAAAAAGTAAAAATTAAACAAAATAGTTAAAATAAATAAAAAAACAATAAAAAATATAGCTATACATGTGTTGTTCTGTTTATAAAGGTATTATTTTAGTAACACTGAGATTCTATTATAGTTTTTTGTTATTATTTTGAAATCTGTTTTGAAATTATTTCTGCTTTTAAATATAACTGTATAGTTTGTAATTAATTTGTATTTAAATTTTTAGGTTTTTCAATTTAATTTTAATAATGAAATTATTTTAGTAACAGTAATATTCTATTTTTGTCCTTTTAAAAAAATAAAAGTTTATTTTATATTTTCAACTCATGTTAATTTTTGTTAAAAGTATTTTTTGCTGTGTTTTTAAATATAACTATATATTTGTAATTCATTTTTTATTTCAATTTTAGGTTTATTAATTTTATGAAATATGAAAATATTAAATAATTTCAATAAAGCTTTGAACAGGTTGCTAATGGTGTGATTCTCTAGTAAACATAAAACACAGCGCAAACAAATATTCCATCATCACTTTTTACATGTATTTTTCAATATAAAACTAAATGTTTATAATCTCTGCCTTGTATGATTTTTATTATAGTTTTTAATTTATTTTTATTTTCTGAACTCTGACCAATGTATTGTGTGAACAATACATTTGATTCTGCCCAAGTTCGGCCAAAATAAGGGATCTTAAGAAACAACGTAATTAAGTAGCCTACCTTGAGGACTATGACTAGCTTTGTAACAGAGCAACAGTTCCTCTGTCAGCACGGTCTGGACGACTGCTGTTCTGACCCCTCCCATGCTTTCCATAAGCCTCATTCAACAGAATATAATGAAAACGTGTTGACATCTGATGAATGCATTTGTTACAGTACTTCCTCCCTGCCTCTTTCATTCTACTATTGTCTTTTCTCTCTCTCTCTCTGACACATTTTCTCTCATTCTGTCACCCTTGAACACACACACATATGCTCTTTTTTCCATCACCTCTATGAAGCACAACTGTACTTTCACATTCTGTGAGTAATTGGCCATTGAGGATGGACACTGGCAGCTCAGTGTGTGTGTTTGCTGTTATATTTATAGTACACCTCAATATAGGGCACCTCCTTAAATGTACTTCACCTACTCATCTCAGCTGAAATAAGTATACACTCCCCAGATATATTGATTCACTTTTAAGGGAGAGAGAGGAGAAACGTCTTTTCAAATCATCTTATCATTTTGTGATAATAACCTCAATCTGGAATGATCTACTGGATCAATGGACTATTGCAGTTTCCATCATCATTTTTATTAGCCACATCCATTTTTTTCTGCGTGAGATCTCACACCTTGCAGTTGACTATTATTAGCAGGTCCTTTCGGGCCCTTAAACTGTTCTACTCATTAATTTTAAGCACATTAAGTCACATCACAGAATGCCGCAATATGTCTCCTCGTATTTTGTTAGGTGCGGTTATTCTCTATGGACAGTGGATTCTTGAATTCTCTGTGCAGTTATTTGTTTTTTTTTCCCGTTGTGAGGTAGAGGTGCTGTCCTTTTTAAAATTAGAATTAGTTCTTCTTCCCTATCCTCTTTTTTAATGGCCCAATTGGGAAGGAAAGCTGTAATAATCTTTTATTGCTGTTTTTATTGCCTCTTTAACGAATGTAAAAGTTGGTTTTATATCTGTTGCATGATGTTATTTTGATGGCCAATATGTTAAAATCTCTTCTATGTGTCCGCTAATTTGCTAAATTAGTATGACAAACAAAAAAAAGACAGAAACTTGGAATATACATTTTTCAAATAATGATGTACAGGTTTTGTTCAGGGTGGTTTAAAGGCAAATGCACCCCGCATTACAGCTGCACAAACATCTTTGAACTCAGCAGCGTTGTTCCACTGATCCCATCTTCTCTTGTTTCTTTGTGACAATTTGTGTCGTTACCAGGCCAACAAGTACATTCTTTCGTACAAGCCTGTCAGTAGAGCTTGCACACACGCCGGAAGAGTGAGTTTTAAACACCAATTATCGCTGAGCTCAAAGTCAACTGAACAAGCTGCTCCCAGAATAGAGACGCTTACACTCGGTACATGTGTCTGTTGTGAGTGAAAAAGATGTTACAGTGGTTGAAATTGATATCCCTCAAGCTTTTCTTTATTGACGTCTTAACTGAAACATTGAGGACGCGGCGTTTATTCGTATTTTTTTTGAGGGAGAGAGGTAGAAAAATAAAAGAACGTCGTGACGTCAGTGGGAAAGAAACGCGTTTCAGAGACCAAGCGAGTTTTTTTAATGTTTTTATTGATTTTCTTTATACTTTGCAATAACGCGAACCGAATAATAGTTCACGCAAGGACATAAATTGTAATTTTGATTACAAAATTGAAAAGAAAATAACGATTAGACGTAATATATTTTAGCCATGTGGCTGATTTAAGCTGAACAGTTAAAACTTTGTGAAATGAAGTGTTTTCACTCCCTTTTGTAATCGCTCGTTGACTGGCAAAACTTATATCGTAACCTATTGTTTGAGAATAATAAAGTAACGCATTGGAGTCGTATTTGCATGTCTATGGAGGTAATTTGTCTCGCTTTCAGATGAATTTGCGCGCTGAGTGTGGTTTGGAGAGGCAGCAGGCGCTCAGACGCATGGTGAGGGGTGGCCAGGCGCAAGAGCCAACCTTAAACAACCACATCCGAGCCTCACAGCACACACACTGAAGATGGAGCTTGTTCAACACTGTCGCTGACGCGTGGAAAGAGTAAAAAAGATACCAAAAAAAACGTTTCAATTAAGTAAGTGAGATGGAAGAGTGACGGAGGAGACCCGGAGAGATTTAAAAACGATGGCTTTTTAGTTTTACCACGGTGTACTGAAAATGGGAGCTGATTTCTACTGTTCCTCTGAAAAGAGTTTGCTCTCCTCCTGTTAAAAAGAACATCTTCATGGGATGTACGACTGGATATTCGGATTATAAACGGTTTTATTCCCCATTTTGCTTTCAGGTAATATTACTTTTGGGGATGTCTGTTGGAGTAAGCAAGCTGTTGCGCGTGTTTGGAGGATTTAATGGTCGTTTAATAACTCGTCGTTTGTCATAGTAGGGAAACTCTTGCAGTTTGGATGCGTATTTGCAGTTAGCTATGTGGAAGTAAACGTACTTTGTTGCACCTGGCTTAGCTTTTCTCTGTTTTTGCTCCACACAGAATGGCTCGCTTCGGAGACGATGTTCCCGGTCTGCTGGGAGCCGGGGATGGGGGTTCGGAGCGCAGTCGGAACCGGGATGCACCGGCGGTATCCACAGGTGGAGTTTCACCAGCCTTCAAACAGACCAAAGCGCAGCGAGCCCGAACCATGGCCCTGTACAATCCCATCCCGGTCCGACAGAACTGCTTTACCGTCAACAGATCGCTCTTCATCTTTGGAGAGGACAACATCGTTAGGAAGTACGCAAAGAAGATCATAGAATGGCCATATCCTTTTGTCTTAACGGTAAAACACGCCATGTTCCCTAAAATGTTGGGGAAAATGTCCCTAGATGTTGACAGCAACATGCAAATGTGCTAGAAAGCAATGCAAAATGGAATGTATACAGACAATGACTGTATAAATACAATTTTATATTTTTATTTAGGGCTTAATATATATATATATATAGTATAAAATAAGCTAAAACTAATTAAACAGCTAATTAAGAAATTGTTTGGTTTTAAAATGTATTCATTATTTACAAACACTGACTGCCAGTCATTAAAACTTTGTTTTACTGATATGCATTCAGCTATTCAAATATTACATTTCTAAGAATTTGAAGCATGTTTTCAATTATTATTTTCAAATATTTATATTTTAATAATCTCTTATTATATAATACACAATTCATTGAACTAGCTTGCGTTCAGGACCATGGACAGAGACCATGGACATGAATGTTCCACTATGTTTTAGCTTTCCATATTGTAATCTGTGAGTGTCTTTTATTGATGATGGGGTTTATGTTTTGTTATGAGCTCTCTTTGTAATTAATCCTCTGTCAAGATGGCTCCTGATGATGAAGAGACATATAAACAATCGTTGATGATTTTGTCAGAAGAGGGAGGAGATATATACAACATAATCCCCACAGGAGGCGTTTGGCCCGTGTCATTGATTACAGACTTCAAAGTGCCACGATGTGATTAAAAAAGCATTCTCTATGATGCAAATGAGATGAGTCAGTGACAGGAGATGATAAACCCGTCGACCATAATTGTCACAGGTGCGCACTACTGGAACAATTGTTGGGTTTTCATTTGCCCTTTTTTAATGTCACAGCAGACTGTCCAGACATGACCGTGCGGCTTAGCATTTACTTATATTAGGCAAAGCTCAGTGACTAACTGTAAGGGATCAGTAAAAGTCTTGCTGTAATCCAGTTATTACTGAGTTTGCTGGTTAGCAGTAGTATTTGAGCTTTAAAGTAATTTTAGGGAAAAGTAAGAGTGTTGTTTGAAAGCCATTGTCAAGTGGAACACAGTAATATTTCCTAATTTACATCTTTAATTTAAGACATATTTACTTGGGATGCGAAATGAAGATAATAAGGCTTGTTTTCTGAGAAATGTATCAAAAGAAAGTATGCTTAAAACATAAGCAAATATATTTCAATGGGGTATGGAATTGTTCTTGGTTTAATTATAACTTCATTTAGATTTATTTCACAGAAAATAAGACAAGTTATCTCTTAATGTAATTTGCTTAAGTAAATGTGTCTTTTTAATTTTAAGAATTGCCACCCATCTGTTTATCCAATTGCAAATGCAGAATTTGATCTGGAGCTGTCAAAAGTTCTCAGGTTGCCGTTTTAGCATAGTAGCTCATTAAGGCAATTGTGTATAAATAATTACTATTAATTATGATTAATTGCAATTATTTATATCAGCTGCCAGTAGTAACTGTAGCAGAATTACCATCATCTGTCACAATCTCAGCCAGAAGTGCCAGCGAGCTCCGCTAGAGGGCACTCCCTCCACTTTGTCGTATATGAGACTCTCTGTCGCTCACCGGACTCCATCTCCCAGAACTCTCCTCTTCTCCACAGCTGTTGCTTATCAGTCACGCCCCCTTCACTCGTTAGCTTCAGCATAAATACCAGTCTCTTTTTTCAACCCAGTGCGAAGTATTGTGATTGCCATTTGCATCTCTTCATAAGTGTTTTCTCCGTGTTTACTTTTCTGTTTTGGACTTGGACTTTTTGGACTGTTTACTGTTGTTTGTGATTCTCGCTGCCTGCCTCTATTGCCTGTTTCTTGACCACCCCTTTGGATTATCTTCTTCATTCCTGTTTGCCGCTTATTATGATCTCTGCTTGTTATCTATGAGCATTAATAAAAGGCTGCACTTTGATCCGCATCTGCCTAGACTTAATCATGAGAATCTGTTAATTCAGCGAACGTATAGTGTAAGTTCATATAAACTCTAATGCTATGTTCACACCAGACGCAACTTGCATGAATAAATCGCTCTATTCATGCGTAGTTGGACGCTTGAACAAAGAAGGCTTAAGGGTAAACCATTAGGAAAAGCCAAAATTGAAGTTGTGAGAGAGAGAGTCAGTTGACCACCTGTAGAACCATCAGTGCCGTTCATTACGGGTTTTATAACTAATACTAAACCTCTGTTTCATTCAGATAAATGTACAATGCTTGCATTGCCTCGTTGGCGAGGGTCAGATGCAGTCTGTCCTGATGAATCCAAGATAGCTATGGATTATGATACCTAGTGATCTATCATAAACATGACCTGAAGGATATGTGTTCACTCAAAGAAAGTTTTTTTTGTGAATTAAATTAGGGAAAGTCCATTGTCTTTTCAAAAGGGAGAACTAGTCAGAGTTGCTTTGTTCACATTCCTTCAAGCAGTAAACCAGTGTCGTCAGTCAGTTGCCATGTAATCAGAGGCCTGGTTTGACTTCCAGAGGTGTTAGTTTCCTTTCTAGGGAAGGGTCCACAGACCCTCATAGTTGCAGTTACCCCTTGGGCTGATAAAGTGGTTAAAAGTAACAAATAGTTTATGCCTGATTGGTTCAAATGCTACACTGTGTTTTGCATCATCAGGGACACCTTAGTTGACAAATGAATGAGTGAATCTGAATACAGGTACCTTGGAGAAAAATACATACACATTGTTAATTTACATATACTACTGACTTAATAATACAACACTGGTTGAAAATTGACAGATCTACTGTTTTAACATCCAAAAATATAGCTTTATGGTTATTTGTGTATTTATGTTTTGAAAAGAGAGTTTCAGTGTCATCTGATGTCAAATTTGAAATGAGAAAAGCAGTTACTGTATTTGCTCACATATCTAAAAACAAACATCTAAATGGCAAATGAGTATTCATGCTAAAACGGGAAACTTCTCACTATGCAGGCGAGGGCTGTAAAGTGTGAACCAATCTGAGCCTTACACAAAAGTGTAACTTCCAAAGAACAGAGGCTTTCAATAATTTTTCATTGTATGTGTTCCCTTGCTTTCAACTGTGTTGAATGCCATTCCTGTTGTTTTGAATGTCACGAAGGAGGGATGAAATTAGAGCGGGCACATGCTGCGGTCATGTGACAAAAGGTTTGGTTGTTTATTTATGCCTGTTATAAGACAGTTACATGCTAAATGTTAAAAGCTAACTAATGATGAAAGAAGGGAGTGATGATGAGAGGCTGGTGATATCATGGAAATGTGCTTGTCTGCGCTGATTGATACGTCTTTGTGCGTTCCCTCTTTCATTTGTAACAGCATGACTCAGAAGGTATGTGTGTGCGCCTGCATGGTTAATTCAATTATAGCATCTATCTGGTCTCAGCTCTCTCATGTACCTAATGGCCCACTTGCGACATAATGCAAGTGTCAGTGTCGGTGATCGCTTTAGGCAGATTTTAAGCATATGGTCACACATCTTTCGCTCTTAGACAGTGAGCTTCAGGGCATTGAAGAGACGGAGGCTCTGCTAATGGTGCTGTAATGACTTGGCATAGCCCCAAAATAAATGCAAGAGTCTGTTCCTCAGAGAAAGAAGCAAACTACATCCCTGTGGGAGTGATTCTCAAGTGTATTACAAGAAAAGATCAAGAGCAGAATTAAATATATTTTGTAGACTCATTGTGTTTTGGATTTGGAGTCATTAATAGCCAATGGTAACAAGTTGGCAGTTTTTTAAGACTCTAGAGCTGTTCACATCTGTGTGAGGAATTGCCTATACTGTAAGAGCAACTTCTGTAAGAGTTTTGTTCCAAAACCCAGCACACTGCCTATGTAGGGAACACTTTAAAGGCAATAACATTGCATTGTAAGAAAGTCTGTGAAGTTCAAGGGTGGGAGAAATGTTGATTAGAAAGATTAGAAACATATTATTGTTCAACTCTATTGAGATCAAGTGTTTGTTTGTGTGGCATGCAGAGATGTTGCCTACTGTATATAGGTGTTCCAAATCACTTACTTAAGAAATTTCATGATGTTTAGGATGCTGCTTCTAAGGAAAATCTCTTCTGGCATATTTGTAAGCTTTGTTTATTTATTTATTTTTGTGTGACTGAGCACTGTGCGTGAATTTTGCAACATGTATTTTGAAATGCAATGTAATGAACATGAATGTGTGATAGGTTCATAAGTCTAACCCACATACTGTATGCATTTCTGTTGCAAGCATCCTAAATGGATGGTTCTTGTTGCATCATATTGCTCTGTATGACAGCTGTGGCAGACCAGAAAAAAGTATTACCTTCTGCCATGTCTCATAATTATAATGCAACCGAACAATGTAGGGAACAGCTGTTGAATAAGACTTTTCTAGGTGCAATTCGCTGTCAAACAAAGACATTGTGACCTTCCCTAGGGCAAACTAGCTCCCATGGTAGTCTGTCAAGTTCTTTTTGAGTGTTTTTCTAGCTGCTGATTACATCAATCAAGTTGTCATTAGGATGCTAGTGTTATGAGTTCTACAAGGTTACATTGAAGCTATTACTTGATGCTTGCTCCTCTGAGAGAGAGAGAAAAAAACACATTTTGGCAAAAGTAAAGTCGAATCTCAATGAGTCAAACACATTTTTAAAAAAAGCCCATCTTGTTCCAATTTAGATGCATGCAAAGTCTCCCACACAGTATTCATTTGTGTGGAAGGAACAGTCGGCATTTGCATGTGATCATATCGGACACTAATTTTTTTTCTTTCTAATAATGAAATTTCCTTTTTTAGATGGAATTTTATCAGAGCAGCAAGTTTTAACAGATTCTTGAAATATAGTATCTGAAATTATTGGCTTTTCAAAATTATTATTGAAGCTTAAGGTTGTCAATATGGATTTGTGTTATGTTATTAGTGAATTTATAACAGATTTTTAATGAATTATTTTAGCAACCAGTGTGACACACAATTTTCATCAACAGTTAAGTTGTCTGTTCACACACCAAAAGCAAAGATACTGCAGAAGGTTGACGTGAACAACCAATCAGAAGATATTTAATGTTTTATGTACAGTTATGAGGAGACTCTGGATCAATGAGATAAAATTGAGCAATGTACTGTAGCACAACAGGAATAAAAACATATAATAAAATGTTCTGTTGCCATATGGATTATAATTAGGGATAATTTGATTTGTAATGTACATTTTACATTTAAAATTACATTTTGAATTATATTTGTTGTAAATGAAATAATAGATTGCAAATTTGTAAAAAAAAAACAAAACGCACAGCTCTCCACATATGTACACAAAGACATGCACACACATAGCCTGTGGCAAAACCAAAGGTCACACCGGTTTGCAAAACAGCATGTTCACGAGCCCTGTGTGGTGCAGCATCGACAACCTGTGTGTGAGAGCGGTAATTTAGGAAGGCTTTGTTTGAAGTGCCGCTCGACGTGTGATTTGAGCTCAAGCTGATGGAGGGACAGAGATACGTCAGGAGAGAAATCCAGTCATTTGGCGAATTGGAAAACTTACAGATGGAGTCATTAGGGAAGAACATGTTTGTTGGGGTGTGGGTGTGTAGGCTGTGAATGTCGTGGAGGGGTGGAAGCACGTGTTGGTGCCTCTGTTAGTGACGCACATGGGATGGAGATCATCAGGTGATGTCATTATTTGGCATCTCGATTCCTGAAGTGGGCTGGTTTGACCATGAGGTCAGGTAGATAAGTCGGTTGTGGTGGGTCGATGGTGTCTGCGGGAAGGACAGGGGCTTAATGAAGCGAGTGGTACGCTTTGCTGCTCGGCCGGTGGGGAAGCCACAGCTGTTCGCCCCTCTGATCCCCACTGTGTGGCTGAGGGAGGAAGTACCCCACCGTGCACATGCTTACTCAATAATTGATCTTGTCAATCGGCCCTGGGCCTCCCTCCAGTGAACAGGAGATGGAGAAACAGAGGATGCAGTAGGAGGTGTTAAGGATCTCTTCATTAATCGGGTTTGGAAAACCACCTGATGAATGAGAGTTTTAAAGTTAGGTCTAAACAATCCTATTTGCTTTCCTAAATCATGTTCCTGGTCTTATTGTGCATGATCTCATTATTCTAAAGAAAGTTTTCATTTTGCTTATTATTTTAAAGAAAGAAACGGTAAATTTTTATAATAACTACACACTATGAATGATTAGCATTAGTTAGCATTTATTTCATCCTTTATAAACCATTGTTCCAACATTATTTTGCATTAGTAAACAGTTTCTATACATGCCTTGTTCTTGAGCATATATATGTTTAATAATCATATTTAATGCTTTATTAACACATGTTCCTGCTGTAATTCATGATTAAGTCAGGAAGTTATAAAGCATTTAGTAATTGCCAGACGGCTGTTTTTGTGAGCTCATCTACAGTTAGGCTATTTATACCTAATAAAGCATTTATAAAGCAGATATAAAGGCTCATTTATATTCTAAACAGAAATGTTTCACATTTCACAAAAACACATTTAGATATGCTTATAAATCAAGAACAAGGCATTTATAGCTGTATTTATAAACTGCTTACTAATGACTAATGTTGGAAAAATGCTTTATAAAGGATGAACTGACTATGTACTAATGCTATTTTGAAATATATTGAAACAAAATGTAGATTTAGACTGAGAGAGCTTGGGAAAGAGAATTTGATGATAAAGTCGCTGGAGGTAATGGTGATACCTGTCATCCTGTGGCTGGACTATTCAGTATTTCCAAATTTTCTGAACTTATTTAGAGTTGATTTGAAGTAATATTGAGTATTGTGTGTCATGGTTGGTATATTGAAAGGATTTTTGTGTCAGTATTGATTGTATAAATGCATTCAGAAGCATGTAGAGAACACTGATGGCTCAGAGACCATATTAACTCTGAGTACTGACTTATGGCAGACAGGAGAGAGCCTGTTGCCACGGATACTGTTCTCTCTCTCTGTCTTTCTCTCTCTCTCTCTCTATTGCTCTTTCTCAGATTGCAATGGCTGTAGTCTCTCTTTCTCTCTATGTTGCTCTCACACTCTTCTGCTTATAAAATCTAAAAATAGTGTCATGTATGTATAAGGTTACTAGCAGCAAGTTTTTGAAAGTTTTTTAATGGCAAAATTATAGCCAAAAACATAGCAAATTGTAGCAGTACAGATGTCAAACCCATGCAGAGCATGTGCACAAGATACTTTCATTTTGAATATTATACAGTCTTTCTAGAACACTATTAGTTTTTAATTGTTCATCTTTGTATTTATCACATTCTTTCATTTAAATATCCTAAACATATTCTGTCTGTTTTACCAATGCATATGTTAATTTAGCTGTTTTTGCCAGTGACAACATGTTGCCATCATGCTACTAGAACAAGAACTAAGCAAAGTCTGGGCTTAATTTAATTAAAGAAAGACACAGAAGAGAGAGAGACATCCCCAGAGGTCTGTCCTCTAGCTGCCTGTTCTATTTGTACTGAACTCCCTCTATCTTCTCTGTCTTAAACAGATTTGGGCTCTTTTATTTACTGTTTTTATCCTCATTGGCAGAAACTGGCAGGTGCCTACATAGCAAAATCCAACATTTTTCTCTACACATGCAAATCAGTGGCTGACTGTGAACTCACAACCACCAGGGGTCCTGAAAACATCTTGTGAACTGCTGCTCTCTTTCATTTAACAGGACAAGGCAATGGTCTTCATTCACTTGTTGGTTATGTGTGTGTGTGAGGGAGAAAGAGAGCAGATCTTTTACACATGCATACTTAAACATGCCATAGGGGTCCCCCACCATTAAACACCTGGAAATATTAGGAGGCTCTTGTAATAATTTGAATTTTTCTATAGTGAGTATAGATTTGTTTTTATTGCAATCCATAGTTTGTCAGATTTGTGAGTCAAGCATTCTTTCAAGTCATGATTAAGTCAAACAGGAATTTATGAATCAAATAGGCTGTTTAGTTGTTTTTATGGTTGAGTATAAGTAATGACAAGTGAAAAGTTTAAATGTTAAAAGTATGTGCTGTTTAACTTTTCACAGTTAGCACAGTATCAGAATTTGAACATGTGTTAATAATATGAATTCCAATGAGCAAACATCAGTTGCACAATCTGTCTCTTCCTTAACATTCCTCCTCAACTCCGTTTGAATATATGATCTTGGCCACCATTATCGCCAACTGCATCGTCCTCGCTTTGGAGCAGCACCTGCCTGGAGAGGATAAGACACCCATGTCAAAGAGACTTGTGAGAACACACATACACTCTTAAATATACATAAATAAACTACACATGAAGCATTGATATCCTTATCTTTTCATTTCAAGTTTTTTTTTCATTTGTTAAAATGTTTAATTGGTTCATAAACCAATTTGGCCTAGTTATCTACTTATAGATGCATTTGTAGGAATTTGTGTAATGAGAAAACCTACTATTCTGAATCATGGTCTAGAGACCACAGTTATTTTTTAAATAAACAGCCCTTCTCTCATGTGCACTCATACCCTTTCCTTCCTCAGTCTTTGTTCATAACAACTCTATTCAGACTGTAGTTTCTCCATTGAATCCCTTGCCACAAGCTAATTATTCCCATTCAAAGAGTGTTTCCTTACTGTTTTACTTCTGTGACATATTTCGGAGGAGTTCTTGTTTAAAAGGCAAGCAGTGACACTTATACCTCCAAGTAAAACCTCGATTAAAGCTTCGTAATGATTAAATCTTAATAATGAATTTGTTGAATAGAACATTCAAATCTTTTGGGGACCCTACCTAGAAGACATTTTTAGGACAAGTTTGAATTCTGTGGTTTCTGTTGTCTAACACCCAATCCATTCTCATGTTTTTAGGAAAAAACTGAGCCCTACTTTATTGGAATGTTTTGCTTTGAAGCTGGAATAAAAATCATCGCTTTGGGATTTGTATTCCACAAGGGTTCATACCTAAGGAATGGCTGGAACGTCATGGACTTTATTGTTGTCCTAAGTGGGTAAGTGCCAAGTGCTACTATCTTCTGAATGATGCTGGGTTTGCTGTTGGTCAGTGCATGGTTTGCCATCCACTTTTGCTTGCAGATCAGAGTTAGTCAGCTGAATCTTTGACAGTATTTTACACTGTAGAATAAGTACCTTGTGTTCCTTGTGAGCAACATTCTGCACAACACAAGGTTGTGGATTTGCTAAAATTTGCTGGACTTTTGCTTCATTTTACCTCATTAAACGCTGCTTGATTGAATCATCGGGGGAGAGTGTTAACTTTCAGACCAGACTGAGTGGAAAAATGAACAGCACCTTGAAAACACTCTATCGCCAAGAACAGATATTGCTTTAGCGCTGTCAAAACAAAAGTGTCAAGAAGTGCTCTCCTCAAGGGAAAGGCTGCTGCAGCTTTCATTTGCAGAGTAAACCACAATTTAGAAGCCTGGGTTAAGGGCAGTGGCCATTTTGCTCAAAATGCTGTAATGTTTTTCATCAGTTTTTTCAGAGAGGGCTCTAAAAAAAGAAAGAATGAAGAAACAGAACGAAAAAAGCAGACACACACATACACAGTGCAACGTAACGATAAATATGAAATATTAATCGCTGTCATAGTGTTAAAGTACAAAAGGAGATGGGCTTCTTAGAGAATTTTACATGATTCCAGCTTGCTTTCATTATTGATGAACCGTGGATCTTTGTCTGGATTTAGAGTGAAAGAAAATTCAAGAAAGACTTTAACCTCTCAACCCCAATTCCTCATGGGCCTGTAAGATGTATACTGACACCTAATACGCACACACCGCAATAACAACACAAAAACACCCTCATATATACACCTCTGCGGCTGTAAAATGAAGAAGAAGTTAGTTATACACATCATAAAGGGACGTAATCATCAGCAGCAGATAATCATTTTAGAGACAGCACAGTAGCAGCACTGAGGTCTCGTAATCACAAGGTTCAGACTGGCTGAAGTGCAATTAATTTGATGACTGAGAGCCTAAAAGCCCTTTAACATTCAACATGATAAAAATTCCTCAGCATGTTTCCTATACAATTCAGGTTTTGCCCCTCAACTTGAAAATTGTTAATTCTGTATCTAGGCTACTGCACAAAAGTTTTGGAGAAATATCGTTTTTTACCAAGGCTCCATTCATTTAAATCAAATCAAATTCAAATTCAATTTTTATTTGTGTTTGTTTATTTTAATAAAACATAGTGGTAATAATGTGGAGTAATTTTACAATTTAAAAGTTTTGAATATAAAAATGTTACAGTGGAATTATTCATGTAATGGTAAATCTGAAATTTCATTTTGGTTTTCATTTGGTGCTTCATACAAAATCAACGTTAACAACTTTTTTTATTTTTTTTTGCTGGCTAACATTTTTTAGAGGATTCTTTGAAGAGAAAGTTTAAAAGAGCAAAAAAATGTTTTCAGTGCAAAGACTTTACTGAAAGTATTTTCAATTTGTTCACTAAATAAAAATCCTTTGTTCATTAAATGGGCTTAATGGTCATACAGCATGTTAGTTGTTAGCAGCTAGTGCAGACAATGCAATAGAAAGACATTTTGTGTATTTATTGTCATTTTTCTCATCACGTTCAGACTCCTAGAGAACATCATTTTTCAGATAGAACAATGGTATAAAGTCAAAGTATTTTGCATATGTGTAGATTAAATGTAGGCAGTCAGATCTGGAGATCTCTGTTCCTTTTACTTGCACTTACCCTGTCTTTGTTCCTTGTTCTAGATAAAATGGTGACGCATTATTTCATCAAAGCCTTACACCCTCATTAGGAGTTGAGTGAAGATTATAAGATCTGGTGGTATCAGATGAGTCATAGTCGCTCATTAGATTTTAATGAAGTCATGTGCACAGAGAACAAGGAGAAAGAACAGAAAATGAATGATAGAGAGAGAGACAGGAAGAGGGTGGAAAGCTCATCAAATATATGACATCATTGTTACTACGAAAAAGCATTCAAAATTGAAGGTAATTTCAGTTATTATTTTTATTATACTAATTTTAAGTCATTATTCAATAAACAGTTTACTGTTGTAGAAGCTTGCAACTGTGGCATGCCATGTAGTTGACTACAAATGCACAATACAGAGTGTATTGTTTTGAGACATTATTTATTAATTGAGAACTGATTGGTTTGTGAAAACATAAAGCAAAAAGAAAAACATATTGGTTTAAAAATTACAAAGGCAAATTTACATTTTATTTGAAATAACATGAGCAGGAATGTTTCTTTATGTAAATAGGTTTAAGTTTTAACGCACATACTGCTTAGTTTATCCAAGTACTCAGCATTGCACTGAAGCATTAGTTGACACTAAATTCATATGTTCTTGTGTCATTTCCAATGCCGCTGAATTCACAGTTATCACAGTTCACGCGGGCGTGTGTTTTGTGCTAGTTGTCATTCCTCTGCTCTTGACTGTGTCTTAGCAGCGTTGTGTACAGGAAGTACAGATTAGCGCAGTATGGTGGCATGGTGCAGAAGTCTGATTGTATAGTCGCTGTGAGTAGGTGGATAAATGGGTTGCCAGTCCTTCCTTAAAGCCTATTATCGGCTGGCTCAAGACTCCAGTCATTTAAATTCAAATGGTGTCTTTGCAATCTTGGGTCTGGTTGCAAGTCAACATCCAGCACCCAGAATCTTGGGGAATGAGAGAACCTCATCCCTAATGGCGTTAATAAGCACTGGTGTCTACTAGTCACCCGCCCCCTCTTTAAGCTGTGGGCATGTGGCATGGTGTACTCCCCTCACACGCTCTCTGTGTGTTTCTCCGGCTCTGCCAAACACGTAGAGAGCTCTCAGAGAACCTGATAAGCATCCTTAAAATCCACCAACATCAGTCTGCGCTGCCAAATTTCTAAAAACGTGCGTGCGTGACAGTAAACATGATTTCTTTGGATGATGAAAATGATGATTTCCTCTAGCGCAAAAGCAAACAGCAGTATATGTAAAAACATAAGACATTTTTAACCTTCACATGTTCATGTGTTGATGTTGGTTGTATTTTTTTTTTTTTTTTTTTTATTAAACGTGTTTTTAGGGAGCCATTGAATTGCTGAATCTGCTAACTGTTATAAAGAACTGTAAACATCTGTTTAAATAGCTTATTCAGGCCAGTACTAAATAAAATAGTCTTGTTTTTTCAACTGACAATTTGCAGAATTAAAAGACTAGCGTTAGTATACTTTTCTAGATTTAATCAAATTCCCACTGTCACTGTACTGTTAACCCTATGTTCAACATTCATATTCACCTGTTCTAATTAGATTAGAAGAGCAGAATCACAGTGTCGAAAAAACACACTAAGCTCCAATTAATGCTAGGTTATCATGCTTGGTGACAGGTAACAAATGTAAACACACATCCTAATGAGATTGCGTGCCTGGCCTGCTTCACATAAGCCCAGCGGTAGCCTAATTATCATAAACAGCTGTTGATTAATTGATTGATCAGTTTAAATCTGCACTCCCCATCTCCCCGCGGTTGTTTGCTGTAAAGAAACCGTGGCATGAGCCTGCAAAAATTTCTACTTTTGGCAAACAGGCAGAAGCATGTAGGAGCTCTCTCTCCTGACAGAAGTTATGAATCCGTCTGCCGGGAGCCTGTCGCACCACGGAAGGTGTCCACGTTCTGACAGGACAGACAGCTGTCATCCGTGCAGGGCCCCCATTGTTCTAGCAGGGCTTTACACCCACGCTATTTTTATGAAGCGCTAGGCTCGAAGGGACAATGCTGTAATAGAGGGAGCTGGGTGACGCGAGAGCAGGGAAAAAGAGCTTGCCTTAGTTTTTCCACAGCTCACCTGTCACAGGCTTGCTGGAGGAAACCCAGCTGATATATTCATAATGAGGTGCATATAGAAGACAACATCAACCGGACTAGAAGACAACAGTAGTTTCCACTTGCAGAGAAATACTGGTTGCATGCTTTTTTCCATATTTCAGCAACACACTAAAAGTATGTATTTCACTGGTGATGGGAAGCTACATGCTTTTGAATTTGAACTTTTGAATAAGTGAGACAGCATGGCAGTATTGCTACCATGATTGTTAAAAATGGTAATTGATATAAATGTTTGCTTTGCAATCCTGCAGCATGCTATTTTTAATGCATTAGGATTTGGGACGCATTAATCCAATTCTTGCATTTACAAGACCACCTATGAGAACATACATGTAAGCTAAGCTTGTGTGTTTCATGTGCACACGTTTGGTGTGTTAATTACAGTGCCTGTCTGCTAGCAGCTCCTTTACTGAGTCACGTGACTAGCACAATACAGCTTCTTCTGGATAATGCATTCACACACTCTATCATTACCTCAGCTGCTGATGTAAGAACAGCAGGCTTGATTCTTGACTATGAGACGCAGATGCTCCAGTGAACAGGAACAGTGTGAAACTCCATGTCACCCTGAACCCTGAACTGTTGTTACTATAAAAAGAATTTAGTTTTATTCTTAGCATTTTTTAAAAAAGTATGTTAAATGACAATATTTCATTATATTTCTGAACCTTAAAAAACACCTTAGACAACCTGGTTTTGTACCTTTAGCACTTCTAGATGTAAATGACCCACAGGATGATTACCCAACCACATTATACCAGCATGTTTTGCAGTTGTCTTATAATAGCCTGCAACTGGGTGAGTCAATTTTCAAAAAAATGTGGACTGTCATATTTTACTGTTCCCATGGTTCTACAAATTTTACAATTTGTGACCCATTTGTTGCATTTACTTGCTCTGGGTGGACTTGGGGGTTTTGAGCCGTAACCTTAAGATTGTCTGCTTAGTGTATCATATTTTCCCATAAAATTCAGATATTTCTAAATATCTTGCATTTGCATGTTTTGAAATTTTTGCAATTTGAAAGTCTTGCAATTGCAATTAGTGAGTGACCAGTCTAACTTCTATTATACAGCTGCTTTTTCTAACCAAGCACTTTCCATGAAGTGCATTACTCTAAAAATCCTTTCTGCTGCTTGTCTTGTCTTAATAATTTTGCCAAAATTGGTGTATAGATGGTTAATGTTTAAAGAGTGTAGTATCCCAGTTGTCATTCAAATGCTCTGGACCAATCAGCTGTCAGCTTTATTGATCTATATGGACAAGGTGGGGGGTCTGAGCAAACTCACCCCCTGCAGTGTTCTTTTGATGCATTGGTAATGTTCCATATGGTGCTTCGGGATCCTGTATACTGATATAGTGTACTCCACTGCATGATTTAAACAGATTGGAGAAGTGCGAATATTCTTTTTTGGCTTTATTTAATTTTTTTCCAAATTCCATTCTAAATTCCATCTAAATTAGTGGTTTGTTCATACCATTCTAAACTGCCTATGGGTGGATGCCACTGGAAGTGTTTGAGTGACCATATTGCTATTCCTTACCACAGAGGACAGGATCGGGAAAGGTCCACATGCCGGTACTCAAAGTCAGACGCCTGGAGCATGACACTACATGTCGGCGCTGCCCATGAAGTCATCAGTGCCATCAATATAAATCGTTTTTTAGACCGGGCTGAGATCAGAAATTTGTTGTTAAAAACCTTCACATATAGGGTTTAAATGAGCTTTATTGGATTAGCTTTTGTAGTAAGAAGTCACTATAAAAATTGAGGCTTTTTTCTGACAAAAATGTTTTTGCAAAGATAGTTTAATGGAAGAAATCTAAGAAAAACAAATCACTTGCAAAACCTTTTCAAATCCACACTGTGAGTCTATGGGAAAATTACGATGTTGGACATTAAATCATTTTAAAATAAGTTTTTAAATAATTAAATCATTTTTTTAAATTGATTTTCACAAGCTTTCACAAGCTTGTCTTTTTAAAGCAAAGTAAACTTGACAGTTCGACATCTCTTCGTGATCATTTGCTGGATGATGATCACATGGTCAAGTGTTTGGAGAGTGTGTTGGTAGAGTGTGTCCTTTAGAGAGATGTCGAGATGTTGATTTTGGTCAGTGATATTTTAATAGGCTTGTGTCATCAATGTTGTCTGGAAAAGCGTGTAGGCTGGTATTTCTCACCAACAGCTTTTATACTACAACTCCAGGATAAATTGTAACATCAAAAAAGGATTGTTTTAATGAATGGCTTCTTTTGTAACCAGATAACCATAAATATAAGTGTTCAGAAGGTTATGTTTGTGTATGAAATGTGTACCCACAATGCATATATCAGCAGTTACTGCTATTTTGTAAAAA
>JAUMHI010000046.1:4492985-4515107 GCA_032359435.1 Enteromius unitaeniatus
TAAACTAAAGTGGGAGAAGTGCAGAACTTAAGTTGCCAAAAAGGGAAAACATACTATATATACAATAAAACCATTCAGAATAATAAACAGATGAGTTCATGCACTCAGGTTATAATGCATTTTGTCTTTATTTTTTAAATCTGTAAATGTCATATTTATAGTACTTAAAAAAACAAGCAATATTTCACACCCTTAATAATCAAACAGGAAGTACATCTTCAGACCCTGCTGTTTAGCAACTTAAATCTAGGACTGCAATAATATATAATTAAATAATATATAATTAAATATAATTATATAAATAAATGAGTGAGTGAATGAACAATAACAGATATCAGTTCAGGGGTTCCTTTTCGCCCAAGACAGTGTTTGAAAGTGCTTCTTTTTAAGCTAATATATACTTTTCTGTACTTCTGCTCTAACAAAAACAAATAAAGTAAAAAAATGACGCACATAGTATTATACTGCAGTTTAAAGGACTATACTGATTGCTTTATAAGGCAGAATAAATCAAGCAGTTCAGGTCAAGAGTTAAAACACTCTGATCATGCGTCATTAGCACTCATTTGTTATTAATGACAGTTTTAGATGTCTGCTCAGTGTCTTTCTGCCTTTTGCTTTCTCTATCACTCTCTCTCTTTGTCTGTTTCTCCCTGTGTGTTTGACAATTAGTTAAGTGTTTGCTCTTTACCCATGATGAATAATTGATCTACTGGTGTCTTAATGATTCATATGCCATCTGCCACAATGTAACGGTTACATGTGTGAGTCAGGGGCCCATCAAAGAGCCATGTTTCTGCAGCGGGCAGAGAGAGATAATTAACAGCAGTGTCTGGCAGTGACAGAAGATAGGAAATACCTCAATATCTACATAGTGAGGGAAACAGACTGCTAAAATACATATGATATTATCAAAAAAATCTTGAGAGGTTTACACATATTGACATTTGGTGTTATTTTAAATGGCACAGAGCTCTTACATGTACAATTTAGGTTGGGATCTGCAAAAGATGATGTTGGCTAACAGAGATTACGCCACCCACAGGTGTTTTTATTGAATAGACAGTCTTTTCGAGGGCAAGCATAATTATTTATGTTGCTCTTACTAAGGGATTTGAACAAGCATTTGCTTTGGACATTAAATGATTTAAAGCAAATGTTGCAAGTATGTGTTGAGGAGAGTTGTGCTATTACTTTTTTTACACTACATGTTTGATCACTGCGAGCATAGGGTTATAACAGTATGATAATCATGATTTTCACTGTATTATAAGTTTCACGGTATTATAGAGTTTGGATTCAGCTTCAGTGGCCATATCAGAGCCGGACTACTCCACAGACATGTGCATGTGTAAACTTTCTAAGCATTAATGGCAGCGAAAGCCCCTTATACTTCAGAGCAACCACATATTTAGTGTTTCTTGGAGGGTATAGTACATTAAAGAATGATCATATGCCTTTTTACATAGGCCGTGTGACCTGTAAATTCGAAAAAACTGTTTTTATTTTTAACAAATTATTTATTTTTTGAATTGCCCTCTGCATCACTAAATGAAATTTACGACATTTCAGGGCTGCATTATAGAAACATTTTGTCTCAAGTTAAGATTAATGGTTGAACATTGTACCTACAAAGTATTTGGCATTTTTGGAAACGCTTTTCAGTTTGGCCAATGTGTGGCTGATGCAGAACAGACCTGAGCAGAGTTCTCATTCTTTGTTTCAGATGTTTTTTAATTCGTTGAACAAATTGTTTGGCAGAACTGTTAAACAAGACAGTTAGTGTTATAGAAGAATTGTTTTTATTAGTAGTAATAGAAAGACAAACACTGTAATATTTTTTCATCTACTGTCAGCATATTTGGTTTTATTACTAATGCCGATATCAGTGGCTGACATAATTTTATTTATTGGAATTAATATTTAAGGAATTAATTGAAAATGGATTAAAAATAAACATGCTTATGGTTTAGAAGCCAAATAATGTTTTATAAATAAATAAAAATTCAATAAAAATATAATTAAAAAGCAAGTAAACACTGTAACCAACAGGCCACTCAGAATTCTGGGAAGTTTATGTGCATTGTTTTAATACTTTTTTGTATACATTTTAATTCCTTTGTTTAACAGTTCTATCTAATTATTAAACATACATCTATCAATATTAGACAAAACTGAACAACGACAGCGAATAAGAGGGAGAATACGCCTTATTCAGCCCGTTGGCATTTTGATTAGAACACAAGGCTCTATACTCTTACTGTAACGCCGTAGGCGTGTCCTGTCTGTGTTTTCTGTCTGTATGTTGTTAATGTCGTGCCATGTGCTTTTGTGTGTTTATTTACCTGTCAGCCTCCTCATGTTCCTATTTTGTAACCCCGCCTTCCTCATCACTCATCATTCATCCCCAGCCGCGTGTGTCCAGGTGTTTCCCATTTGTCTCCAATTTGTATATAGTATATAACCATTGTGTTGTTTAATGCCCGGTTGTGTGTCGATGAAGTTGCATGTGTGTTTCTGCTGTCTTGGTCCCTGTATCCTGAGTTTTTCCATTAAACACTTCATGTTTTGGAGCTTCTTGTCCGTGCCTGTTCCTGATCGCCGAGAAGTAGCAGTAGCTTTTTGCACGATTACATTTGTCATGTCAATATTTATAGGTTATCTTCATTATACATACAGTATACATATATTGTGAAATGCATATTAAATTTTTTATATCTCAAACTGTGTTAATTTGAGAAGGTTAACCTAATCAAATATTTGCTTAATCACTGTCTTGGTAGGCTATTGAAGAAAAAAAACAAACAAACTTAAATTTACAAAATAAAATGTTCCAATCATGTTTCTAAAATAAACTTAAGGAAACAAAAGAAATACTGTCATGCGTATTCACCACACCTCCCTTGGACTCATTCTCTCATGGACTCCGTATCCCATCATGCATTGCACTCTCACACCTGTTCACATTCTGTAATCATCACCATCAGCTGCACTCATGATCCCACCCCGTCGCCCACACTATTTAACTGCCACTTTCTCGCTCAGTTAAACATGTAGTATATTGATTTGCTCAGGCGATCTTTCCAAGCGTCCTTTTCTGTGTTTTGTTTTGGTGTTTTTGATCTCTGCCTTTCTCTGATAGTTTGCTGCCTGCCTTGACCCTCTTGCTTTGTATGTTTGACCATGCCATTGCCTAGTCTACTTTGTTCCTGTCTGCCAGTGATTTTGACCATGCCTGCTGACCATTCAATAAAGTCTTTGCATATGGATCTGAACACTTATGCCGCATTTCTGACAAATACAATCACTTTTTTAAAAAAAAAATTACATTCTAAATACATAGAGATTATTTCTCACATAATAAGTAAATATTTCAGGTAAAGTGTCTGGGTGAAGATAGTTCAGCGTTCGATGCCCAGATTTTTTCTTTGTCATTTTGACTGTGGTATGCCTTTGACGTTATGTTATAACGACATTCATGTTCTTGGCGGCGGGCTGAATAATGGCGCTTTTTCACTGCATAGTACGGCACACACGGTTCAGCAAAAGCTCACTTTTGGGGGGTTTTCCACTGGGAACAGTGCCTGGTACCTGGTCCTTTTTTCAGTACCACCTTAGCCGAGCCGAACCGTTACCAAAACGTGACGTGTAAACTCTGCTGCTCACTGAATTTCTGGAGAAAATCGTCATTACTGTGTCACTGAACTTGCGACTCTCTAGATTTAAATCAGCACAGCCAGCGGAAGATCAGACGCAACTTTTTTTTGAAGAAACACACTTTTTTTTAAACAAACTCCTTCGTCTTGCTGTTAAAAACATCCACATGCTGAGAATGAAGAGTGTTTGTTTGTGGCGTGTTTATGATGATGTCACAGCAGTAGAGGCAGCGCAACTATAATGACACGTGAATAATCCCGCCCACTCTAAAGCGGTACTAAACTGCAGTGGAAAAGCGTCATTAGGCGTATGTGAGAAGTGTTCTCAGGGGCTGCTGATCTCAGTGCCTTCAAAATAAAAGTCCTGCCTAAAACATCAAACATCATACCTACAAAGTATTTTGCAGTAATTTTATATTTTATATATTTGCAGCACTTAATCTTTCGTGCTAATCATTGGTATGAACTTTGGAAATCAGGCTTACATGAATCACAAGAAGCACGTTCTGTGCTATATTTATGGTCTTTTGGTCTTCTGTTAGTGGTAACATGTCATGCTGTTCATTCAGTGCCAGGGAATTGTCTTCACACCAGCTTTGTGTTCCTGATCCGCCTACACACAATATTGTTTTCAGTGAAAACAGTCAAGATCTCTCTCCTTCCTCTGAACCTCCTCTCGAAGTGAGGAATCAAGCTTTCCTTACACGAAATTAGAGTTGTTTTTTTGTGTGTACATACATATGAATGCATCTTGGCATTAGGTTTAGAGAGTGTTTGTCTCTAGGCAGTGATGGTTTGTAAATGCTAACATTATAAACAAGCTGTTATGAATTATGTAAGCATAACTGAACATGTGCTAATGTTACACAATTTGTACTGATGGATCTCAGTACTTGCAGGGGGCATAAACTTTTCACAACAGATTTCATGGTGACAAGAATAATTTTGCAAGTTAATAAATGCAACGTATAATATTATCGGATGTCTCAGGGTTTAACAGTCATCATAACATTTTCCTTTGAATTTATCATTCATTTTAGGATTTTGTAAAATATTTTTCTGACTGCACCATTTGTGGTCTTGCAATTTAAAGACTCCCAGAAGCTGTGGGAGCAATTTTCTCTTTCTTTCTTTCTTTCTTTAGCAGTCTTTTAGTAAAGTCTTTCATCTCATTCCTGTGCTGCTATTTTAATTCTTTCTCAGTTCCTAATTAGAACCGCTGATATCCTGCTACCTTGACACCCCAGATGTGACTAATATGCAGGACAATCTGGGATTAATATTCCACTCTTATAAAGTGCTGCTGAAAATTAAGTGAATTAAGTGTCCTGTCTGTGTTTTCTGTCTGAATGTTGTTAATGTCGTGCCATGTGCTTTTGTGTGTTTATTTACCTGTCAGCCTCCTCATGTTCCTCATTTGTAATCCCGCCTTCCTCATCAACGTTCATTCGTCCCCAGCCGTGTGTGTCCAGGTGTTTCCCATTTGTCTCCAATTAGTATATAGTATATAACCATTGTGTTGATTGGTGCCTGGTTGTCTGGCGATGAAGTTGCATGTGTGTTACTGCTGTCTTGGTCCCTGTATCCTGAGTTTGTCTATTAAATACTACGTGTTTTGGAGCTTCTTGTCCATGCTGTTCATGATCACCAAGAAGTAGCGGCGCGCTCGTAACACCAGGAGCTGTATGAAATCTTATTTTATATCTAATGCATAGTTTAATGCAGGTCTTCATTAATGATAAAACCTTTAAAGCTTTTTAACTTAAAGTTCAAATGCAAATCACTTTTAATTGTAATTTGATTTTACAGTTTCATATTTGTAGATACTGATCATATTAATATTAAATAAACTCATTGACACGGTGTATGAATTCAATTTAAAATAAATGTGTCTGTAAAATAAATTGTTTAACGATTTGAAAAACTATTTTGATAAGAACATTTTCATGAATTTCATTAAATGAATTAATAAAACTGTATTTTTTCATTTGGGTTTTTTTAATATTTGTCAAATGAGATTCTGCACAAGAGGACTGTATAAATAGACACATTCTGTTTCCTATGTGTTTAACTCATAATTTATTTTCAATTTTCAAACATTTGTTGATTTCAAAATTGGGGGGAAAAAAAACAGTGGAGATAAATTCTCATTTCTTTCAGCTAAAGCCAAATTTTGTTTAAAGTCGCTCTAATCTGATTCTCTCACTCTCAATGTATCTTCCTCTTTTATCTGTCCTGTGTTTATACACCTTTCTTTGGCAGTCTTTTTCATCTCAGTGGGGTGGAAGGGGATGAAGTGTAATTAACCAACAACAGGAGTGCCAGGTGAATTGGGATATGAGAGAATCCAGAATTTCAGCTTTGGTTGAGATGTTGGAAAGGACGATTCATCCCCGGTTATGCACATGGCATCCAGTGGGTAGCTGTCAGAAAGCGAATGCTGCCAACAAATACTTCTCTCTCACACACAATTATGCTCCTGTAATTTCCCTCTGAGCGTTTCATGCAGCAACACAGATGAGATGCTGTTTCCTATCTGGTGGTAGCAAATAAGGGACAGCATTAACATTTTATAACGAGCCATCCTCTTTATGGGTTTCCTTTTGAGAGATGAGGGATTCTGTTCATTGTAATCAGAACTGCAATAATCATATCATAATGTTGCCGGGTCCTGCTGGCGGGATTCTTGTGAGGGTGTTGGTAGGGATGGGTGTGATTACTTAAAAAAATGCATTGACTATGTTCAAATTATGAACCATCTGATCTGGATACGGATCACGGAGTGAGAAACAGAATAAGAGAGAGACAGACTAATATTAGCGTAGATGCCACTTTGTGTACATTGTGTGTTCCCGGTTCCGGCTGATCTAATTAATGCAGCATAAAAATCCTTTAAATCCTTTATTGTCCACATTTTTTAGTCCTTTTCTTCCTCAGAGCAGTGATTTAAGCCTCCAGTTGATCCTCTTTAGCTTTTTTATTTTCATAGCTACAGTACCCACTAATATTCACACCCTTGGTAAATCTGAGCGATCATTGTTTATCCTTTAGATGTTTCATTTAAAAAAATTACAAAATTCGAATCTATCCTTGAAGTTAAGTAATTGAAAGAGTGGAAAATGTTTTTCCTAATGCATGTTGATGAAATGCATGTTGGCTATTCATGGACAATAATTAAAAGGTTTCAATCAACTAAAGATGCTACAAATCTGTCTGGAAGAGGATGTGTGTCTATACTGTTTCTATACCTTATACACAGTGAGGAGAAGAGTCTAAATGGCCAAAGACTCTCCAAGATTCACAGTTAGATAATTGCAGGGATTAGTTGAGTCTTGGGGTCAGAAAGCCTAAAAAAAAGCAAACAGCTCCTAAATCATCATGTAACATTCAGGAGGGTTTTAAGAAAAATGCTTCCAAAAACAATGGCCAGCATATTTAGTTGTCAGAAACGACTAGAGCGTCAAATTACAAATTGACTTATATGGTCAGATGAAACTAAAGAAATAGTTTTTGGCAGCAAACCTACCAGATGGTTTAAGTGTAAGCAAGGATAAAAAGTACCCCATGTCCACGGTTAAATATACTGCTGGATCTTTTTTCTGTCAGAGGTCCTGGACATCTTGTTCAGATGCATGGCATCATGGATTCTCTCAAATACCAACAAATAAAAAAAAGATTGTTAGAAATCCTTTGTTAGAAATCTTGTAATGGGCCATGGTTGGATCTTCCATTGGGACAATAATCCAAAGCAAACATCAAAATCATCACAAAAATTGGTAATTGAGCTCAAAATGAAGTTTCTGACATGGCTGTTCCAGTCCTCTGACCTGAACCCTGTAGAAAATGAGTGAGATAAACTAAGGAGTAGAAGCATAAACATGGAGCTGGTATTCTGAAGGATCTGGAGAGATTCTGCATGAGGGAATAATCTCTGATCTCTTATCAGATCTTTCCAAACTCTTCAGGCATAACAGGAGAAAACTCATAGCTGATATCTTGGTAAAAGGATATTGCAATAATTGGATGCTGATGATTGTGGCCAATATGAACTAGAGAAACATTTATTTCACAATGAGATTTTCAGTAGAATGTAGAATCAGTAGAAAGAGTAATATGAGTTGGAAACAAAATGAGAATGAATAATGGATGACAGAAGTTTTGGGTGAACTGTCTCTTTAAACCTATCTTGAGTGTCACATCTGGTTCCTACTGGCATCTTATTATTGTCATGCAAATGTGGAATAAAAAACCGAGATGAATCATTAGTTGTGCCTGATAAATATCACCTGTGCTTGGAAGGAAGCTGTAAATCAGAAGTGACCCTTATTCGTGTGCTGGCTGTTGTTTAGTGAGGGGGTTTACCTCATTAAGGACCACACATATGTAGCCCCACTGCTCTAATTACTCCCCTTTACCTACAGCATCACTATGAGTCATCACTATCGCGCTGATGACCATTTCACTAATGATGGAGATTGCATGGTTAACCAAAATATCATCATTAACATATTTGTGAAATATTCATGCTGTATATCCTGCATTATTTATGTTGAATAAGTTTCTTTTCCTAACCTATGTTTGTTTTTATTTTATTAACAGGATTCTGGCCACAGCAGGAGCCCACATGAAAATTCCATTAGACCTGCGCACACTCAGGGCTGTGAGGGTATTACGGCCCCTTAAACTGGTTTCTGGCATTCCTAGTATGTTTACGATTCTATATGAAGTTCTTAATTAAACACTGTGTTGTTTCATTTGAAATAAGGAGTATTTTCCTGCATCCTAATCAGGTGCAAAGTGATAAAACAAGACAAAAATTGCAACAAGCTATATGCAAACTATTTTCATTGTTGCGAAGTGTCCAATTATTTTGGTAGCTGCACAAAGAAATCTCACCGGTTCAAAAACTCTGTTTATGTGTAATTTGTCACTTCATATTTGGTTAGGACACAGTGAGCAATACAGTATAGCTGTTCTTTTACACGTGGATGCTGTAATGTTATAGATTTTCCACATGTAAAGGAATAAGTAGTACGGTTTGATATTTTTGTTTAGATTATTTATGTGTAGTAAGGTTTATTAACATCTATATATTCATGTTTTTTTTCAAAGGTCTGCAAATAGTTCTTAAATCCATTATGAAGGCAATGGTGCCACTGCTACAGATTGGTCTGCTGTTGTTTTTTGCTATTCTCATGTTTGCTATTATCGGATTAGAGTTCTACAGTGGAAAACTCCACAAAAGATGTGTAGCTTTTTCAAACATTACAGGTAAGGAGGATCACACACTGACAGACACAAGAACATGCACACACCCACACATTCACATATATACAGACATAGAGTACATCAGTATATTAAATATATGTGCTTTTCAGTTGCTGGGATCCAAACCAAATATTTAAATCTTTAGAATACTTAAAAATGTAAACAGAAAAAAATGTATCATCTTTTAGGGTTCTTAAAGGAATCGTTCACCCAAAAATGTAAACTGTATCAGTTACGACCCTGATATACTTCAAAGCTCTTTTTTTGTTCTTTGTTTAAAGGCAAAAATAAATTTGAAAAGGCTGAGCCACGATATACTGTTTCTAAACATTCTGATACCCCTGCACTGCTGGAGGTTGGGTGTACATTAATGTAAACATCACCCACGACGCTTGCACATAGCCTTGTTTGATAAAATGGGTTTATTTATTGTACACCTTTTTAAAGAACAAAGCATCCGCAGCAGTATGATGTAATATTTATTTGCTTGCCTTGGACCAATGGTAGCTCAAAGGTGTTTAGGAGCCTGCAGGGTCTCGGCTACTCCCATATAATTTATTCTTCTGTTAGATTCTATTAGATGCATAATAACATGAAACAAAACAATCAAACAAATGACACAGATACATTATTAAAAATTAAGCTGAACACTTACACAGTCAGTATGCAAGTCATGGAAAAAATGTCTTTCTCATGCAGACTCTGAGAGAGCAGACTCATCTGAACTTGACTTTCCGTGTGGGGCCAAGCTTTGTCCTGAAAATTATAACTGCACTGGCCCATGGCAAGGACCCAACGATGGCATCACTCAGTTTGATAACATCTTATTTTCCATACTCACTGTCTTCCAGTGCATCACCATGGAAGGCTGGACGGCTGTACTCTATAATGTGAGTTTCTCTATCAGCTAAATGATATGTAGCAGTTGTGTTTCTGTTTCTCATATTGTTGTTAGATGAAATGGTTTCAGTAGCTTCTTTGTAGTATTTTACATTATATGCATTTTAATGACTGGTTAAATTCTTGGTTGAATGAGTGTGTCTTTACTTTTTGTTGATTCCTTTGCTTTGGGAAACGTTGATCTATTATGTTCAAGCACGTAGCCTACATTTACATTGTTCCCTAATCCTGTTCCATCTGTCCTCACCAAAATAAGAACATAAATAATTTGAGTTTTGTATAATGAAATTGATTAATGGCTGGTCCATTTTAGCTGAAATATTTGCCTCTTTCCAAATACTATCCAGCTGTGATTGAGTTTGTACACTGGTTGTACATACGGTACAGCATGCAACACTGTGCCGCTTCCCTTTTGATCTTCTTTTTAAGCCAATTCAGTAACAACTCCCTTTTCATAACAAGTCACATTTGGAAGACTTTGTCAAAATGGTTTTATCTTGAAAATGAGTGATGTTATATACAATCTTTATTCTGCGTTAGATCATTGGAGCTTTTGGTGGAATTAGTGGTGGTGAATTGGTGGTGTTACCTCACTTGATTATTCATGAGTTGATCTCTACGTTTACTGCTTTTACCAAGTGCCAAATTTATTTATTTTTTAGTTGCTTACCTTTAAAATATGAAATCTGGTGAAAATGATCCTTTGTGGGTCTGATTATTTAATAATTTTCAAAAATCACAATCCAAAATTCTGAATGTCTGGAAGAGAGCACAGTGTTTTTAATCAGTCACATGGTGTCATGCCTTGATGTGAGTCATACTGCCACAGTTAGAGGTGTTTTTCACACTCATAACTGAGCTGATGCAGCTGCGTTGGGATGCGGGGATCACCCTCTCAGCTCAGCTGGGCAACGATGCCACCTGCCCACGCACTGATCACACCCTTTGCACTGCAGAGCAGAGCCCCACTAGATCACCACTGTTGCAAAGGAATGGTTTATGGTTTTCTGACCATTTGAAGCCTGGCATTTAGTAGATTTAGTATCTACTGCAAATTGAAATCATAATGAATTATTTTCATTGTTTTGATTACTTCCTGTTTTGTGTTTGCACAGACCAATGATGCCTTAGGGTCTACTTGGAATTGGCTCTACTTCATTCCTCTAATAATAATTGGCTCCTTCTTTGTGTTGAATCTGGTTTTAGGAGTTCTGTCAGGGTAAGTATTGTTTTCTTCGATGTAGTCTTAGACAAACTGACACTACACTAACCTGATGTCTGAGCTGACACAGGGGTAATGAGTTTTATTAGAGGTTAATGTGAAATGTATTAACTTCATCTCTAGAGACAAGAGGTAAGATTAAGTTGCAGCACATACAGTGGCCTTGTCTGTTTTTTTCTTTCTACACATCTCTCATTTCTCATTTCATCTCAAAGGTTTTTAAGTTTTTTTGAATAAAGTATTTTGTGCTTATCAAGGCTGCATTTGTTTGATGAAAAATAGTTATATAATAATATAAAATATGTACTTAATTTTAATGATGGCAAAACTCCAATTTAGCAGCCATTTTTCAGTCAAATTAGCCTTCTGACATACAGTAAAAGCTTATACATTTAAGTTTGATGAAAAACAATACGAGACATAAATGAAATTTATAGAAATAGATGACCCATACCTCTTTGTCATGTACTATAATGTGTGTTTTTGTAAGTTAAATTCATTACCTTAAAATCTATTATTAAATTTGATGTCCAAAACTGTTGAAATCTGTTCATTTAAAAGAAAATGTTTAAGGGGTCATGTGATGTTACTTTTAAAGATCTTTATTTTGTGTATTAATTATAACAGAACATGTCAGCATGCTTGTTCAAGAAACACATTATTTTTCACACACTGTACATTATTGTTGCTCCTGTATGCCCAATCCTTCTAAAGTGTGTTGATTTCTACAAGCCCTTTCCTCCATAAATCCCAGTGTGCTCTGATTGGCCAGTGCTTTGTGATTGACCGAACATCACAAGCATGTGTCAGAAACGTAACCATATCCGCAAGCTTTAAGAGTTTGCATACCTTGAGCTGAATGTATGAGAGTGGAGCGTGACTCTGCCAATAAACGGCTATACAGTATATCACACTAAAGAAAAAGGAATACCTTAAAAAGCAATCATATGACCCCTTTAGCAGTGATGATGTAATAGATGCCACAAGTTGGTGTGATTTCAACTTAAAATAAATTATGCAAATTGGGATGCAGCCTCGCTCTCTGCCTTTCATTCCTTCACTCTGCAGGTGAAACACTTTGATAAATTAAGTGTGTCATCCCTGTGGTTCTTCTCTGTGTGGGTAATTGTATGCTGTTGGCTCATGTAGGGAGTTTGCTAAAGAGAGAGAGCGGGTAGAGAACCGAAGAGCCTTCATGAAGCTCAGGAGGCAGCAACAGATCGAGAGGGAGCTGAACGGATATCGGGCCTGGATCGACCGTGCAGGTACTCTTACATACTGAGCTGGCAAATGCACCATGCAAAACAAATAAAGTAAATCAAATCTGTCAAAACACACTGTGCCACAGCATCACCCCATTCTACAGCAGATGCTCGGTGCCATTAAAAGAGACACAAAAAAATACTTCTATTTTGCAATTTTTTTTATGGCAAATTATATTTGCTATATATCAGTGTAACAACTCAAGTGAAACATAAACTAGAAATATATACATTTCCGAATGTTTTAAATGGCAGCAGTTAAATTTCCAAGATCTAATGATGTGCACATGATGCTTGCTCGTTTAGTGATATGTAAAAAGTCTTATTCATCGGTTTCTTTGCTTGAATTTTCGATTTTAAAATGCCAGTTTTTCACTGAGTTGTATGTGCACAACTTGATAAAAGTTAAATTCATTTTTATTTTGCAGAGGAGGTAATGCTTGCAGAGGAGAACAAGAATTCAGGACCTTCTGCTTTGGATGGTGAGCTGTTTGACCTCAGCTGTGTTTCTCTCATTTTCCCACGTAGATTGTGGGATGTGATTTTTTTAATTATGTGTCAGGGTTAGGGTCATATGATTATTTTGAACAGACTAGTAAATACACATTCTCTCTGTCCCAGATTTCATCATTTATTCAATAGCCTGTTCTGGCATATAAAGCCTGTTCTGGTCCCATACAACGGCACAGGGATTGTATTTTCAATAGACTGATGTCGCAATAAACAAAACACCACGATCCTGCTCATGGCACACATCTGTGAAGCGCAGATCCACCAAATGACACCCGAACCCAGAATCAAATAAGTTTTTTTTTGTTGTTGTTTTTTTTATTAAACGTTGATTGACAGCTTCCCAGAGGCTGTGTGAATGGTAAACAGGCAGTTACCATGGTGAACTGTTATTTCGATGTCCCTGCTTTTCAGCTGTAAATGTCCCATCATACCATTTAACATGATTGTCTTAAAAAATTGGCCACTATATGGAAAACTATTTTTAGATTGAGACTTGTTTTAGCCGTAGGCTTGACAGTAGTAGGTATCCAGGTTGCAAGCGGGAAGAGAGTTTAAAACATAAAATGTAATTGCAGGCATTCGTATTTATTCCATTGTTGCCATGACAACAGCAAAATCTAACAAGAGGATTTATTTGCAATTGAATACATCTCTTAGTGCAAGCTATTAGTCTAGATGATTTGATTAAATTGGGGTTGCTGCTATCTAGCCTGGTATATTCTATAAGTGCTTGAGAGTAAATCATTATAACGGGGCGATGGCTATACATTTGTCATATCATGTCCTAAGCTGAGTGATAAATAGTTTCTCTGTAGGCAATTAAAGCATAAATTCTGCAGGACTCAGCAAAGCCAACCAAAACATATTTGATGTTCATGAAAGGTTACCAACATTGATTAAGAACAGAACAAAGTTCCAGATAATATTTAAATAATTTGCTTTAGGTTCAGTACCTACCCTGGGGCTACACCCATATTTTTACTTTGATTTAATGCATTATTTAAGTGCATTGTATGATTTAATAATGATTAAATAAGCAAATAAATACAAAATATATTTATTTATTATTTATTTTATATTTGGACACCTGTAATAGAGTAACGTATGGCAAGACATGGCCAGGGCTATGTTTTATATCCTAAATATATATTTTTTTATTTCTTACAGTTTTTGATTTATTAATCTGTTATTTGTTTATAAATTATTTGGTATGCATTCTTAGTTCTAAAGAGAGCCACCACAATAAAGAGAAGAGGGGTGGATGATATTCGGAGAGCTCCAGAAGAACAGTATGCTGACATATCGTCTGTAGGTGAGTGGTTTCCTTCTTTAAGACTCCTTCATTTCTTGTCTACATGATGCTGAATATTTACTTATCATAATATGCTACTTTTTTTATTTTTTATTATTCACACACATCTGAAATAAAAGTATACAAAAGCGGATCAAGTTGTTTTGCTTGTTTGTAAATATTTTTGTCCTTCAGGGATGCCACTGAACAGAGCCAGCATACGGAGTGCTAAAAGAGGACCAACATCCTATTTCCGTCGGAAAGAACGCATGCTGCGGATCTCTGTTCGCCGTATGGTGAAGACTCACACCTTTTACTGGATCGTTCTGAGTCTGGTGGCCCTCAACACTTTCTGTGTTGCCATCGTACACCACAAACAGCCTCGTTGGTTGTCTATTCTCCTTTGTAAGACCGCAAGCAAAATGAAACTTTTCTCTCAATGGATATGCTGTCATACATGATCTAGTAATAGTCTTAACTTTAAAGGGATTCCTTTCTACTGCAGACTACGCAGAGTTCCTGTTTCTGGGCCTGTTTCTTACAGAGATGTTTCTTAAGATGTATGGACTCGGACCCAGACTCTATTTTCATTCGTCCTTCAACTGCTTTGATTTTGGGGTAAGTGTACAGTATTTCTGTCATCCTTCCCATAATCTTCTTTGAAATGAAGATAGCACAACAGTGCAAGTGTCAAAAAGGATCAAGGTGGTGACTCCAAATATGAGTGTTTGTGATTTTTTTTTTTATCATGAAAGTAGCACAAAGAAATAAATCTAATTTGATCTTTTTTAAAGTTATGCTTCTCCACTGAGCACTATGAACATGTCTCTAATTTCTATGTAAATTTCAGGACCCAGCACTGAATATCAATATGTAGCTTTATTTAATTAAAATTCGGTTTTAGTTCTGGACTGTGTCAATATATAAAGATTATCTATTGGCTATCTTTAATTTAATCAGTACGCTTGTAGCTGGCCCTTTCCATGAATACAGATTTTGAGTAAGTGAGTAAATCTCATGTTTTACATGGCATACAATTAATGTAACGTGACAAGTAGATGGTTTTAACCACATTAAATCTGTATCCCATTTAAAAATTTAGATTTTTGCATATATCTGAGGTCCTAAATTACTAGTCATATTGTGTCATGAATTTGTATTCAATATCAATTCAACCAAAAATGATCACAAATGTTTATGTATACAGATAGATTTTTAGAACTTTTTTTTTTCAAGAATTTTACTGTCTAAAGCTAGTGATGTATCTTTGACAGCCGTAGCATATTTAAAAAGGTAAAATTCCTGAATTGCTTCCAGGTGATAGTGGGCAGCATTTTTGAGGTGCTTTGGGGGTTCTTTAGACCTGGCACATCCTTTGGGATCAGTGTTCTGCGCGCCTTGCGGTTGTTGAGAATTTTCAAGATCACAAAGTAAGTGCAAGCTTGCCTGGAATAGCCTCTTGGGTTTGTTTGCCCCTGTGGAGACAATAATCTACTTATTGACATGTTTAACTCATGATTTTTCTCTAAACTCCCTGTTTAATTCAGAGATGCTGTATTTATGTTGTTAAGGTACTGGGCATCCCTGAGGAACCTGGTTGTATCTCTGATGAACTCCATGAAGTCTATTATCAGTCTGCTCTTCCTGCTTTTCCTCTTCATTGTGGTCTTTGCACTTCTGGGCATGCAACTTTTTGGTGGAAGGTAATATCTTATCAGTCTAAGCACAGACAGTGCCCGTGGACAGTTTTAAATTTGGATTTCTGACTGAAAATTTCTGGATGCTACACCTATAGTTATGAGCTGCTCTTTATGTCATTTGCAATAACAATGTTAAATCTTCAGCTTGCTTTAATCCTGACTTAACTATACCCATAACATGGCATTAAATTTCAAAGTGGAACTATAACTCTGTGTGACAGATGTAGCAAGACAATAGAAAATAGATCAGGTTCAGCCAGTTGGAAAAAAGCAAATAATCTATTATTCAGTAACCTGTCCATACACATTTTGAATAAAATGCCTTGCAAAGACGTTTTTATTTCTTTACAGGTTCATCTTTGAAGACTACACTCCCACTAATTTTGACACTTTTCCAGCAGCCATCATGACAGTGTTTCAAGTAAGATTTCACGCAGTTGTAATCTGAGTATAATGCTAGAGTCCGGATGTTTCTTAGTGAGTAATGGTTTAGAAGGTAGGCTAATTAATTAGACCAAGATTTAATTGCACAGATAGAGAGGAAATAGGGTCAGGGCAAAGAACAAAAACATACTTAGTCACAAAACATAATCTATCTTCACTTTATAAAGATAGAAAAAAAAAAACTTTTAGGCCCAAAATAAAGTTGTAGATTTAGTTTCTGTGGCAAATTTGTGGAAAAAATTGTTACGTTTCTGTGGAATAGAATTAGGCCAAATTATTAATTAATTTTATTAATAGCAGAAAGCATTATCAGATTAGCTAAAATATTTAGTGGACAGATATGCAAGCTGCGGCATCTGTCAAATTATTCTGCTGAAATATTGGAAGCTATCTGTGAAGTTAGATTCCATGTGGACCTGAAATAAGTTCACTGTATTTCTAGATTCTCACTGGCGAGGACTGGAATGAAGTCATGTACAATGGTATCCGGTCTCAAGGTGGCGTGAAGTCAGGGATGTGGTCATCTATCTACTTCATTGTTCTGACTCTCTTCGGAAATTGTATCCTACATTGATTCTTCCTCTATCCATAACCAGCACTGCCTAGTGTGTGTTTGTGATATTCTTCAAAAGGTCTTCATTCATTTTTAAACACAAAATCAAAATTCACCTTATTTCCTTCTTTAGAAGCATTCCTTTTTCTTCTGTTCATGATTTTTCTCTACAATTTTCTCTGGTCTTTCTAAAAATTGTCACTTTTTATTTGCCTGATATTGCTAAGCTTAAAAGATTAGTGCATGTTTACTTGAAACTCTTTGCTGATTGCATAATGCTTTATGGTAGTTAAGTCTACTCTTCTTAATGTTGGTGGGTATTGCTGTATAGCTCATTGTTTTGAGCCAAAATCCTTAACAAAATGGTCAGATACACTGCTCAACGTCTTCTTGGCGATCGCTGTTGACAATTTGGCCAATGCCCAGGAGCTCACAAAGGTATATCCAGCAAGGTTCTTTAAGCTTTATATGCTGAAGGATTTGTAAGGCAATTGTATAACCAAAAACGCCTTGCTGTTCCAAAGGATGAAGAGGAGGAGGAAGAGGCGTTTAATCAGAAACATGCCCTGCAGAAAGCCAAGGAGGTTGGGCCCATGTCCTCTTTCATGTCCTCAGAGTAAGTGAAACAAGTACACCCTTGCCTGCTCGTTTGCCCTCTCACAAGAGATGCTAACATACCAACTAACACTACTAACACAAGTGTTACGTCTGAGATATTTTAGTCTGGTTTCAGAGATATCAATTGGCATGTCTGCAAAGTATACCTGAAGGACTTTGCAGCTTCAGTACCTGGCCAAATTGACCTAGATGCACAAGCTAGTTTGAGTCTACAGGGACATTGCTGTACGGTTGCAAGAGTATGTACAGATATGTCTCTAATGCTGTACCATTTAAATCAAATGCTACGCAGTTACAGTAAAGAAAAAGTATTACAACTTTGATGGTTATGCTTTCCCAGCTAGTTTGCGAGAGGCAGACCAACAAAATTATTTACCATTATTGAAGGTTGTACACAATGTTCTTTTGGTTGATTGCATAGGGATTTTTGGGCCTCTTTATTCTCAAAGCACAATAATTTGCTTCAAAATCAACCACAAGTTGTCATAGCAACCGGCAAGCTTCCCAGTCTGTGCAGGGATGAGTCTATTATGTTGTCATAGAGACGACTTTGTTCCCATCAAAAAGATAATTACAGAGTTTTGAATGCCTTTACACTGGTCAGCTTGGATATGTGGATATCCTTTGCAAGAACAGAAGAGACTAAGATGAAGTAAGGCTAACCCACTTATAAAAGTTTTTATAAATGGAGTTTATACACACATGCATCTTTCTGTGATTTGGGGAATTTAACACTGCATGGATATGTGATGTCAGATTTCTGGAGTTGAGCATGTGCAAGTTGGGATGACCAGTCATAGTGTGTCCTTAACTTTACAATCCAATCACCTTTACATCTCTTGATTGATTATAGATGCTTTAGAAGCAATTTTTGTCTTTTTTATTGATAGCACAGTACATTTAGTGACTTGAGTGAGTTTGGATGCTGAATTGACAGTTGTTATATATCATGAAAATCCCTGTAAGCGTGGAATCACCTCTGCTAACATGCTATTTAATGCTGGAGGCGATATATAGGGTGCTTCCTGAACCCATTACACACTGTGACTAAAAGGGGAAGAAGTCAAGTGTGAAGTTTTCAGTCAAGAAATGTAAAAGCAGGGTCCAAAATAACTTTTTGCTATACCTTTTTGTCTATGGCAAGTGATATGAGAAAAATGATTTGTAAGACAATTAGGGATGTAACAATTCACCTAACTTACAATGCAATATGATTCATGATACAGATTTTACAATACAATTTTATGTATTTATATTTATATTTATCTTATCTTATTTTATTTTTTTTTACAAAATGCAATTTAACCTTTTGAGCTTGTAAAATACACACAGATGTCTGTGGAAACAACAACAATCCATTACAATTTTTATTTGCCAATGTGTTTTATTCATATAAGACACACATAGTGTAAGTAACGTCTAAGGTTACGTAGGTAACCCACGTTCCCTGAAGGAGGGAACGGAGACGTTACATATGGGAACTCACATGAGAGATCAATCGCCTTTGTGTATTAAGAAAAAGGCCAATGAATATTTTCGTGCATTTAATTACAGCCAGGTGCACCTTACCACTACATGAGAGGCTGAGTACACAGGTACTGCTCCCAGCCCTCCTCCGGGAGTGGGGGGCGCAGCTGAAGAGCAATCTCCATCACCTCCGGGCTGCCCGTCTCAGGGGCGCTTTTTCTTGCGGGTGTTTTTAGCCGGGCCCTGAGGCCCAGCTCAACGCTGTGCCGCTAACCTGGCATTGTGTGCCTCAGCGGGGGATGGAGCAGACGGTCTGGGTGCCATAGGGGGATGCTGCTGGACTGCTGAGAACTTCTGTGCAAAGTCCTCGTCAGTGTCGCCAAAAAGGCCGACCTGGGAGATGGAGGCATAGAGAAAGCGATCTGTGCCAGGTTCAGCCAAAGGTGCTGCTCCACTGGTACACTTGGAGTGTGGCCATCGCCTGCAAGGAGGTAGCAGTCTGGCCCGCAGTGTAGTAAGCCCAGCCCACGAGAGCAAACAAAGTCTTAAACGCTTTGGACGGGATCCGTGGCGGTCCACACCAGGCGGCGGCGCTGCACGGGCAGAGATGCACCGCCATAGCGTGCTCGACCTGGGGGATCGACACGTACCCCCTGGCTGCTCCTTCAACGAGGGTGGAGAGGGAACGAGAAGTGGGACCACAGCTTAGCGATGGTCATGCGCTCAAAATGAATACATGAGTCATCCACCATTGCTGCCTCAGCGTGCTCCCGGCTCCTGTCCTTTCATTATTTTTCAGACAAAATCCTGCAGAAATCCAAAATCATATAAACAAATCATACAAACAAATGAAATATCTTCATATAAACACATTAAGTATTTGCTTGTGCTGTTTACATTTAAAATTAGGGGCAACCTACATTTTTTTAATTGCAGTCTAAACAAAGATTCTGCATACATGCTGCATGAGCAGTTTTTTTTTCTAAATTAGGTATTGTTTCAGAATTTGACTTTCATTTTTCATTTCGACCAACTGAAATTGTAGCTTATTTTTACTGACCTTGAACCGACTTGTTACATGCACTGTTGCATTCCTAATGTTGATTGATTTAAGGTAAGTTTACCTTGCCTATTAGTGGCAAATAGCACAAACAGCATTATTTATAGTATCATGTACAAGATGAGTCAGTGTTTTCTTTCTATTATATTCATTTAGCAGCTTAATGAGAGAAGTATTGTGATACCACATGGAGTGAGGGGGAAAAAAATCATCCCAACCTCCTAGATACATGTCTAATGGTACGTTTCCCACTGTGATTACAATTTTTAGAGGATACATGAGTTGTGTCAGATATTTTTACAAGATAGTTTATATCTCTCTCATTTGAAGACATTATTTTACATGTCTTACAACATTCTTACAGTTCTTACATAATTTCTTGTAGTTGCTAGCCATTGGCAAATTCGGTTTCCTCAAATCCCGCTTTTATTCTCATTTGGTGCTTGGCAAGTGCTATCTTTGGACCCTGTGAAAACATTTGTTGTAATATATATACTTTTTTTATAGGCATGCTTGCAATTTGAATAAGTAGTAACCAATGTTTGTGATGTCATTGTATAGAAAAGAGGCTTTAATGTCATTATTGAATGATGAGAGACTAATTTAATACATGTTTGCTGGACAATTACTGGAAACAAAACCAAACAAACAAGATTCTGTATGAGGCAATGGAGGCCATGCCTTTGTCAGAATAAATTGGTATGATGTGAATACCACAGGGTCTCTTCTCTACTGCATTTTGGGAAATAATGTGAGAGCTGTTTGTCAGTGAACTCAGACTGGAAATTGTGGCCTGTGGCATTTGGATCTTGCATGTTTACTTCATAGTAAAATAGGCTGTTGCAGCATGTCCGAAACTGCTTGATGATAGCCGGGAAATGAATGCATGTCTTCAGTTAGCATGACAACTATGGAAGTCATCCCTGGGAAATGCATATGAATGACCCGTTGACTACTAAAGAAATGAATCAGGGTGCTCTCTCTTTCTAATATTGTGTGCTTATGCATATGGATCCCATTTATATATGTCTTATATCTGTGCCATGTTTCTTACTGTCTCAGCATTTCAAAATGTTCCAGAAAACTGTATTTGTTGCTTCTTATCTAATATAATTACCATCATGTTGTCATGTGACGCTTTGCTGCCCTGCTACACAGCCCAAAACTTTTTTTTCTTTTTAATGTTAAAAAAATAAACTTTTATGTTAACTTTTAAATTTAATGTTAAATAAAAACTTATTTTATGATCAGAAATTGTATAAATACATCTAAAGAAAATGTAAAAAAAATAAATAAATAAAAATAAAATTTAGCTTTAGCAAAGCATTGACTAAAACTAAAAACAGTATTTTTCTCAGCTTTAGTCTTTACTTTTTGGGCTGTGATGCGTGGCTTGTTTTGTCCTTGTTCTCGAAAGCACTAATGTCTTGTTTTCAACCAATCGCTCATTGATTACACGGACCACACAAGAGTACAAGTACCAGTAAGTAATAGTCTGTTTATTTCAATTTTAACATTCAGCACCGCCTAATTTATCTATCTGGGTGAAGCTTTCTGTTCCACCATCTCTATCAAATGTCTGATTTCACATTTTCAAGTCTGATCTTTGGTTGGAATTTGATTTGTCAGTTTCCTGCAACGATATTTCCTGCACTCTTTTTTTCTCTCCCCATTCTGAATCAACTCTATTTCCAGTTTCGCTGTTTTGTTTTTCACTTTAATATTGCAACTCTATCCAGTTGTTTTCCATCTCTGCTGTCGTTACAAGCTGGATCATGAATTCCAGTCACACAAAAATACAAAGTCATGAAAACAAAATTAATGGACCCTTTCTACCACATGTTGCAGAGTACCTGTTAACAGCAGACTGTTAAATATTCTGATATTCAAAATCTAACTGGGTGCAAATTCATCTGTCACTTGGTATAAGTGTATTCCAATGTGGACAGGTGTGTTTTGTACAATGAATTATTGTTCAATTACTGCTAAGAGCATGAGTACATTGAAACTGCAGAACTGTAAAGATAATGTTAAACTTACATTAAATTGTTCATTTTAATGGACCAAAATAGCTAATAGGTTATAATAATAAATGTTAATGTCAATAATGTTTGAGATTAGTAAAACTTCAGATTAATATTTATAAAAAAGATAGAAAAAACAAACAA
>JAUMHI010000046.1:4524852-4535250 GCA_032359435.1 Enteromius unitaeniatus
TGCTGGACCTGGGACTCGAACCCACAACCTTTGGGTTACAAGCCCAACTCCCTATCCATTAGGCCACAACTGCCCCCGAGCCACTGAGCCACTTTTGAGCCATTGTTCAGTCTGTTCACAGAATTGGCTTGGACCAATAGTAGAAAACATAGGAGAAATTTGGTGTTTTGTTTCATTTAACATAATATTTGTAAAATAAATGAATTATATGAATATATTTAATTCCAGTGATCCTCTGGAGTATCAACGATGCCCCATAGTGGGCTGTGGCCTCCCTGTTAAAAGCTACAGTTCCACTAATGTTTGGCAGCCATAAAGTCTCCAAATATTATAAAGCATTAATAAATGTATATAGTTTAGTCGGTAACTAGACTTTTTGGCGTTGTAGAGTTTTGCAGCACTCTGTGGATGTGACTGTGGAGGACCGGGGTCCCAGTCAGGGAAACAGAATGGAGATGTCCATCTTTTACGTCATTTATTTTGTGGTGTTCCCCTTCTTCTTCGTCAACATATTTGTGGCCCTCATCATCATCACCTTCCAAGAGCAGGGTGACAAAATGATGGAGGAGTGCAGTCTGGAGAAAAACGAGGTGACTGCTCCTGTTTTTATGTTTGTGTTGCAAGTGTGTGTGTGTGCATAGTAATGTGCATAGGAGCAATTGCACATACTTGAGGCAACATAAAGAAAAATCTTGATGTTCTTATGTAATTTGCTGTTGAATGTTTATCAGAGCGCAGGCTCTTGTGCACATGACATGAGTGCTTTTTATAGAAGTATTCGTTCTCTTCACTTCAGCAGTCTCAAAGGACCTTTTGAATGAAAGTGCTCTAGATTCAAGAGATTATTTTGACATCCAAATATTTGCATGTTTACGGTCAACCCTATCTTCATTCAAAAAAACAGCACCACCAAAAAAGGACACTTTGGAGTCTAAAAGCAAAAAGAGCATGTGCTCTTCACAGGATGAGCCCTACATTTTTGAGTAGACTCTCCCTTTAACCGTCAATAATGTTATATTAGTTTTTTTCGCTGACGTGATCTGAAACCTTCAAAAAAGCGAGTTAATCTTTTGCAAGGTTAGTTGCAAATGTGGTATTCTTATTCTTCCTATTTCTCTCTTAGAGGGCTTGTATCGATTTTGCCATCAGCGCCAAACCTTTGACTCGCTACATGCCCCAGAACAGACAGACCTTACAGTACAGGCTGTGGCATTTTGTGGTGTCTCCTTTGTTTGAATACACCATACTGACGATGATCGCCCTTAACACCATCGTTCTCATGATGAAGGTAAGGAGGAATTTCTTTACGTTGCTGCACTGTGATTTTTCATTTGCCATAATAAAAATCATTTCTGATCACCGTTTCCTTCACTTATTTATTCATTTATTTGATAAGTAGCCATGCAAAAAATAAACATTCACCTTATTTTGCACTGATTTACGCTAAAGCTGAAGGTTTGATTATAATAACTGTATATTATCCCTTAAATATAATGACAGAAATGCAAGAATTATTATTCTTGCTCCCACTTTATATTAAGTGTCCCTAATACCTGTGTACTTCCATAGTACCTAGTGTATGTAGTATGTAGTATGTAACTACGGTGTAAGTACACACCGGTACATAGTATCTACAGCTGTAATATTTCTGTAACTTCAGCCCTCAGAATGATATGTGTAAGTACTATACAAATGTGTAACAGGACATTGGTAACAACACTTTTTGGTAATAAAAGTACAAATGTGTTACAGGACAAACAGCTTTTTGATTAAATAAAGTGTTACACTTTATATTAAATAGTCAGTTGCTATGGATTTAGCATGATGTTACACAACAGCGGGCAGTAAAGTAGGATTTACATATAAATTGTGGTAGGTTTCCAGAATGTTACACTTTATGTTAAGTGGGCAGTTCCTGAGAATTTACCATGTATATACACTGGTATTACCAACTCCAGTTGGTAGGTGCACCAACTCCACCCACTTTACCTATCCGTAAACCTACCCAACTACACCCCCCCCGATCACCCCCTGTTCCAGTTACTCTCATACATACTGCTGTTACAAAATGTAGCTATGTAATTCCTGTTAAAAGTGTTGTTACCAATGTCCTGTTACACATTTGTACTTACACACACCATTCGGAGGGTTGTTACATGCGTGTAGTTACAGAAATATTCCAGCTGTAGATACTAAGTAGTATACTTACACTGTGGTTACATACTAGATATACAGTACATCTAGTTACTATGTAAGTACACAGGTATTAGGGACACTTAATATAAAGTGGAAGCTCATTCTTTGTAATGTTTTTATTATGAAAATTAAATGTAAATTTATTTCAAACCTGTTAGTATTCCTGGGACAATACCTCTTTCTTTGTGGTTGTATTTGTCAAAATAAATTGGGTTGATTTAGCTGTTTTTCAGCCCCTGCTGGTGATCCCTGGTCTGCAATACTGCTAGAAAACCACACAGTCATGACTCACAGCTTATTAAATATTGATCTGAAGCACCAGCTACTATTTAACTTCTCCTCATTAGCTTTAGCATGACACCTCCCGTGACTAATTTCACCTGGAGTTAGAGGTCGGCCTCCACTAGTCATCATGTCTGCGGTGGTCTGCCTAACACTGAAGCACAGAGAGAGTAATAGAGCACAGATATTTTTAGCTATTGTACTAAAGTCGGAACAGCTTCCTTTCTCTCTGTCAGTCTTATTCATTTAGTTTTCAGTTTCAGTTTTTAAAGTGCTTTATTGGCATACTAGCATCCATCCAGGTTTTAATTGGATGGTGAAATATGGGTATCCACATTAGAATGGCTCCAGACCTGAATATGTGTAAAATGATGCTTACTGTAAATAGCTTTGGCTATTGTTTAACATTATTTGTAAAATTTATATAACATTTAAATAGCACATTATGTCAGTGTTGTTTTTAAAAGTTTTTAACTTTTGTTGTTGTAGTTTTTCAATTTATGTGCAATCCAGTTTTAATGTTCATTGCTTTGTACTAATCTTGTGAGTTATAGTATAGACTAGGGGGTCTAGTTAATCCTAATGGCACTTTATTGCAAATAAGTGAAATAAAACATTAAATGAAATAGTTATACGTTATTATTTTCAATTCATAGGCACCCCTGCACTATTAATATATAACTATATTTAAAATACATCAAAAGTTGAAACAATTAAAGTCATTGTTCTACACATTTAATACAATTTTATGCATGTTGACTTTACTGTTCACTTTTTTACAGCAGTGTATTTCAGATGTGACTTTGACAGAATCAGGTTTCCAAAAAAAGGCACTTTTGTTGATTCAGAGTTGGCATCATCTGAAGGTCCTCGCAGGGGTAACAATTTAATATGGCTGCAGAGACTACAACAACCACAAAAAAGTGATGTAACCATTTTTGGGTATTTGCACTTTTTCACTAAGATCACAGCAACAGGAAGTTCAAAAGAAGACTTTTCTTGAATTTCACAAGGATAGATGAAACGGCATTAAGAGAATTGATTTTACAATTACAGTAATAATGTCTTTGTTTTTTTATGCGTTGCTGACTAATCTAGTAGACTGTCCCAGACCATGACCTCTTTTGCTGCGACTGCACTGATAGTATTTGCGATAAGTTCCAAGAACTTGTATCAAGAGGCTCCATGATCCACCATTGCCATATAAAACAAAACGTTACTGTACATGGCAGTGAATGGCGATGACACAACTCTCTCCTAGTGGCCCTAGTTTCTAGGTGGTTGCTGGGCTGTTGCTCACATATTGGTTTGTTGCTTTTCTGGTTGCTAAGTGGCTTTGAGTGGCAGTTGCAAGCCTGTTGCTGCTTGGATGTTCTGTTGCTAGACAGTTTCTAAGGCATTATGGGTGGTTGTTAAGACATTACAAAAGAATTACTAAGGTGTTTTGAATGTTTGCTAGGATGTGGTTATTAGGTAAAACTAATGAAATATAAAACATTTCTGTTTGTCTCTCTTTTTTGCTTTCTATCAGCATCATGACCCTATTGATGGCTATGACAATGCGCTAAAGTACCTCAACACTGTGTTCACTGTTATTTTCACTGTGGAATGTGTTCTCAAGATCCTGGCATTTGGTATTGTGGTAAGCACACACTGGGACTATAACTCTTTCTTGCATTCTTTCTCTCTCTCTCTCTTTTGCATTTGTAGCATTCATTATTTGTATGTTTCAGAATTATTTCAGAGACACGTGGAATATATTTGACTTCATCACAGTTCTAGGAAGCATCACTGAAATTGTGGTAGACAAAGTCCACTCACCAAAAGTGAGAAATCAATCAGCCTCACATACAGTATGTTTTAAGCCTGTATTTATTTGCATGAGCAAGTTCCTTTATGGTTGCTACTGTATGTGCTCAGTATTTATTTTAACAAGCAGTGACCTTTGTATTTAGATTGGTTTGCGTCCAGTATTTATTTGAATAAATAACCTCTGTGTTCTGATTGGTTTGCAGAGTTTTAATATGGGCTTTCTGAAGTTATTCCGGGCAGCTCGGCTGATTAAACTTCTGCGCCAGGGCTACACCATTCGTATTCTGCTTTGGACTTTTGTTCAGTCTTTCAAGGTCAGACCGGCTTTTACTGCAGTTGCACTACATAAAAATGCCTTAGGCCCTATGTGTTTTTTGCCGTGAAATGCACCTTTTTTAAATTGAAAAAGATTGTTTTCGATTGTTTAATTGAATGAATGGAGAATTGTGGTGACAAAAGTTTACAGTTGCTTGGGAAATCTAGAGACTCCAGTGAGGCTGAATATTTAGGTTTTAGATAATATGACAGTTTACCAAGGATTTCTGAGCACTCTAGTTAATTGTTAGACTGAAAGGACATCTGATTCAGTAGATGCCTGGCAAAATAAAAAATGCAGTGTGCTGATCTTTTCTAAATTAGTCAATCAAAATGGTCAGAGTGGTTTGTGTTATGTTTTCAAACCTAAAAAACATGTTCTTCTGTTATTCTTTTATTTTTTAATTTCTAAACACTCTGTTTGCTTTTAATTAAAACAAAGCCACTTATAATAAAATATTTTCTTTCAGAGAATAGATTCAAAGTTCTGTGCAGTTTCATAAAAGCCACTCAAGGTTTTGCACTGCATTGTTATTTACGAAATGTTACAGTACTTTAGTACAGTACGGTACAAAACCATTAAACCTTTGTTTTGTAGATAATTTCAACTTGAATTTGCTATGTATTTTTGTAAGCTTTTTTCTTTTGTTCTTGCTGTTCAGTAACTACCAGCAGTTATGTAATTGTAATATTTGCCCATTATTGAATAATGATCGTTCTTTGTCAAGCATCTGGGTTACATATTTTCATCAGGAAATGTAAAATTGTGTAATATTAATTTTTGAGTTAAGTGTTTAACATGAGATTTGTTTTGCAGGCTCTTCCATATGTGTGTCTGCTAATCGCCATGCTGTTTTTCATCTATGCCATCATTGGCATGCAGGTAAAGGTTGTGTTTGTCCCCAGACTGTCCATCTTTATTTTTTTCTCTCTGTCTCTTCCTTTGTTTTTTTCAGCGTTTTTAATACTTTACCTTGTTAAGCCTGAAAATGTGACAGACATCTTTTATGTATTTGTAATCTCACTAAAGGTATTCGGCAACATCAAGCTAAATCCAAAAAGCCATATCAATGAACACAACAACTTTAAGACATTTTTTGGTGCACTCATGCTGTTGTTTAGGTAAGATTAACTTCTTTTTTGATGCAAAACATAAGTGCTACATTTTATGGTATATTAATTATTTTACTAAAAGCTAATACAATCAAGCAATCCATCCTATGGGAATTAAAAAAACGTAATGTATGATATACATGCAGATATATATATATATGTGTGTGTGTGTGTGTTTAGGAGTGCAACAGGGGAGTCATGGCAGGAAATCATGTTATCGTGTTTAGGAGAGAAGGAATGTGAAACAGATGAGTCTTTCAACAACTCAACAACAGATGAGAAAAAAGATTGCGGTACCGACTTTGCATACTTCTACTTTGTCTCCTTCATCTTCTTCAGTTCTTTTCTGGTGAGACGCAATTTATTTTAATGATACAAATACGTTGCAAATCTATACACTAAAACCTAGTTACAAAATACATATGGTGAGTTTTTATTCTATTTTGCTGTCTCTATTTTCACATCTCTCTCTCTTTTATAGATGCTAAATCTTTTTGTGGCTGTGATTATGGATAATTTTGAGTACCTGACACGTGACTCATCCATTTTGGGTCCTCACCACTTGGATGAGTTTGTACGGATCTGGGGAGAGTATGACCGTGCAGCATGGTGAGAGATACTTTCCACTCCTTTCAGCTGATCACATGCAACACAGATGTAAAAAAATACCAAAAAGGTTTTTTTTTTTATTTACAATGTTTTTGTAAGCATATGTCTAATGAATGTTATATATGCTTTGTAATTGTTATATATGCTTTGTAATTGTCACCAATGTTTCTGTTTCTTTCTTTACACTAATTTGTAATCATGCAGGATTCTTTAAAGGGGTCATATTATGAGAAATTCTCACTTTTTTGACTTTTGAGACCAAAGCTTTTACACTATGCAAACTCTTGCTGAATTTGGACATCATTTACTGACACTAACCTGCAGAAAATATTTGTCAGAGCATTTACTTTGAAAATTACAGCAGCTTGATTCGGTTCAGAGAAAGGGTGTAAAATTAAATAACTGCATCATGATGGTTTTTGGTAAAAAAAGCAACAACAAAAAAAAAAAACTAATATATGGTATGACCCCATTAAAATGTATTTAATGAAAAAACTCCTACTACATTTATCTTGAAGTTGTCTAATTTACTGTTAACGGCCAGTATTTCCTTCTTCAGTGGAAAACTACACTATAAGGAGATGTACAAAGTAGTACGCACAATATCACCTCCACTGGGCTTTGGAAAGAATTGTCCCTACAGGGTGGCATGCAAGGTTTGGCTCACCCACAAAAAACTACCCCTCTGCCTCTCTCTCCTCCTCTCTTTTATCATTCCCCACTCCTTCACTAGATAACACCCGTCACCCCCTTCTCGTTTCCGTGATCTACTCCAGTGCTACTTTCCACCGGGTCAAAGACTGGCAGAGGCAAGAGCTCAGCGCACAGAGAGACAGCTCATCCCTTTGGCCCGTATGCTGCTCCTGAAGTGTGAATAACTGCTGCAGTTAATGACACTGAGAGCCATCCATCAGTGAACTCCATTAGATAATATCTAACACTGCCAATGGATGACAGTAGGGATTCAGTCTCTCTGTGTCTGAATTGGATTTGGGGCTTTTATAGAACATTATTGCTTTAATGTAGGTTTTAAGTTAGAGGAGGGCAAACTCCTCAGGTTTGCCATTGCCTCACCTGTTTGTAAATCAAGGGAACATTAAGCTCATCTCTCCCCTGACCAACACTTAAATTTATAAATTAACTTTATATTTATAAAGAGGAAATATTTGTTTTTTGGCTGTTTTTACCTTACGAGGGCACAATTTCTTTACTTTTCTTATAAAAAAAAACATGCAGATTACCATTTTATATTTAGAGTTTAATCATTTATATTTTAACACATAATATAAAACAATTATATATTTTATATTATATTTAATTACTAAATTTATATTTCACTGTATATATCTATATATATATATATTTTTTTTTTTTTTTTTTCTGTTTTTTTTTTTATTGTTTATTTCTGACTCTAAGTACAATGTGCCATGTGGGTTAATGTATTATAATAGCAGGGCTCCCTTTTTAATACAGTCAAATCCTCAGATCCACCTGCTTGACTCATCAGATCTTTGGCTGTTTTAATATTTTCTCTCCTTTAGCCTCTTCTATGCTGGCATTGCATAGAAAGACCTCCACCTGATCTCACCTCTATGTTTAATCAGCTTCCCTTTTTGACAGTTTTTCTTTTCTTAAGTATCAAACACATTAATATGACCTTCCCTTTCCTGTCTCTTCCTTTTCCCTCTATCTTTTCTGTTGTTTTCTTTTTCCTCTACGCCAACCTCCCTCGTTCCTTGGGAATGCCCAATTCTTCTTCCTCCTCCTCTTCTTCATCACATTGCCCCTGGTGACTGCCCCCTCCTAGTGGCCGTATTCATTATACTGATATGTACGAGATGCTGACCTGCATGTCGCCACCGCTTGGCCTGGGCAAGAAATGCCCCTCCAAAGTGGCGTATAAGGTAGTCTGCAGTATTACAATTTGAATGAAGTCTGCTTGGTTTCAAGAGACTCGAGCTTAGGGCTGTAGTAACAGTGTCCCCAAGATGTATCTGGATACTTTAATGATCAATGATGTAATTCTTTGTCATTGTCTTTTAATCATTCTACCGTGAAGTCCCTGTACATCCACCAGTGATACTTTATTTGAATATGTAATCTATATGTCTTCAACACTCTGAAATTTATTCCAGTGTTAAAGACATATTACAAAGGGCATATTCATGAAGTGTGATCCTCTTCCAATTCCAATGCATTAATCTCTAAACTGTCTCTATCCAGTATATGTGCTTTAGCTATGTGCATGAATGTGTGATGTTGTGACATCTTCTTAGTGTTAACTGTAGAAGTTTAAAGGCAGCTAAACCTAGATGACTATTAGTTCTCTATTTAAAAAGCATGCTCACTCCCAAGCTCTGCAGTACTTGTGTTTCAATTGTCTTCTGTCCTTGTGATGACTTACTCTCAGCGGTTGGTTCTGATGAACATGCCAGTGGATGAAGACATGTCTGTCCACTTCACCTCCACTCTTATGGCCCTGATACGCACTGCGCTGGACATTAAAATCGCTCGAGGTTGCCACTACTGCTAATTTTTAGTTTTGTAAAGATCAAACATCCTGTCATTTGTCTTTTGTTTCCACAGTAATATTAGTTAAGTGGTCTTTTTGTAACAGGGGGTGAAGACAGAGGTCAGATGGACATAGAATTGCAGAAAGAAATCAGTGTCATCTGGCCACACCTCTCTCAGAAGTCTCTTGATCTGCTTGTACCCATCCACAAAGGTGAGAAATCTCAGTGAGATTTAGTTAGTATTTTCTTAAATATTTAACAGCGTTTATTTACATTTTATTTTTTAGTATAATTCAACTTCAACTTGACAGTTTAGCTTGTGGTGCCATTATAAGCCACTAGGGGCACCCACTGACTCCCCTGAAAGTAATTTGCAGCAAGCATTGGAATCTTCAACGAACAAATCTTTCTTTCAGCCAGTGACATGACCATTGGGAAGATTTATGCAGCCATGATGATCATGGACTACTACAAGCAAAACAAAGCTAAGAAGCTTCGGCAACAGCTTGAGGAACAGGTACGTTTACTTTCTACAGCACTAGAACTTCAGGGCTAAAGACTTTTCATGCCTATTCAATCAGCTTGCATCATTAACATTGTAATTACCATGTATATAACTGTATAAGATGCTGTTTGTTTTACTGAAGACACGTAACAAAAAACCTTTATATCTCAATTTTGAAATGGTAAACTTCCTAAAGTTGAAAAGATAGGTACTGTTTTTTTGGGGTACTGGATCACTGTGTCGCTGGAAAAATTGTGCTGACCTAATGTTGTCTTGCAGAAACATGCACCGATGTTCCAACGCATGGATGCATCTTCACTGCCACAGGATATTCTCTGCAGTGCCAAAGCTCTGCCATTCCTGTCTCACAGTGCAGGATCAGCCCTGTAATCATACATGTTGTGTGTGTGTGTGTGTGTGTGTGTGTACAGTACTTACAGTATATTCGCCCTGTATCTGTCTGAACCAGTTATTTTAGTATCATTGATATACTAATATAGTTAGATCCGTTTTCCTTTTACTTTTAGTTGAGTAACGTTTTGTCAGTTATATTCATTTTTTTAATGCCTATATAGTTCTATAACTGAGTTTTTGTTTTAATTTAGTTTGTTGTTTTAGTACTTCAGCTTAAATTAAGTTGTTAAATTAAAATGTTTTGTACTTTTAAAAATCTTTTTTCATGCTTGCCAAAAACAATGTTTGGACCCACAGTGGACACACAGCCCAAATTAAAATAATTTACAAGTTTCTCTGTTTCATTAGGAGTAGAGGTGGGTTTGTGGCACTGAGTCCCATTTCCCCTCAAGATCTCTTCATGCAGCCCTTGGCCCAAGACAGCATGGAAGAGAGGGATGAATACCAACACCAGTATCACCTTCAGAGTACGGTAGGAGAAACTAAATGCACAAAGAAATATATCTCATTTTGACATGTCTTACATGATGTCTTTTATTCATTATTTGAATGTGCATGAAATACCTGATGGCTACTTTATATTTCTGAAACAACATTCAAATTCACAAGCTATTACAAATTCTCAATCTGTATGTGAAT
>JAUMHI010000046.1:4535350-4587415 GCA_032359435.1 Enteromius unitaeniatus
ACCTGATGGCTACTTTATATTTCTGAAACAACATTCAAATTCACAAGCTATTACAAATTCTCAATCTGTATGTGAATCCAGGCTCATTCTCAGTTAATTCCCTAGCTGTTTAGGAATAATTCAATTTGGAAAGCTGAAACAAATGGTAACAGGGTCTGAATACAACACAGCCAGACACCTATCCATTTGTAAAAGTTTTAGAGATAGTGAAAAGTGAAACAAAATAAATTTTGAGATTTGCAAAGCACGGACGTTTATTGCACTGGTATTTAAACTATCAGAAAGTAATCTGCATGGACATCACCTCTCTGATTCACAATCCTGCATGATGCTTCTACTTTTCCAAACTCATTTTATTTTCATATTTACAGCTTTATTGTCATCCCTTTATTATTTGCCTTCTGGCCTTGTAAAGGGAAAGATTTTAGATTTTATTTTTTTTAAGGTTTGGAAGGGTGTATTGATGTGGTTTCTCAAGGTTAGACTGCCAGGTCCAGATAACTTCCAGCACTTATATAACCAGTCAGCAGTTATACACAAGCTTAGATGTCTCTCTGTGCTCTTATCTGTACTCTTATTTTCTACCCTTCCTGGTAGCTTTTTCTTTCTCTGCCATGAACTGTGATATAACATTAGATGTCTTATGGGATTTTAAGTTGGTTTATGTTTGGAACTCTTTTGTGTTAGAGCGCTCTTTTGTGTTTGCCCAATATGTGTGGCTTCTGCTTTGAAACTTTCTACACCCCCTTTGAGTTGCTTATACCTATTAGCTCTATGTTGTGCTTATGGTGCTTCCCTCTTGCCACTTCACTTTTTCTCTATGACATTTGGATATAAACTTATCTTTTCTTATAAATACTTGCTCTTGAAAAGGGGTATAAGATTAGCCTGGTTATTCTGACTTTAGTACATAACCTTGCATTTCTATTCTATGTCCACTCCTAACACGTACGACATATTTGAGGCCTGTTCACACCAAGAATGACAAGTTCTAAAAATTATATTATATTTTCTGTAACTTTTCACACCACAACTTTAACTACATAGGAAAATGCATTGTTGGTATTAATTTCAGATCAGTTTATTAAATTTTTTTTGAACAATGAAACCTTGACAGTGTTCCTTTGTATTTATAGGGCTTGCACATTAATACAGCAGAATACATCGCAAAGAAGTTCTATAGAGCAAGCAGAGTTACATGAAAACATAAACATAGTCTTGCCTCCTTGCTACATTGACTGTATTAGCTGAATTCAATGTTAAATCAGGACTAGATAGACTGATATGCTCAAAACTAGGCATGTTGAAGACATCTGCTGGTTAAAGTTGTGTAAATGCAACAGCAAAAACTGACTCATACAGAAGTATAAATAAAATTTGTCTTCAAATGCGAAACACTACTAACAGAGTGACAGATTGTTTTAACTCTTTCTTCTTTATCTCATATAGGAAGTAGCTTTCTCTTTCGGTGTCTTTGTGAAATGTAAAGCAACAGCAGGTCACTTACATTGTTTTAAGTTCATTTTAAAATGAGTGTGTAAGCTTAAAAAAAAGTTGGTGTAAACGCAAATATAGTTATAGCTTTTGTTATCGCTCTTGGTGTGAATCGGACTTTAAAGCTACTAAGTGTTTTGGACTGAATGTCTTTCCCTCCTCCCCGTTTTTTCTCTTTCTAACTGCGTAGGTGCCAGAGCACAAAGAATTTAGCAGTGTGCTGTGCCCCACTAGCATGCAGGCCGATCCTCTGCAAGTGCCAGGGAGAGGCGTCTCTATCCGAGCCTCTTCCATGCCTCGCCTGGCGATAGAGCCACAGGTACTACCTGTGTTCGCTTAGCCTAGCAGCATTAACTAGCTGCTCTGTCTAAATCTGCTCTGTGGTTAGCGTCAGCGCTGCCGTTGATCCCAGAGAGGGAATGGAAACAGCGTGTAGTTTGTGATTTGGTGGGTAATGTGTAACCCCGCTGAAAAATCTAACTAAAACCAGCTTCTGATTTGGTTTGGTGTTTTTAGTTCTGAGAATATTAATATGGAATTGTAATGTTTACAATTTGAATTCTGAAAATATTCTAGCTGTGAAAATAGGTATGATTATTTAAAAATAGTTTTGATAATTTATATGAATATAAAGGTAATGTAAATATTGATATATTATTGGTATATAAAATAATTAATATTATATATGATTAATTTGGGGTAAAATATTTTAGAAGGTGATTAACTTTAAAACTGTTGGGCCACCTTGTTTAATTTTGTAGAGACCAAAGGCAGCTACCAGAAACAAACCATCTTGACTAACCATTTTTTTCCAGCAGAGAATGTAAGGTGGTGGTGGTTACCTTTGTTAAGAGCTCAGTTCGGGAACCTTTTTTATATAGGAACTCATTTCATTTACATTGTTTAGTGTAACGTCACTGTGTACGCTTTCAAAGAGAACATGTTTAAATCTTACAGCATAACATGTAATTGTTTCATTTTTGGTCTCTTGTGTTCTGTTTGTTGATGCATGTGTGCTCCTGGGGTTTATGTGCGTGTTTGGTGTTTTTGTAATTTGTGCATGTACAGCAGGTGTCTTCAGAGAGCAAACTGATGAAGCGTTCGTTCTCCACGATCGGTGATCAGTGTGTAAATGGTGACTGGCAGGAAGAGTTCTCGCTGGAGAGGGTGAGCCCAGACCGACTGGAAAGACCCAGGCAAAGGAGCTTCAGAGGTCAGTTTGCAGTAGGGATATCAAAAGAACTAATATTTTGGTACCAATTCAATACTAACATAAATCAGTTCTGGTCTTGGGTGTCTTTCCTTTATTTAACACACCTGATTCAGATTATCAGCTCATCAGCTGTGTATGTGTCAGATAAGAGAGAGACATACAAAATGTGCAGACTACTGGGTACCCAAGACCAGGATTAATATCAGACATGCGTATGTGCTTCATGAAGGTATCCAGGCTATGGTCACATTCTGTCTGCACTTGCCTTAACATGTGCTTATGCTTGTGCATGTGCAGCTGTCAGGTCAAACCTGCGGGAGCCAGTGGACAAAGAGAGAGGACGGTCTAAAGAGAGAAGACACCTGCTGTCTCCAGATGTGTCTCGCTGCAACTCAGAGGAAAGGAGTCAGTCCCAGGAGAGACGCCACTCTCGATCACCCAGTGAGGGCAGGAAGCCCACAACCCTCAGACAGGTGAGCAAACAAACATGTGACCTGGCAGAATATTTCATGTTTGCTATGGAAAGAAGATGCTAAGATTTGTCATTTGAATTAAACTTTTTTTTAACATTTATTATAATAAGATAACAGCAAATTCAAATGATTTTGGATGGATCATGTAACACTGAAGACTGGAGAAATGGCTGCTGAAATGTCAGCTTTACCTTCAAAGAAATAAATTGTATTTTAAAATATATTACATTGTAGAAACATTTCACATATCACTCTTTTACTATATTTGTGATCAAATAAAGGTAGCCTTGTTCAGCCTAAGTGACTTCTGTCCAAAATCTTACAGAAACTTTATGTCTGCAATGTAAATAATTATGCCTTCCCACTATCATCGCTTTATTTATCGCCATAATCATTTACCTAATTTCTTCTTATCTCTATAGGGAAATAATACTAGCAGCCCAGTTCCCTCCACTTCTGATTCAGGGACACCTCGAGGGCGCCGTCAGCTCCCACAGACACCTTCTCGGCCTCGGCCCCACATTTCCTACTCTCCGTTAGTGTGCCGTGCTCACCCCACACAAGGAGAGGCTCGTTCACGGGCCCAGCCTGCAGAGGAAGGTGAGGAACCAACCGGGACAGGGCCAGGCACCGCCATGGCCCACTCCACCCCTCACCGCTACATCTCGGAACCATACCTGCCACTGCAGGAGGACGTTAACAGTCCGGACTCAAGTGGTTTAGAGGAGACTCTCACTTTTGAGGCTGCCATGGCAACCAGCCTGGGCCGCTCCAACACCATCAGCTCTGCTCCACAACTACGTCACACCTGGCAGGTGCCTAACGGACATTTCCGTAAACGATTAGCACAAGCCACGTCGGGGACGTCAGGCTGCGAGCTTCTCAGTGACACTGACGAGGATGACCGGTGTTAGATTGATGTTCGGATTTATGCCTCTGAACTTTGCGCCTGGATCTAAGGCAAAAATATGCCTGTGTGTGTTTATTTGTGTGTCTGTGAATGTGGAGTCTTATCAGAGATATGTGATCATCTCAGAAGAACCATACTAAAGAACTGATTATGGTGAAAGGACAGCAGCAAATATGCTGAAAGAATCAACAGTCCAAGCATGAGCACACTGAGGTTGAAGATTGGGTTTGTACCCTTACACCTTCTCTGAACCCACCCATAAATGAAGCACTGGCTAATGCAGATGCGTCTAAAAGCATCTTCAAGATTTGGGTTTTGCCTGAACATGCTCTGCCTCCACATATTGAGATGTCCCATAAGCAGAAAATCTGTATAATGCAAATTATAGGACAGCTTGTTCAGGCACAGCATGTCCTTTTCTGACATGGTGTACAGCAGTTTATGGTTTTCAGAGACTGATGGGCAGCTGACAGATGCGTAACTGAGGCTTTGACATCCTGATTGTTCTTCTACCTGTATCTGAGGTTTATTTAGGAGGTACATACAAGCATACATCTAATACATACACTCAGAAAAGGGGCAGTGATGTTCAGTCTGTACATGACGAGAGGTAAATACCCCTTTAACTACATATCGTAATAATGACTGACATTCCGTGAAGGAAACAGGGATGTGAAGAACCTGATAAATAGTGCATGACGTTAATGCAAGTTGATCCAGGTGACATCCTGGCCTTTAACAGTGGAGTCTATATGGAGGACTCATGTATCGTATGTAAATATTATAAATCCAGTATATGTACTGAGAAGTTTCCAAGCCATGTTTTCTGTAAAGAATCTAAATCGTCTTAAAGATGTTATCTTTTGTGACACGAATCCCTGTCCTTTCTATTTGTAATGCAATCTATTTGAAATGGTTTACGTACACCATACTATGTTTGATTAGACTTATCATCTCATTCTTTTTAGCTGATTATTCTTGGCCCTTAATAAAATTTCTAAAGTCTGTCTTGGGGTGAATCTCACAAAGACTGTCGGGGTCATTATTTCAGCATAAAGCCAAAAGGAAAAATAAGCTATTATATTTTGCATAAAAAGAAAATGAAGCATCCAATATGCAAGCAACCATTATAATTTTTTGCATTGCTACATAGAATTTTTTACTTGTGCAGTAAATACAATACAAAAGTACAATGGGTTCCGAACATTATATCAAAATGCAGAAAAAGAGGATATTTATTTTAGTTGTGAAGTATGAATACAGGAGAGCCTTATGAGAATCTTGTGAGGAAAAAAAAAAAAATTCTGGATGCATTTCCATTATGAGAATTTAGGGAAAATAATGTCACAATGCAACTAATCTTAATGGTACACAAATAGAGATCCTTGCTTCCTATGCAAATTATAATTTCAAAGCAACAAAAACAAGGGTAAGATATGACCTGAACATGTTTTACTGTGATTCACCCCTCTAGCTCTATTAAAATAATGGGAAAGCAATTACAGTGAGTGTCCGTTGCCTTCGGGTTCATTTGTAATGTTTAGTGTGAATTTCCGTTTATAGTTTGGAATAGAAACTGAATGAGTCCTGTAGTTTAAATTCATGAGAAGCATCACCTCCTTCTTACCAGCTAGGCTTAGCAGAAAAGCTGCTCTTGCGAATGCATTTGCAAAATTCTCAATGTACGTTTAGCCTGAATATGGTGATCTGGGACTGAAAAGTAGCTGTAGGAAATGGGCGTAACATATAATATTAGTCTTTTTAGTATTGTAGCAGAAGTATGGAACCAGTATTATTGGTCACCTAACATGCCTCCTCAGACTGGTCTCCTATCTCGATTCCACATAAATGATACAAAGAAACGAAACAAAGATAATTACATAGCATTTGTTAATTAATAAAGATCTTTGGTTAGTTTCTGTATATTCCAGCATCTTATTATAAGCATTTTAAAATCAGTTGCCCCTCATAAGAATTTCTGTATCATGTGTTGTGTTGTAATTTGTTTTCTTGACATGTTTCTGAATGTGAATAGAGAGTATTTGGTACTTGTACTTCATGGCCTGCTGGGGGTCGCTGCCTTGTGAATTATATGAAATAAAAAAAAAGATTCCCATTGCAGTAGTCTCTGCTTCATCTTATGGTTGTTGCTCTGTGTGATTTGTTTTAAAGTTTATACTTGATGCAGTGCCATATGTGAGTGGTTAGAGTGGATTCTCTGATCTAGCATACTGTTTTTAGTCAGCTCTGAGGGTGTTGAAAACTATTTCTTCTCTCCTATATGACTCTATTGGCAGGATCGTGGTTATTTATAAACTCTATTTCAAACTGTGAGGTTCTCTATAGCGCTTCAGCACCGTGTTGTTGATGATGATTTAGTGCTGCTGTCTATATTTGGCCTGTCCCACTTTCCTGAAAGCCCAACCATCTGTTTTTCTATAAAAACAAAAAGCAAGAATGCCCACGGATGTGCTAAGCATATAGCATTAGACTGTAAGGATCATTTTAGAAGCATTTCTGAGGGAAAAAGATCTCTTGTGATCCCACAAAAGATTGGTAGGCAGCTAAATGGATGCATGGATATAGGTGTTTATGCATAGATACGGTAGCTCTAGATGGGTAGACATGGGTAAATGGTAGATATATGGGTATATAAGTAAACATTGAATAGATAAATGGGCAGATTTGTGGGTTGACATGGGTAGATGGGCAGATATAGACATTTGGGTATATATATCTATATATATATATATATATATAGATATATATACATGAGTAGATTTGTGGGTATATGGGTAGACATCCAGTTTTTCTAAGAGGTAGCAAGTGTTAACAAAGTCAGCAACCTTTATTTTGTGTCTTAAATTATCCTAAATGACGCTTGAGTATTAATTTTGTTGCTGCTAATGTTTTTGCAATTTAGCAATTTCCATTGTCCTTTCTTAAAGTATTTTAACTGTGCATACATTTGTTAACCTGAAATTCTCTCAAGACTTAATAGAGCTGGCCTACTGCAGTAGTGCATAAAAACAGCTTAACTGTTACTTAACTGACTTCTCTGACCCCCCCTGCTCATTGTTGAAGAAAGACTCTGTGATCAGATGAAAACATTGTGCCAGGGTTTGAGAGGAGTCCAAAAAGACATACCACTCTGACAGATGTGAAGCGTTCTGTATTTCATGCTCATGGATGAGTGAAGCCAAGAACCCCATATAGAGCTGAACCTGTTCCAGGTGCTGCCAATCTGGCTGTTACATCAGGTCAGCATATGTGAGGGAGCTGAGGCGAGACAGACCATCTGCCGTTGCTCTAAACAGATACATCCATCAGTCAAACCTTTGTTTGTATACAGGAGCTGTCACATTTTAAAATGGGACAACACCGTGCTCAACATGTTTCTTTATATCACAACAAAAACCTGGCAATGGAATCAGGCTACTATTAGATTAGAAATCTCTTTGATTTCAGATGAAAGTTGTATTCGTATGGATTTGACATTAAAATTCGACTTTTCCCTCTGACACTCTTTAACTGAATGTACTTGTCAGGTCTATGGTAAACCTAACATCAGTCTGTGAGCTAAAGCTAGGTGGGGAAAACATCACTCACTGTGTAGCGTGTGTACAACATCAGAACGTCATGATTCTTAACAGATCTAAAACGATCTCTAGCAAGTGCCTCTCCTATATTTAATGAGGCAGTGTGTTACTTGTACTAATTAATTGCTCCCAGCAGCAATATGTATGTTTTCCTGTCTGAATTTGTGTTTGCGCATTGTGATATTTGTGGGTGCGTGAGCCTATTTGTGTGTGATTATGTTTTCCAGGTTCTCTGATGAGGTAACAGTTTATCTATGCAGAGGGGTTTGAGCAGTGCAGGTGCAGATCACCACCTGGATCTGCTGATATGTATGAGACACAAAGACACACACAACCAAAATAAAGTGCACCCTCGTTTTAGCTCAGTTATTGCTCATTATCACCCAAGAGAAGAATTCTGTATCCCTTTATTAATTGCATTAATTAATACGTACCATTGTAATAGTCATACACGTAAAGGACAGATAATGATGGCTTATTTCATTTTATTTCATTTCATTGATAAAATGTTTCTTATTAAATATTGAATCGAATCAAATCAAATCAAATCAAATGGAATTTGAATGGAATGGAATTTTTTATGAAGCTACTTTTCTCAAACTGAAAGTGCTAGAACACAGTAGGCCCGGTTTCACATACAGAGCTAGACTAAGCTAGAATTAAGCCATAGTTCAATTAGGACATTTAAGTAATTTTTATTACCGGGGCTGATAAAATCAATCAATGTAGAAAAAATATATTATTTCATTTATTTCTTTGTTTGTTTAGAAAGGCTATAGCCTGTAACAGCACAAAATAATATGTACCATTCTTATGGTATTGCACACGGATAGAGCATTTTCTTTTTTAATGGGTTTGATTTCATTTTGCTTTTTTTTTTTTTACAACCCACTTAAAATCACATTTGCATTAGAGTTCATTAAAAGGAAATTTCCACTGAAAACCCCTCTCAGTGAGGAGTTAATTTGATGTGACATTTGCAACAGCTATATTAACTGGAATGTGTAATGATACTAACTGAAATTCAGGTCACCGTTTAAGCACTCCACTTATCCAACATTTCTTAAAATATAATTAAAAAAAAGGTATTAAAATATAATTATGTAATCGTGTTTTGTATTTTCAGTGGTGTGGCATTAGAACAGGACCTCACTAAATGACTGACAGTCTTCCAGCAGACCCTTATACCTCTGGGAGGAGCCACGCAGCATTGCCTCACACCCTTTACCGTAAGTTAGACACTCCTCTAAACACTGTGTCACATTCCTCACTTAAGCCATATGTGAACACAGACACACACACACACACATGCTTAGAAAAAAAGAGCTCTCTAGATCAATGCATTTGGTAGATATGACTCACTGCCCACAGTAAAGTTTAAATATTTGGTTGTCCCATGAGCTCATACTTTAGATCTAACAAAACCAAACAATAAGTTACTAAGAATCACTAGTATAACCTAATAAAGGACCTGCCATCTAATGCTCATCATAGCATTTATTCTGATATTCATTGCTGCTAAGAACACTATAAATTAATGCATCAGAATGCAGATTTTTAACCTAACATATCAAGTGGCAATCTAACTGTCCCTATGGCGCTTCTGTACTTTTGATTCCTCTGGGAATTGTCCAAATGGTCCTTCTTCATCAGGGCCAAAGTGAGTCTCTCTTTCATTTCCCCTGAGATCTACATTGTTTATGCACTAAGCTGTGTTATGGAGACAGCCCATCTCTGGCGGCTCTCCAGGTGCCGTTCTGTTTTAGTGGCCTTCAGAGTTCAAAGACTGACCATACCTCCTTCTGAAGCGCTCACAGAACGGCCTGCCTCTCTGAAGCCATGCAGGACTCTGAATCTCTGCTCAAACTTCTCTGCTGTGTAGTAAGTGTCTCCTTTTATTCTTACACAACGAAAGCTTGTAAGTAAATTTATATTTGTTTGTACGCAGGCCTTGTTTTTATAGTCTGTAGCAATAATTGCTTTATTCTGAGCATGATTCCTGCATTGAAACATTCAAATGAAGCTCTTTGTATTCTGCCTCAGCAAGCATCAGTGAGCAAATCTCTATCTGTGGAGTTTTTCTGATGTGATTTGAGCACTGTGTGCATTCTGAGTGTCTGCGTGCCCCAGGCCAGGCCTGAGGCCTTTGTCATGAGCAAGATGAGGAAAGGAACACTGTAAAAAAAATTCTACTTTTGAAACGTTCTTCTAAGAAATGAAAAAAAAAGTAGCCTGAGCAAACAATTTTTAGCAGGAGAAGTTTATTTTTTGTGTGAACCAAACAAAAATACTCTAAACATGTCGCTAGCAAAAGTTGTTTTGCTTAATTAGATACTTGAGTACAACACATCCAAATGTTCTCTCAACCTTTACAATTGAGTTATCTGAACAAAATATTTAACATTAAACACTATTGAACACTACAAGTTCCCAGCATGCATTGCATCTTAAAAACATTTTTTGTTAATTATTATTCAATTATTATCATTTTATTTTACTGGCTTAGTTAATGCCAAAAATAATGTTTATTTTTTTATCTATTTATTATTATTTTTTTATAATAAATTCAATTTCAACAGTGAAGAGACTTTTAGGAACTGGAGCTAAATCTCAGAAATCAAAGAGAATGTCATACAGTTACAGTCTTTCTTTTTTTTTAAATCTGAATTCAATTTATAATAATAAAAAAAAAATCATTGAAGAACTTCAGTGTATGTCTAAAAATAGGGTACAAAATGAAAAAACAAAAATGTAAAATAATTTATTCATACACCACTGTTGAACACTTTGGGCTCTGGAAGAATTATTTATGTTTTAACTTATTTCAATACATTTTTTAATATGATATGTCAAGACTTCTTTTAAAACAGTACAACAGGGAGTGCCAAATAAATGCCAATCTCAAATCTTTGGTTAGCTGCTGGGTAAACAAGTAAACAAAACAAAGCCACTACATCATTTACTGTTTAAATTGAGATAATACACAACTTACACTGCCGTTCATAAGATATGGATCAGCAAGATTTTTAACGTTTTTAAAGAAAAATCTTTTGCTCATCAAGGCTGCATTTATTTGATCAAATATGATATATATTAAATTTATAGTGATGCAAAGTTGGATTTTAATCAGCTTTTACTCCAGTCTTCAGTTTCACCTGATCCTTCAAGCTGTTAAAAACAAGCTGTTATTAGTTATTCATTATTAAAATATATATTATATATATTCTCAAATAACTTAAACTAAATACATACAAAAAAGATAAATCTGACTTAAGTCCTAATACAATCAAGTAACTTTTTTTATATTATTCATATTTGTTAACAGATGTAGGATGTATACTAAGAACTGCAGTCATTATAGTTTGTGAGGACATTGATGCTCTCTTGTGTAACTGTTGCCCCTGACAGCCACCGCTGCCATAATCCCAGCTCAAGTTCAATGTCGGCTGGAACCTTGCCACAAACAGCTAATTCTCTTTGCAATGCAAACTAGCCAGTCCCTGCAACACCACAGGCTGGATGAAATGAAAGTGAAGTTCAGAGAGCTGTGGAGCCCATATGAGAAAAGCAAACACAGGCTGTAATTCAGTCAAAGGATTGCTTTCAGCTCAGCGGTCGCTTGAGAGAAATCTTTCTAACACTGGCATAACTGAGGCTTTACTTATGTTATTATGAGGCTGAGATTGCTTTAGCAGACAATTCCCATACTGCATGTCACATTCAAACTTATATACAGTACAGTAAATCTCCCTCTTCTGCAGCGCAGAATCAATGCTACAGCAGCTAATTAAACCTAATGTTTTCACCCCAAATTACATGGTTTCTGCCTTGTGTTGACTTGTGCCATTAAATAATCAGTAAAGGAAAACAGTGGACGATTGCGGTCTGTCACAAGCTGACATAATGTTAAGGAGGATGGGAAAATAATAGATTATTTTCACATCTTGTCTTTCATAACAATGACATAAGACATTGTCATGGCAACTGTGGACATGTCTCATGTACTGGATATTTTTGCTGATAAATCAATGAAAGGTCAGTGACAAATAATAAATGTCTATTTTTGGGCTGTATTTTATTTGCATGATTTATACGGTTTATTGGGTAGTTTGTTTCATGACCAGTTGTCTTGTAATAATCAACATACTAGTAATTTACTAGTATAAGCTCTTTTATTTCCATTATCTGCCATTGATTTGGTTTTATATAATCAAGTGTAAATGTCAGGGAGGTGTATTTTTGGAGTTAATGTAATTGCTTTGAGTATTACATGATTTATTGTGCTCATCAAACACATTTCCCTCTGTATGGATCTTGGGAATTTGTTGTTTTCTAGATGTCTGTTGTCTGCTTTAAATAGTCAAAAGTCATTATCTGTAGACTGGAGGTGGTTGTCATGATTTACAGGGTATCATGCAGCAAATTACCATAGTAATGAGTGACCTGACTGGAGATGACCTCGACTGTCCTGATCACAAATCCCACTGTGTCCAGAAGTCACAGGTAAAAACAAATCTTCACTTCATTTTTGGAACAATGCCAAAGTATTTATGCGACCGCCACAACTAACCCAGTCCATGAGAATGAGTAACAACTGCATGTTGATGAATGAAATTTTGATGTTTTTGAATGAAGCCTCTTTCAAAAATGCAGCCTCACTAATTCTATTATGGATTTTTGTTTTAAATCTGAAAGTGCACTGTGTATAAAGTTATTGTCTCTCAAAAGAAAGAGTTCCATGCCAGTTAATGTTGACATCAAAAGGAATCATTAGCATATTGCACTTGTTATAGTTTTCGCGTTGGATTTAAATGAAAATGGAAATTCGTTCTTTGTCGTTAGATTCTGCTATTGGAGCATTAAATGTGCACAAACACTGCTTTAAAAGAAATTGACCAATCACTGGAGGGGTGAATCGTTAAACTAATCCTCTGGGAATCGTTGAACAAACAAGATACATATAAATGCGTATGATAAGAAAATGAAAGTGTTTTTTGACCTTGCAAGCATGTCAACCAGTTATTTGGGACTCCCAAAGCCAAAATATTACCATTTTAAAACCATAATGGGACACTTAAAAATAACTGTTTATTTTAAACATGTTTTTTTTTATTCTATTATTCATATTTTATTAATTTATTCTTGTGCTCGAGTTGTGTGATTTCTTTTTTTTTTTTTAGATGTCCTATCAGATAATTGTCATGGAATATCTTTGTACTTGATATGCAAATCTTTGGATGAAAGAAGATATTAATGGCACATGAATTTATTACTCCTGTATAACTGCTTGATGTCAGGTTGAAAATGTGTCTGTAGATTGTGTTTTTCCATTGTGGAGATCTAGAGGGCCATGAATCAGTCAACATCAGTGTACTAACTTTACGAGCGGATAAAACTCAGTTTACTTTGCTCACAAATGTGTCACAGAAGAGACGCTCTGTGTCTGATCACTGCTGTCTGGAAATCTCTTAGTCAGATATAAAAGAGAGGACATGGGTTAATTTTAGAGTTGATGCACATATATAAAGTGAACCATACTATATTAAAGTATGTATCTGTTCAATATTATTACAAGGAAGAAGATGAGTCTGTTTCGATGGTGGATATAGAAGACAAAAATAAAAAAGTGAAGACTGACTCAGAAAGACGCATTCATCAGTGCCAACACATGATGTCATTTCCTTTGTCACCTGTTGATTTAAGCAGGACAGATTTACAGACACTAGCAAATGGATCTTTGGAAAGACTATGTAATGTAGAGATGACAACATTGAGCCGCCAAGACGATTCTACATATGAAATTAAATCTGAATGGACCAAAGCCTCTAGTTTTGATGAAGAGAAGGCAGGTGCAGGTGGGATATACAAGAAAGATACTTTAATTTCCTCTCTAACTGTCCAGCCCACCAAAACAACTCAATCATTTCATTTTCCAGAGAACAGGAACATGTTTGACCCTGAACCTCGGACTGTTAGGGCAAGAAATATAAATTCTACAGCGAGTAGTTCTGTTTCACAATCTAAAGAGTCCTTCAAGATAACCCCTGATGTTAAATCAGAGGTCAAAGGTCAGGCTAATAAGGAGCTCTTGCAGACGCTACATTCATGTGTCTCAATTCTGAAGAACAGTACAGAGCTTGCAGTTTCAATGAACACAAAGCCAGTGGAAATGTCTAGAACAGCGACAAATATCCATCCAACTGATATTTTAGATGCAGCCAATGATGCATCACAGACAAAATCTGTTAAGAATTCAATCATAGAGCAAAGTGGTTCACTTCGAAACCTGACCCGCGCATCCATGGAAACCAGCACCGGCAGCGTCTCAGTCAATAAAATAAAGTCATTGGAGAAGAATGAAGAAATCAGAGCGACTAGTCGACCCACGACACCGATGCAAACTCAACCCGTAGCAATTACTCAGCAAATGCCTTTTCATCAACCTGGGAGTCCCAGTGCTGAAAAAGAGGAAGCTGGTACTGCACTGAGAGAGAGAGAAGATACAGATGAGACTCTACAGATTATACAGGAGCAACAAGCCCCTGTGACTGAAGAATTAGAGAACGTCAGTTCAGAACATCCTACAACGGTGCCAAATACAACAACAGAGACCTACTGTAAGTTAAAAAAAATCTGTACGTTTTAAATTCTAATAACATTCTATCCTAAAAATAGTTTATCCCAAAATTAATTTATATGTAAGCCATTGGCCCAGCCAATATATCAACAAAATCAAACCTAATTATAAAATAAAATAAAATAAAATTAAATTAAATTAATAGTGTGTTATATATATATATATATATATATATATATATATATATATATATAAACAAAATCAAAAAATATTATTTTAATTATTAATAATTATTTAATTTAATTAATTAGATCATTACTTAAAGTGGACGGTGAAGGCTTCTCTCTTAAGCCATAATAAATACAATATGTACAATATGACAATTATGTCTAATTTGGCTTCTGTGTGTGTGTGTGTGTGTGTGTGTATGTTTACTCAGCCAATCAGATGCACAGAAATATAAACAGAGAAGGAGGTCTAGTAGGGACATCAGGTTTCAGAGGCCTAAGGGTAAGAAACATATTTATCTCTCTAATAACCCATTAATATTCCATTATTTTTGCACTGATGTTTGTCAGTAGAATTAAAGGCTTAACTATCTATTGATAGTGCTGCAGGGTTTAAATACTACTTTAAATTAATAATGAGTCTCTGACAGATATAAGCTGCAAATATACTGACAACTTCACATATCTGTTCTGCTTCCAAATGTGAGAGAAATACAATATTTTGTAGAAAGTTAAAGAAAATCATTAGAGCCTTAAAGATATGAAGCATTCTATCATACATTATCCTAGAATACAGTATATCATTATAGCTAGATGATTGTTTTGAAGAAAAATCCTCTTCTCTATTTTCTAATACTGCGATTCTCACCCACATGGTCATCTCAGGCCCATCGCTAGCCTTTATAGGAAATTGAGTTTGCGGAGGCATTATTCAATTAAGTGTGGAGAAGAGGAGAAGGAGGGTCATTTACCTCTAGTAAATGGAGCTTATGAACAAGAACTGACTTTTTGTATGACACTGAGAGAGAAATATTATCCTTGAAAGAGGAACAGGATTAGAGGAATTGTATAATAATAAGAGTGCTGAGAGAAAGAAAGAGGGAAGAGTACTGACACTATGTAGGCCTTTCGTTTAAACCATTTTAGTGTATTTACTGCAGTTCTTGTACATTAAAATGTTAATCTGTTTATCTCATTATGCATCTGTTATGAAAATTCTAAACTGCTTAAGCAATGTAATTATCACGTTACATTACTGACTGTAGAAAGAGAGAGATGCAGTTGCAAGGAAGCAAAATAAGTTGAGCCCTTGCGCCTCCATGTGGTTGTAGAGTGTCTGTACAAAACTGTTCTCTATAGATAAATGGATAGATATTATATTATAGTAGATAGATATAGATATTATATTATCACAATGATTTTTCCCAGGGGTATCCAGGCCCACCTGGCTTGCTGGGTCCTCCTGGTGAAAAAGGAGACAAAGTATGTATTAATCATTAATTATTTTGATTCATAAATTAGTTTCAATCGCATTTTTAATAAATCTTGCCTTTTTGTAAAATAAAATATTGTCATATTACTTTTTCAGTCAAAATATTGAATGCTTTAATGGGTGTCACACAGGGGTATGCGGGAGTAATGGGTAGAACGGGACAAACAGGCTACACAGGACCAATCGGACCACCTGGCATGCCTGCTATTATAGTCTGGTACACATCAGAAGAAGAATGGCAAGCCTTTAAGGTGCATAACAATAGCTTTGCTCATTTTAGATTTATATTTTGCTACCATTCATGCAAGTTAAATAGCTGATTATGTACATAGTTGAAAATCAAATGTTGCGGACGTCCTTCAAGTGCTTGATCTTCTTATACTTTTGTTTTGGCTTCCAGAAAAAGAAATTCTACAAAGAACTAGTGTCACTGTGGCCGGTAAGTTAATGAGAGCATTATTTGAGCTGCATTAGTACACTGCAGATCATCTTTTTTTTTTTTTTCTACTTACTTTAGAGAGTGAAGGGATTACCTGGACCTTTGGGACCACATGGACAGAATGGACCACCCGTATGTATACAAATATTCTTTGACATATCATCTCCATTTCTTCGTCCTAGTAATTTCCACAAACTTTCAGTGCCAGTAACAATGGAATCAAATTTCTTGCACACATACACACACACACTTATATATATATATACATTTATATATGCATGTTCTGTGATATAATTATATTTTTATAGTTTATTTATCAATTTTTAGGGCCCTCCTGGAGTTCCTGGCAAACAGGGGAGGAAGGGAGAGCGAGGGAAACTCGTAGGTATCTCTGTCTACTCTCTTCATCACTCAATCATCTCTGACAACAGAAAAATGCTAGGTCACTGTTACATAGAGAAGCCTGGTGTGTAGTTTCATAAAAGTGTGATCAAACCATGTGGAGGCTTGAGATGGGTTAAAAAGAATTTGATAAGCTCAATGGGTCAACAAGCATGAAGTTAACAAGAGTCACGTTGTTCAGATTTCAGCTGATTCAAAAGCAAAGAGACGCTATGTTTGACTCATGCAGGCTTGTTGCCATTCAAATCATAAGAGCAGTTAAATCTTTGGCGTCAAGGGAGAAGTGTGATCAAGATGGCATTCATTCTGAACTTCTGTTGGCTACCTCTTCTTTTACAAGCTTTTATGCTTTGGTAAATGAAAGAATTATTTAACCGGTTTTATAAAACCTTACTCATCCCATCTTCTCATAATACAGCCAGCCACTGATGACAAATAGCAAATCATGTTTCTTGGCTGTGATGTAACTCAAACACCAGCTAACTTAAAAGAAAAGGAAAACAACAAAGAAATCAGTCTTGGAGGCCTTTTTACAGATCAGTTTAAAACATTTAAAATGTTTTAATTAAAGTCCAAGTGAAAGTGAAGGTTTATTTTCACTGATTGATGTTAAGAGTACATTCATTGGAAAATAGATTCTCATCTATTTGCGCTTAGTGAAAAAAGGTCCTTATGGTAAAAAAGCTTTCTATAAATGTTGATAAAAAGAATGCTATACTATCTGTATTTTTGTCATGTACTACTAGGGAATAATAGGCCCAGCTGGAATGCCAGGTTCACCTGGGAGACCAGGACCAGAGGGCACAGCTGGGAAGGACGGGGAGAAAGGCCCCCCAGGACCACCTGGGGAGAATGTAAGACTTCTGGAAATCTGGAAAACGTTTTATATGCATCTTTACAAAGTTATTTAATTTTAAGTAGTGTTAAATAAATTGTATATTGTGCCAATAATTGCATGCACTTTTCTGTGTGCTTTTTCTGTAGGGCCCAAAAGGTTATGCAGCAGAGAAGGGCACTAAAGGGGAGCCGGGTGAGTGGGTAAGAATGACCAGGGTTTTTCTATGGTTAATGCAATAACTAGGCCTTTGTGGAATCTGTGCTTATAGAACTCCAGTGAAAACTGCACAGCTTTCTGCAGAACTGGAACTTTTATATGACCTAGCCGTAACATAACATTATCAAAATTTGTAAGACCTAAACAGGAGTCCACTACTGTCCGCACAGTGTGCATATGTGACATCTCAGCTATAAATTGATTGATTATATCACATTCCATATTAGTGTACATTGTGCACATTTAAAGAAACTGTATCTGGTGTGTTCAGGGTGATCTTGGCGAACAGGGGCCTCAGGGAACCAAAGGAAGACAAGGAGAGAAGGTAAGATTTTGTTCCTGCTCTCCAAACTTTCACTAAATACGTACGATAATATTACTGACCTGCAAATTCTGTTTCTTTAGGGAAAAAAGGGACAGAAGGGCCTAGCAGGGGTAGTAGGATATATTGTGAGTAACTTCATATTTCTGATTGTGTGTCATTTCTTTATGAAGCAGATATTCTGTCTGTCTGGACATAAAGTACAGTACCATTCAGACATCTCAAACTGATATTGAGATTGAGATTTTTAACTGTTTTTGAAGGACTTCTCTTATGCTCACTATACAGTAAAAACATATTTGTACAATTTAAAATTGCTGTTTTCAAGCTGAATTTTTTGTTAGATGAAGATATTGCAAGGTCCAAAAATCTATGCCATTCTTTAACAAACAATATCTTTTCATACAAAGGGGCCACCAGGAGCTAGAGGACCACGGGGGTTCATGGGGTCACCTGGTCCACCTGTATGTGCTAAACTATAATTTTTATCGTCCATATAAAATATTCAAAACAATTAGCAATCTGATTGGTAATGATCTATATCACAGGGACAGACAGGGGGGGCTGGGTTCACTGGATCGCCAGGACCACCAGTATGTTACAAAAACGCATTGGATATTTTATTAATTTTTTATTTCATATCAACTCTCAATTCTTTGATGTTCAGTACTTGACCTTTAACCTCTCTTTAAGGGTCTTCCAGGTCCAAGGGGGCTGAAGGGAGTTCCAGGCGTCAATGGACCCCCAGTAAGAAACACTCTTAGAAGATTCAATCCAATAATTTGGACTGTCCTTAAACATCATCATTTTAGTAATCACAAATGATTAGGAAAGTCATAAAGATTCGTTGGAAAACTGGGCGAGGATCATACACTACCAGAAGTTGTTCTGATCACAAGTCATGCAGAAATGCCTTGTTGCTTGGAGACACATGACAAATGTGTTCTAAAATCTGCTGAAAATATCAAACATGTTTGATATGCTCCGACTGGTCTGGAGTCTGCAATCATGATACACTACTCGATTTTCAGTGGAATCTGGCAGCTTTAATCTGCAGACTGGCTCTGATTTTGGTGAAATGGCGTAGTGTATATTCCAGGCTTTAGCCACTAATACATAATACTGATTCTCTTTTATAGGGACAGCTTGGTGAGATGGGGCCAAGGGGACCACTTGGCAAACCAGTAAGTCAATCTTTTATTTCCAAAGAGTTTTTTTTTTAAAGAAAAAAGAGAAGTCATATGCCATTTTATATTTAAGGGAGAGGAAGGGCCTGATGGTATTATCGGTATTCCTGGTGTTCCTGGACCCCAGGTGCTGTAGACTGTGTATTACCTTTCTCATTTACCTGATATATTTGTGTACTCTTGATCACCATGATTACATGCAGTTAAGATATTGTTGTTAAGCTATTATTCTTTAAGAAAGTAAAATATAACCCAATTTTTATATCAATCTGGATATGTATTTGCTTGCTCCTTTCTATCGTCTATCAAACTACTACCTAACTACACTCTTTATCTGTCAAGGGAAAACCAGGGGGTGATGGACCACCAGGTCAAAAAGGAGACGCTGTATGAGCATTTTATCTAGTTTTATAAAAGCTTTGAAATTACAGTCACATTTGAAATCTCATTTTTAATTTTCCTACATTTACTCGAGGCACATGTATTTCTTATTCAAACAGGGAGATGTGGGAATTGAGGGAGACATTGGGAGTCCAGGACCACCGGGTCTAAAAGTAAGCCTGCGGTTCACTCTTCATGAATAATTATTTACGGTCTCTTTAGATATCTCTCATATTCTTTTGATACAGTGGTGCACTTCTATGTTAATTCAGCAATATACATTCTTGTTTCAGGGTGCCAATGGAAAACCAGGAAAACATGGACCCTCAGGTGATACAGTAAGATTTTTTCGAACTTAATATTTTAAATGTCTGGTTTTTGTGAAACACTTTTGATATGTTTTAGACTGAGTTTTCTTTTGTAAAATCTGCTGGTATGGCAGTATGAAATATTTCTTTCAGCGTGTAGTTAGTGAGGCTATACAATGAATTGATAAATAAAATGAAAATTGTGATGTTGCCTCTTGCAATTATAAAGGCTTTAATTTCAATATTAAATTTTTATTTAAATAATTAGAATATGCAAGTAACCCTTTCATTGGATTGTGAAAGGGGATTTAAAAAAATATGTATTTTAGTGCTGTTTTCCCGTATAACGATATTGGTTATGCATATAACACTACAGAATATGATTTGGGGATAATTATATTGGTTGTCTTTGTCTGTCTGTAAACTTCAGGGTTTGAAAGCACAGCGTGGAAAGAAAGGAGATTCTGGCCAAAAGGGAGATCTAGTGAGTTCACTAAAAAATTTACAAAAGCTCTGGCCAAGTAAACAACACTTTTTATTGAGAGTCAGACGTACTCTGTTCTCAGACTAGAAAACTAACTAGAACTAGAAATCGAGGGAGTAAATGTTGAAAGAACTAATCTATCTTTTCAGGGTCCTTTGGGGATGCCAGGTAAACAGGGATTCAGAGGCAGAGGAGGGCAGTCTGGTGTGCTGGGAGAGACTGGCTCTGCTGGACCTGCTGGTTTACCAGGGCCCACGGTGAGCAGTGGCTAGTGGTAACTAGTTAAAAATGACTCACTAAAACCAGCCGGTTCGTCATTACATTCCTTTTACTTCAGGGCTATGATGGATCTATTGGAGATCCGGGGAGACAGGGAAATGATGGATCTAAGGTACAGTAGTGTAATTATCTATTTATCAAAGGAATCTAGTTTAATGTTATTTCATAAAATAACAGTTGCTTAATTTAAATGGCATCTTTAGGGAGAAAGAGGCCACCCTGGTATCAAAGGTGCTTCTGGACCACGAGGAGACAAGGTGATTGATAATTATGACAAAAGTCATTAGATTTCACAGACTTGATCAGTTTCAGTAAAACATCATTATTTTACTTCAAAAGGGTCAGACTGGCCAAGGGGGATTCAGTGGTTTTCCAGGACCTTTGGTAAATATGATTTCTTAAATAAAGCTGCAACGAAGGCCAGGATACCAGTTTGTGAAATTAGATCATCTTGAGTAGATTTGTTTTATCATAGCACCCCTAGTGGTAATTTTTAGAATTTAAAAAAAGTCTATCCATAGATTCAGTGTTTTTAAGTATCATTGATATACTATTGTAAGCATATTATAATTGTATTATTTTTGTTTCAATCATTTTATTGTGGTTTTGATCGTTTTTATATATATATATATATATATATATATATATATATAGTGTTTAGTTTTAGTTCAGTAGATTAACCATTACCTATGACTACCTAAACCCATGGGATTCACAGACACCTCGTCATATTTTCACTCATTCATTCATTCATTACCACAATTCCAGGACCTATAGGTGTAGGAAAATGATAAGAAAACTAAATAAACACGAAAACAGATGATAATGTACCTTAGACTAAAGAAAGAAACCATATTTCCAAATGTTTGTTTTATAGGGGGAGATGGGAAGATCAGGAGAACCAGGGCCTGAAGGAGAGCCCGGTATTAAGGTTCCCTTGTACACCAAATCATTACCTTTTAAATATAATGACTTGCATGATTAAGTAAGGTTTGATCACGACTTCCTTGTTCCTTTGGTCAGAATTATTTCAGTTACAACAGAAAACCTCATTCATGCTAATGGCCTAATTAACCATTTATATCAGGTTACTTTTTTTTTCTTTCTTTTTTTTTTCAATGGGACAGGGCAGACCAGGAGTCCCTGGAGGAGCTGGGTTTAAAGGTCACAAGGTAAATTGAGCTCCCCAATGATTACTATAATTCTATAAAAATGAATGTCACAACAAACTTAGCAAAGCATTGATTAACTACAGCATAGACTACAGTGGATTAACATCCATCTCAGCAAAGTCATGATGTTTATGATCATTTAGGGACTGCAGGGTGTTTCAGGGAACAGAGGACAGGACGGCACTCACGGTGCATCTGTAAGAGCCACAAATACACAATTTCTTACAGAATGCCCTGTTGGTTCGCTTCATTAGCCACTAAAAGTAATTTGTGTTAAAGGGATCGATTGGACCACCAGGATCAGATGGAGATAGAGGACCTCAGGGTCCCTGGGTATTACCTCTTCTTATATTTTCATGCTTTGTTAGACAGTCTTTATACTGACATGTACAAAGTAATTGATTAAATGTTTGAACAGGGTTTACAGGGAAGGTCTGGTGCATCAGGAATCCAAGGTCTCATTGGAAAAAGTGTGAGTTTTATTTTCCTTTCCTGATTGACAGGATTTCCAAACCCTTCAGTCTCTTCGTTATGTAACTCTCCATCTTGTGGTATATTTAGCTGTTAAAAATGTCATAGTTTGCCAATTCTGACATTACTGTCTAAGAATATGACCTACAGCACAATGCTATTAAATACTTTTTAAAAGGGGGAACCAGGGAGCCTGGGCCTCACTGGCAAACCCGGAAAGCCTGGAATCAGAGTAAGTAATGATTTCATAAAATTCCCCCAAAAAAGTAAAAGTAAAATTTCATGACACCTAGTTTAGATCAGACTTTGTCCAAATTTGGATATTAGTTTTTTTCTGTACTCTTTTACAGCAACTGGCAATGAATTTTATGTGGCTAGTTCAGTCTTGAGTTCAGTTTTTTTATGTTTTGTGGTCTGTTTTCCTCAGGGTGTTAAAGGCAGAGAGGGTTCAGAAGGTCTTCATGGCAGTCCTGGAGAGAAGGTTAGTGGTTTTGTAAATGTACCATTCACGTCATGTTACAAACCATATGATGACAAAATGTAATGCAATAAAAAGCTGAAAACATTATTAGCTATGTTTAAGAGTAATCAGCTGCAGAAGCAAAAGTTTCAAATCAAACCTACTTTCATTCACAAGCCATATGTTCTTCTGCCTGTTCTCTTCTCTTAGTGCATTTTACAATCATTTCATTTCTTATTAGGGGAAAATTGGTCCTGAGGGGCTGAAAGGAAAACCTGGTCAGCCAGTAAGTAGCTTGTATATATTTAATATTTTTCCTCAATCATTAACATTAAACTGTAGTTTTGAACACTCTATCAATCTATCAATTTTTCTGTCTAGGGTCCTCGAGGCCTACTAGGAGAGAAAGGCTACAGAGGACCTGCTGTAAAGCATACATTTAACACACATTTGCAATCTTTTTGTCATTAGGCAATAGCATTATGTGTTTCCCCAGTTAATAATGATGAAACATTTGTAAATGTAATCTTCTAAAGGGTCCACAGGGAAACATAGGGCAGTGGGGTGAAGCAGGTCTGCAGGGGCCGGTAGGAAATCAAGGACCAAGAGGGCCACCGGGGCTGAATGGAGTGGCTGGATATCCAGTATGGGGTTTTTTTTGGTTTATGTGGTTTATTGTTGTGAGGATTGAGGAAAGGTCTAATTCTCATATTTTATTCTATCTTTCAGGGTAAAGGTGGACCACCTGGACCTCATGGACCTCCAGGAGATAAAGGTGATCAGGTGGGCTTTTTATTTTTAAGTTTTATCTTTGATATTATTCTCTCAAATGTATTGGTTCTTTTACACTGGCCTTGTATGAGACATTTTGCTTTTAAACGTCTTGGACAAAGGGACTGAGAGGATCCAGCGGACTAAAGGGAGTTGCCGGTATCGATGGTGAGGAGGTAGAAAACAGTTATTTTTAGTTGTAATAATATTTCACAATATTTTTACTGTATATTTAAGCAAATACATGCAAGATGCTGCTTTCAAAATCATAAAAAAGCCTACTGAATTCAGATTTTTAGCAGCAGAAAAATTGTATGAAATAAAATGGTTGATCATTTTTTTAGGGCTCAGTGGGTGAAACTGGACCAATCGGACCAGCAGGAAGCAAAGGCTTGTTTGTGAGTTCAAATCCTCTGAAGCTATGTTTGCCATTTCCATTTTATACATGTACGTTGTGTTATGGTGTTTTATGTAAATGATACACAGGACAGAACTGTCGGTTGTAGGGTGAGAAGGGTGATGAAGGATCTTTCGGTGATTGTGGATCAAAGGGAATCCAAGGAAAGAGTGGAAATCAAGGACCATCTGGATTCAAAGGTCAACGAGGACGAGAAGTGAGAATACTGATATGATTTTTGAGTTTTGTTTTTTTTTTTTTATTACAAATTTAATTAACAAAAGGATGTTGTGTGTTTGTTTTTGTCAGGGGTCGAGTGGTTCTCCAGGGCAGAAGGGAGATCCCGGATCCCCTGGTGGAAAAGTGAGTTTTTTTATTAAGATTGCAGAGGTGTTTAAGTAAAGTAGTTAAAGTATTTTTAAATGTTTTCTATTTGTTTTGTTTTTGCGCAGGGTCAGACAGGTGTGAGAGGTCACTCTGGGTTGGTAGGAAAGTACGGTCCAGGAGGGAACATGGGAAAATCTGGTGAAAAAGGCGACAAAGGTCTACGTGGGCTTGTTGTGGGTACTACTTCCTCTTTAACAGCTAATGAAGCCTAAGAAGAAATATATTTTATTTTTACTATGGTTATCATAGGGCGAGACGGGAACAAATGGGTGGCCAGGTCCAAATGGTCCTTTTGGGTTACCTGTAAGTTAGTTTTGATATATATGATTTATTGTAAAATTTGAGATATACATTTGACATTAATTTTTTCCATTGAAATTTAGGGTTTGCGAGGAAAAGAAGGATTTATTGGACAAAGTGGAAAACTTGGGCCAAAAGTATGTTTTTATTATTCTTTTTTTCACTGATGTCTGTTATGCTATGTTACACCGTCATATGAGTAAGCGCATCTGTTGTTTTTGTCCCCTGCAGGGAGAGCCTGGAGTTAAAGGGAATCCAGGCAGCCCTGGGAAGATTGGATCAATTGTAAGTTTTAACTTTAAAGAAGCATGCATTATTTAGAAAATGTTGTCTGGTCTTACTGACCTGAATTTGTTGAATTTTGCATGTTGTTTACAGGGTGTTTCAGGCCCAAGTGGGAAAAAAGGAGAGCCTGGAACAAGAGGCAAAATGGTGAGATACACTTGGTGAAACCAGATTGATTTTCAGTGTAAAAAACAGAATATGAAGCATTTCACATTGACATACATTATGTTCAAATGGACAGTGTTAACATATCTAAATGATCTATGCTCCTGTCTAGGGGCCAGTGGGTCAGCCAGGAGCTGTTGGATCTCGTGGACTAAAGGGAAAACCAGGATTTTTGGGACCTTCAGGGGGAAAAGGATTCAAGGGTCAAACAGGGCCAAAAGTCAGTGGCGCAATATTTTTAGACATATCAATTGAATTAAGTCATTTAGTGTCTTTACTAGTTGTTTTTGTGATTCTTTCACACAGGGAATGAGCGGTTCTCCTGGAAGGAGAGGAAGTAAAGGTCTTGCAGGAAAGCCAGTGGGTTCAAGCATGTTTTAGGCTTTTGTTGTCTTGATAATCTGCAACTTTATTGGTTATTATTTCATACTTTGCGTATGCAAACAAATAAAAAGTTTGTACATATGATATCGCATTCGATATCGCGTTTTGCAGGTGATTCGTTGGCGTAGCTTCTAAGTGATCTACGGCTCTGTGAATGAACTAATGTCCCATTTGAAAACAGCTGATGGAGATTTACCGCTAATCAAAGAACCGGTTTTACTGAACAGATGCGCATGAATATATCGAACGATATATGTCGCACAGCACTAATATGATGTATTATTTTCTAGGGACCTCAAGGACAGAGAGGGAAACATGGTAATCCTGGTCTACCTGGAAAGCCAGCAAGTATCCCTGATACAAATATTTGAAACTTTTGACTATTTTATGATTGTGCCGAACATAATTGACATTTACACTAACTCTATTGAAGGGACGCAGTGGTACAGATGGACTGCTGGGAGTTGTAGGCAATGAAGGCGACCCAGTGAGTACCTTTCTTTTAATTACATCTGGGCCATTGTCTGGAGTTCTGGGCTGGCCCAAGTAGAGTAGATATACTTTAGGCAGATTAAGCATGAACATGAGCATTTACTACCTTACTGTACAACTTGCAGGGTGACATTGGTTTCCGAGGACCTCCGGGGAGACCAGGTCCTACTGGTAGTTCTGTAAGTAAGATGGTTGTATATAACTATTTGAGAATTATGTTATAAAGCATGTGGGTTTTATATTGTGGTCATGACTTGTGGCATGGTTTCAAAAACAAATTTAAAGGGTGTCCCAGGAACACCGGGTTTGCAAGGGAGTCAAGGACTATCTGGACCAAAGGTAATTTCCTCTCTGTCTCTTAAATAAATGATTCCTACTGCACTCAATTTACCAGCCTCTTTATCACAGGGCGCAGTAGGACCCACAGGGAAACCAGGACCCACCAGGCTGATAGGACCAAATGTAATAAAATCAAATCGAAACATTAGATTACAATTAATTAGAATTTAAAATAAAGTTTAATGTTATTCTTTGTTAAAACTTAGGGGATTCCAGGACTTCAAGGTGAAAAGGGAGATGTTGGACAAAAAGGACCAAAGGTATTACTGTATCCACTGACTATAGACAATTGTTTTATCTTCTGGCATACGAAATAATCACCCCAGTTTTACTCAGAGGTCCAAACTAAGCAAAAATATGCATTTTTTTGCTGCAGATGATGGCTAAAAAGTAAGATGTAGGCTACTTAAAATTATTCTAAAAGTATGAAATGACAATCATTCGACATAAAGCATGTAGTAGATTGTGCAGCAGATTTTTAGCAAGGTTTTGATCATATTGATAATTTCAAGGTCTTGCTCATTGCAATTTACAGGGCCTTGTTGGTTTTAGAGGATTACAAGGGTCCATCGGACCACCAGGAGAAAAGGTAAGTTCAAACAAAACAAAGAAAATGCATCAAAAAACAATGCGTTGCTTTTTTTCAGTAGTTGTGAATCTTTTCCTTCGTCTTGCAGGGAAAGCAAGGTGCTCCAGGGTACAAGGGACAACCTGGGTCAAAAGGCATACATGTAAATAACTACCTGCAAAATACTGTGCACATATTTACCATGACCTTTTTATTCCTTATTCATAAATATGTTGTTTGTTGCAGGGCGACACTGGTGCTCATGGGCCTCCTGGTGGCAAAGGATTCCCTGGTTTACCTGTATGTCTGTTTGTAAACTCTTTGACCAGCTTTATCTGTAAACGAACAATGGCATAGATGACACAGTTTCTTGTTTTGCTCTACAGGGTCCAATTGGAAGGAAGGTGTGTACTGAAATTGCAGGTGTGATTGTAATTTATATAGCTCTGCTTATCTTTGTCCTGTACATGAACCAGGTAGGTACAGTACAGATACAGATCTTTTTAGTGTTAAACTGACCTGCAGTGCCCCGGCATTCAGTATTCAAACAGTAATGTACAGTAGGGTCATACTGAAACATTAAAAATATGGGATTTAAAGTATGATTTTGACCTCAAGTATTTTAAGCATATTAGAGTTAAATGCGCTTTCTTAAGTACTGCTCATATTAACAGGGTATGAAAGGAGTTCAGGGAATATCAGGACTGAAAGGTGTGAAAGGTCGGAGAGGACCTCCTGTAAGTGGAATAGTTTTTCTGCATGTGACTTTATCTTCACACTTTAACTTCAATTTCCCTTTAATTTAATACTTATTTATTCCTTTTAAGAGATTGTGTCTCAATCTTATATTCTGGCTCATTTTCACAAGGGAAAACCAGGTATTCCCGTCCAGCCGATACTAGGGCATCATAATCCACCTCATGCTCAGAGAAGAGGATCTCAAAATGTTGGTACAAACTCAAGCAGTCTACCTTGGTTTGTTGAGCACTGAAACAAGAATACAGAGGATAAGTTGGGGTTGGGTAGCAGAAATGCCTGAGATTATGGTTTTAATATATTGATTGATTGTCTGTCTTTGCAAATTCTTTTTAGAAAGCAAGGTTACTATACAGAAAGTCTCGATTTGATGACCTTGAAGATGAGATTGAGGAAAATAACAGCTCGCAAGGCACCAAAGACAACCCAGCGACAACCTGCAGAGAGCTGAGTCTCATCCAGCCTCACCTCAGAGATGGTGAACAGACTTCAGACCCAAAAATGTGGCTGACATCATAGAGTGGACATTTAATTTACTGTTCTCCTATTTATAGGGCACTACTATGTTGATCCAAACCATGGATGTCCATTTGATGCTCTCCGCGTGTTCTGTAATTTTACTGCTGGTGGTCTAACTTGTGTGTCTCCTGTCCAGTCTAACGTAAGTGGATTTTCACAGTCAGTGATTCTAAGATGTGAATTGGTGTTTCGCTTTACTTTGAGATGGACAAAAGTGGGATTTAAAAACTGAAAGGTATTATAGAATCAAAATCTCAGAGAAATTTACAGTATTTTCAAAGTAATGCCACATAATAACCACTTTTGGTTTTCCATAGAAGATTTAAGTAAACGGTTCTTAAAAGATCATTTTTTTCTTTACTGTGAGACATTTAACAATCTGAAGAACCTTTTTTAAATATAAAGAATCTTCTGTGGAATGGAAAGCTTTGTTGTATTTCTAAGGTTCTTCGTGGAACCATATGGCAATAAAATATAAATGTTTTTAAGAAACGTGCCAGTATAACACACAGAATAACGTTTACATTTTTTTGTAGATATTGAATATTATACTATATTTGTGTTTTTATTCGTGGTCAGATTTCAGGGATGTGGCCATCAGAGGACAGATCTAAAACGTGGTTTAGTGAGCTTCACAGAGGCTTCAAGGTAAATGACTGAACTTGGTGAATTTCATAAGCTGATGTAATTTCTCGTTAATTTACTAACATGGTTTTTTGTTTTTGTTTTTTTGCTTCTATGGAAAAAGTGCTGTGAATATCATCATTTTTATTAAGAATAGCAGGCATCTTAATGAATGTAATTTTCTGATTATTGCTCTGCACAGTTTGAGTACAGAGATCTTGATGTTGTCCAACTGCGATTTCTACGGTTACACAGTACCTCTGCCACACAAATCATCAGCCTGACATGTCCTAAAAAACACAGCCCCACTGCTAAACACCAGGATACCACCAAGAGGGTGTTACGCTTATGGGGAGACTCCGATGAAGAAATCCATCCATCCCATGTCTTCATATCACAACATGGTTGTAAGGTTAGAAGGAATCAGTGTTTATAAAAAATGAATTTACAAACCATGTGACATAAAGTAAAACTAGTTCATAATAAGGAGGTCACCAGGTATTTCCCCCGTCTTATCTTCACAGGTAACTGTACAAGTGAGGGTTGTTGGGAATTCAGAGCTCCATGGAGGAGACATACAACTCCTTCCCATAAGAGACATTCTTTTTCAGGGTGGAGGAGAAACCAGGGAAGTAGATACAAGCATTGTACTTGGAGATTTGTGCTTTTTATAGCATATTTCCCAAAATAAATTCCCTTCACTGAGCACCTGGGACGAGTGCATTGTTTCGAGGACGTACGCTAGTTAGGCTTTGAATATTGTATAATGATGTAAGGTAGATTATGATTAGTGAATTTGTTCTACAGGTTTATATTATTATATTATTCATATTTCTGGTAGACTGAAAGTGGTGCAAAAAGTGTGTGTGAGAACATGTGAGTTTATGTAGACTTGTTATTTATGTAATGATTTATTTATGTAAAATTGTAAGAATTTGTTATGAAGGAAAAGTTCATTTATTAAACTTTACACAGTGCCAAATATAATATATAAAAAATATTTTCTCTGTATTTTTGCCATCTTCCAAAATGATACAACTGAATAAATAGTGCTACTTATTATTATTATTATTTATTTGATTAAAAAAAAAAAAATGCAAATAAAACTAGGCATCATTTTACATACCTTGGTGAATTTGAATGTGTTTAATAAATAACTTTAATAAGCAATACTGACAAGATCAGGATTTAACCATATGTCTTCATTCTCCACAGTAATTGACAGTACAATGAACGTTGTCCTTTCACAGCTATACGTCCTCAGTTTACTTCAATATCATATATGTACGCTTAACAAATGTAACCTATAATTATACATTTAATATATAATTATATAATAATTATTATATATTTTTGTATACAAAACAGAACTACAACCACTTCATTTGAAATATTTTTTATTTGGGGTGAAATATGACCTGGGAATATATTCCTGAAGGATTTTGAAACTCACATATACATTCCACGCACTACATATTTGGCTAGAGATAGCTGACCAGTAAATGCACAAACCAAACAGTGCTGTAAGGTATTGATACTATTACTGTACATTTACGGTCGAAGCCGCTCGTCCAATCAGATGTGGTTTCGAAGCAGACTCCGCCCCCGGTAGAGAACGAGCGCCTGTTGTTTCAGTTGATTTCAGCAGGGCCTGGTGCTGCTGCTGTCACACGGACCTCGTTCAATCATACGGAGTCAGCGGAATTTGTCTTCAGAAGGCTGAATTGATTACTGCAGACGAGTGCATTGAGGAAGAAGCACAAGTAAGTGATTTTTGTCTTTCTTAATCGGAGCACGTAACGTAAAACACTCTATTTTGTCGGAAACATTTCCTGGTAAATGAATAGCTATATTTGGTTACAATAGGCGTATAGAGTATCTTGCGTATTTATTATTTAGTTCTAAATATAGACGAAGAGTTAAACCCCTTTAAAAATGACAGCCCAGCATCAATACAGTTAGCTACTTTAATGTATAACTCTGTTTTAGGTTTAAAGCTTGAGTCATTTGCATTTGTATGGTAAGCCATTTTAACATTAATTCTATTAACTATTTATTTATATGAGTAGTATACCAATACTTGTTTCCAGGACGTAGGCTAATTAAACATTGACTAGTATTTGTTAAGTTTGTCACTGTACTTTTCCCCTATGCTACCATAATATAGACAAATAGGGTATTCCTTTGCACATTCCTTGCAATTTTTTTAATTGCATATTTGGTTATTGCTCACTTGGTCTGACAAGTACTGTATGCAAGTTATGATGATACCAGAACTATTCCTCTTGCTTATTTCATACTTGTTAACTAGTCTTTTCACTAATTACAGTTTTTTCTTTGTCATATTCAATGACTAGTCAGAATGAGTACTTTAGAAGATTAAATTGATTTAATCGATACAATCAAGATTAGCGTTTAGTAGAATTTTGTATTTAAATGGTGATGAATTCAATTATATAGTTGTTGAAGAAGGATCACGTGCAGCAGGATGGTGAATGAGGGTGCTGGCGCCCCGCGGAGTCGCAGGGGGTCTCATAAGGTGGTTCCTTCATCAGACCAGGATGGCACAGGAGCAGAAAGAGCCTCGGGAGAGGTGCCCTGCCCCAGTAATGGTAAGACTGAATCACTAAACAAAGAAAGACCTGATCCTTCAAGAGCAAAGTGTTCAAATTAGGCAGAGGCAAAACAGTGACTTCTAATGAAGAGAGTTTTTCTTTTGTTGGGTCTAATAGGTTAGTCAACTCTGACACACTGGAATCTGTTGCAACATGTTTCACATACTATTTACGTTGCTTGTACAACCCATCATTTGTATGGCTCTGTCTGTCATATAAAAGAGTACATACTTTTGATATTATTCATTTGCGGGCTCAACAAGAGATCTTTATTCTCTTTGCCCAGCCTGTTAAGAAGTTTTCACTGAGAAAAATAATGTAATAGATTTTTATGTAGAAGAAAGTAGGTATATTATTAATTATTAATGTAAAATTTACTTAACAATAAAGATTTTATGAGCAATGAGAATGAGGAAACGATGGCCATGAGACATGTTACGTTAGTGAAACCGTTAAGGTTAATTCTGGGATGAACAGACTGCCATGTGATTTGCCGTGTGACCTGATTGAGAAATGATCATGTCCTGCCCAGTACTGTTATCAATGATGCAGTCATTCCCTTTTGCTCTGACATGATGACACTGACAATTCTAGAGAAGTGTTTCATTGAGCAACCTGAATGCTTTACAGTGTAGCATCTGAGTTAGTGTTTTTTAAATTATATATCATTTAACTTTCAGGTTTTCAATGGGATACTGGAACGTATATATATCCATCTATCCTAACGTAAAGTCTCTCTTTCCTAAATGAAAGTGACTCTTTATTAGTCTTTAATAATAAAGTAATGAAATATTTGTATGTATTTGGTTAAATCCTACAGCCTACAGACTAATGAAAAATGAATTTTATCATATTTTATATATTAAAAAGTGTTTCACCATCTCTTCTGTTTGCACTGTAACTGATACAGGTATTCTGTTTGCATTATGTTAGATTAGTTAAAGATTAATGGTATGGTAACCAGGATACGTGTCCAGAATGACCTGCTCCATCTGTGTAGAGTTGTCAGCATTCATGAGGGAACTGTACTGATGTCTCATTTCAGGAAAAGTGGAAGTGGAGCACATTATCAGTGCAAAACTACAGCTCAAAAAGAAGGCTGAGGTAGGATGGCTAAAAGGCTTTCAGTACTTTTTTTCCCCTTGTCTTAAAGGAAACCAAATATAAGAACGTATGTGTGCAACTCTTGTTATCATTGTATTGTAACAGATTATCAGTATTATCACAGATTATCTCTATTATCACATATTACGGTATGTCACAGATTAACAGATTCAAACGTTCAAGTGTGACCTTTGGTTTAACTTAATCCTTTCAGTGTTTTAAATGCAATGCTTATTCTTGGGATTTTGATCTGTGTAAAGCTGATAGAGTTTTTTTTTGTTCAGCATCTCTTAATGTTTGCTCTGCCTTATTCTTCTTCAACATGCTCTTTAGCAGACAGAATGTTTTACTCAAGCTAATGAAAAATGTTTATATTTTCAATTAGTGGGCTAGTTCAGTCTTGAAATCTTGTATTCTTACAATGTAATACCCCTTGAATGCACACACACACACACACACATATATATATATTCTAACACACACACACATATATATATATTCTAAGATTAGTTAATAAAAAACCTGCTGATATTTTTAATAGAGTTCGTTATAATATATTAGATTCTAAAAATAAAAAATACATTTGATTAAATGTTGTTTGGTGCTTTAGATTGTTTTGCGCTGCTTGAGGTTACAGGAAGTATAGACAGAATATGGAAGGATGTGGTTGTCAGCCAGGGTCAGTGAGGTTTGGGAAAGTATAATGACCTTGTTTGCAACACGTATATCTTCTATAGACTTCCTTTAAACAAGACATCTCATCAAATCATTGAACTTTAGAATTTATTTAAATTCCAGACCGCAGATGGATTGCGTCATCAGTTCAGTTTCAGTTCAGTCTGTGACCGAATATAGTATCCGTAAAAGTTTGTTTGAAGTACAAGAGGTTCATTTATCTCCCTTAAGAGCAGCTGCAGTCAAAAAGACATGACCGTGACAGCTTGAGTTATCAAATAAGACCTGATTGTTTGGCAGAATTGCTCTTATCTTGCGGATATGATGTATTGAGCTTCATAAGACTGATTGTAAGTTATAGACTATTTTTGGGGTTCTTTTAAAGCATTTAAAGGCAGACCTGATGAGGCAGTTCGACTCTCAAGTCAATGAATTCATGGACAATCTGATAGAGGAGTCTGCCAGTCTGGGTTCGTCCCATGTGAGCACAGTCTTTCCTCTCTCAGATAAGGAGAAAAGCAAACTCAGGTACTGAAAATATGCACAAACCTGACAGCTGGCTAGTACACTTCATGCTCTTCTCTTTTACAGTCATTCAAATCTGCTTTAATTTACTGCATTTATGATTTCTTCACATGACTAGCATAGTGATTTTACCTCATATTCTTTTAGCCTTTTTCTCTTTTTGTCTAACCCTTTTTATCTTCCTCTCTGCTCCTGTAGGCACACACGACCTTCCCAAGGCCAAAGCAAGCAGTTTGTGATCCGCCGATCCCTGTTAGAGTAAGTCATGGATGATCTTTGTGATATGTGTAAAATCAGAGATTTGTTTCTGTCTGTGCTCAGATTAGCTGACCTCAATAAAGCTAAATGTAAACTGTTTTTTGAAATGCTGGAAGACGAGAAAACCATGGTTGTACTGCTTATATTTATATTCGTAAAGTAATAGTTCTTATCACATGAATACATTTTTTCTGCAGCGACCTGTTTGAGGTGAACCACATTCGCACCATCTATCACATGTTCATCGCCCTCCTCATCCTCTTCATCTTCAGCACGCTTGTTGTGGATTTCATCGATGAGGGCAGGTTAGAGCATTCACAATTCATGAGCGCTTTTGGAACACTTGTTTTATTGAAGTTCTGACCTTGCCAACTGTGTGGTTTCTTAAATGCATAATGGTTTTGTTTTTGCCAAAATATGAGGAGATAAATGAGATGTATGAGTATGACTTTGATCAACTAAAACATCTTCACACATGTAACATGTTTCTAGTTTGTGTGTTTTAGCTGGTGTAAGGACAAAGTTATGAAATAAAATGACAATGTTCAGTTGAGCTTGAGTGACCAAAAAGTCAGTACTGAAACAAAATCAGCAATTTTTTATGTTTTGAGAATTGAGAAATGATTATTCTCTTAACTATTTTAATTGTTAAAATATTTCATTTTTAGTAATAATACGATGTTAAACGTGTTATTTTCTTGTGTAATGTTATTAGACAGCCTAGTAAAATTATTCAGCAATTTCAACAAAAGCTAATTAATATTAATATCTCAGACTTCTTCATGTTGTGACATCAAAAAGTGTTTACAGATTAGTTTAGCATGTACCTTCAGTGTTTCTTGGATTAAAGTAAGACAGTAAAAGGAGATTTACTAAATTGTGTTTTCTTGCTCTCTCTAGACTGGTGCTTGAGTTTGATCTGTTGGTGTATGCGTTTGGCCAGTTCCCCCTAGTGGTTGTCACGTGGATGTGTATGTTCCTGTCCACGCTTGTAGTTCCGTATGTGTTGCTCAGTGTTTGGGCCAGTGTTTACCCCACGTCAAACCACCGGGCCTTATGGACAGTGCTGGCCGGTTCTCTCTTGCTGCTGTACCAGGGACTGTGTTTGGGTTTCTTACCCACATATGTGGTGCTGAAGAACGGCCTTCCCCCTGCTTCATGCTTCATACTTATTCTAGAACAGGTACTCAGTAACCATAGCAACAGGATTTTCTATATTACTCTGTTGATGCTGTTTTCTGCTTTAATGCTCTTATTTGAATGTGATACTGCTTAGAAGTCTGATAATATTCAAAGGTGTTTCACTGCTCGGTCTAATTGTTGCTATTGTTTGTTTTAAACAGGTGCGGCTGATAATGAAGGCTCACTCTTTCATCAGGGAAAATGTGCCAAGAGTGCGATCCTTAGAACGAAACAAAGCAAGTAAGATCCTTACTTAGGTGTTAGTACCTTCACAGAAATAAACTAACAAAAACTTGCATTTTATTTGATTATCTTCTCTTTTTTTTCAGATTCGGTAGCTGTACCTCAATTCACTCAGTACATTTACTTTCTCTTTGCACCCACCCTGATATACAGAGATAATTATCCACGGTAAGAAAATACACTTTTATTAATTAAAAATTAAATGTTTTATGTACATATGTGTGTATTTACATATATTTAATATCAAGCTAAAAGTTTTTGCAGTGTATTCGCATGTTTTCATAGAAATGGCATATATAAAAGTAATACATATTTATATATATATATATATATATATATATAAATACTTTTTTAATTCAGTTTTATTTTCACTTCTATTACTTTGTCCTTGTAGAAATCCATGTATTCGGTGGGGTTATGTGGCTACAAAGTTTTCACAGGTGGGTACATGCTTCGTCGTGATTTTTATAAACCTTTATGTTTATAAAAAAAATATATAATGTTGAAATCTTGAATATGTTTTTTTTCTGTGCCATTCCAGGTGCTCGGCTCTTTGTTTTATGCATACTACATATTTGTGCGGCTGTGTATCCCTCAGTTCCGCAGTATCAGTATGCAGCTCTTTGACCTGAGGGCCATGGTGTTGTGTGTCTTCAACTCTATACTGCCAGGTAGAGTGTCGACAGGATAGCACATCTTCATAAAACGTCTACACACTGAAGAAGACGCAGATGTAATAAAAAGTGCACAAATAAATGCGGTTTGTGTAATGGTGTTGTCTTAAATTCACAGGAGTGCTGGTGCTTTTCTTGGCATTTTTTGCCTTTCTGCATTGCTGGCTTAATGCATTTGCTGAAATGCTAAGGTTCGGGGACAGAATGTTTTATAAGGTAACAGACAGCACCAAAATGTGTACTTATATTGTACTTAATTTTAGAAATATAGATCCTTCGATCTTAAAGGCTTAATCCTGCAGTGTTATTTTTCATTTTCCACATGATCACATTGAATTGTTTTATTGAAAAATAAAAGAAAGAAAGATTAAAGCTAAACTATATTGCCTTTATACAACTGTTCATTGAATAAAATTGTTTATTGAATGTGCCTTTTCTCTAGGACTGGTGGAACTCCACTTCATTTGCTAACTATTACCGCACATGGAACGTTGTAGTACATGACTGGCTTTATTACTATGTCTACAGGGACTTCCTGTGGGTAAGTCATCAGTTGAAAATGACAGAATATAAGATAAATTATTCTATTTATTCATGATTAATTATTTATTTTCGTATAATTACTATAATTTATTTTTTATAATTTGTATAGATTGTTTTTTTGTGTGAAACAATTAATCGTACACAAAATAAAAGTTCTTGTTTAAATAATATATGTGTGTATACTGTGTATATTTATTATTTATATATAAATGCAAACACATGGAAATATTAATTAAATCGTGATTATTCATTTGACAGCACTAGATATTTTAATTTGGCTATATAATATGGTATGTATTCATAAATAATGACTTGCATTCTTTAAAAAAATCAACCAGGAATCACTAAAAATTATTGGTGTAAACAGTGTTTGGGATTGGATCTTTACGATGACCTTATGTTGTGCTGTATTTGATTAAACAGTGTTTTTGGTTCCCTTTCAGTTGGTCACTTTGACGTCACATCGGTGACTGACGAATAGGAATCTCGCTTCGAGATGCCAAAACAACTCTGTGTGTATGCAAACATGCCAATGAATTTCATTGGTACACGCTGATTAGGATCAGCTGAACCCAATCGTGGTGCGAGTATAAGTAGGTTAGCAGATCTAGCGTTCATTAGCTTTTAGCTTTTCCCCCGTGATCAGACCTAATGTTTCTTCAGGCAGGAGTGCCCTTAGAACTGGTCTCCAGGCATGCTGTGGTATTCACAGATGCCTCCACCACAGGGTGGGGCACCACGTACAACGGACATGCAGTCTCAGGGGTTTGGACGGAACCTCATCTGCATTGGCACATCAATTGCTAGCAGTTTGTCTAGCCCTGGGTAGTCTCAAAGAGCACCTTCAGGGCTGTCACGTTAAATCCTCCTCGGCCTCCTACTGTACCCTCTTGGGATCTCTCTTTTGTGCTAAGTGCATTGAGAGAGGATCCCTTAGAGCCTTTGCCAGCAGTCGAGTTGAGGTTTTTATCAATGAAAACTCTCCTCCTGCTCGCATTGGCCTCCATCAAGAGGGTAGGGGACCTGCAGGCATATTCGGTCGACGATTCGTGCCTCGAGTTTGGGCCAGAGGATTCTCAGGTGACCCTGAAACCACGGCCCGGCTACGTACCCAAGGTTCCTACCACTCCTTTTAGAGACCAGGTGGTGAACCTCCAAGCGCTGCCCTCGGGGGGAGGCAGACCCAACCTTACTGTTGCTGTGTCCCGTCCGAGCATTAAGGTGTTACGTAGACCGGACACAGAGCTTCAGGACCTCAGATCAGCTCTTTGTTTGTCGTGGAGGCCGGCAGAAGGGGAATGGCGTCTCTAAGCAGAGGATGGCCCACTGGATAGTGGATGCCATCACCCTGGCTTACCAGGCTCAGGGTGCACCCTGTCCCCTCAGTGTACGCGCTCACTAAACTAGAAGTGTAGTGTTGTCCTGGGTGTTGGCATGAGGTACCTCGCTTGTTGACATTTGTAGAGCTGCAGGTTGGGTGACCCCTAACACAAGATTACCTTCCCCAGTTGAGAGTTCAATCCTCCTATATTCCATATGCAAATTTGTCATAGGGATCCCTATTCGCCGGCGTGACGCCGAAGTGACAGACTGAAAGGGAACGTCTCGGTTACGCATTGTAACCCTCGTTCCCTAAAGAAGGGAATGGAGACATCACGTCCCGTCGCCATAGAGGCTGTACCGCCGCTAGGGGTCGTAACACCGGCTCGGCTCCTCAGCAAAGACCTAATGAACGCTAGATCTGCTGACCTACTTATATTCGCGCCACGATTGGGTTCAGCTGATCCTAATCAGCGTGTGGCAATGAAATTCATTGGCGTGTTTGCATACATGCAGAGTTGTTTTGGCATTTCGAAGCGAGATTCCTATTCGTCGGTCACCGACGTGACGTCTCCGTTCCCTTCTTCAGGGAACGAGGGTTACCATACGTAACTGAAACGTTTCTTTGAGAGGACTCTGGAATGTGTGTGAAATCAGGCTAAAACAAGTGTTATTATCATCCACGTCTGCAGATGACACAGAAGCGATTCCGTGCAGCAGCCATGTTGATTGTTTTTACTGTGTCTGCCGTGGTGCACGAGTACGTTCTGGCCATCTGCTTTGGCTTCTTCTATCCCGTCTTGTTCTGCATCTTCATGTGCTTTGGAAGTAAGTATCCTAATTTTTACAAGAGCATGTCCCTGCTTAAAAAACAAAAACAGATTAGCTGGCTTAAGCTGGTTTTACAGCTGACCAAGCTGGTGTTTAGCTGGTCAGCAGCTGGTTTACCAAAAACCATCCAAACAGACCAATTTAACCAGCTTGGGCAGGCTGGGATGCCAGATAACCACCTAGACATTGGTTTAAGCTTCAGTTAAAATGACTCAGTTTTATATGCCTGAATACGAAAGTCTCTAATGCACTCATGTTTCTCTTAGTGGTGTTTAACTTTGTTCTAAACGACCGGAGGAAAGGGCCGATCTGGAACGTGATCATGTGGACTGCGCTGTTCTTGGGTCAGGGTGTTCTCATCTGTCTGTACTCTCAGGAGTGGTACGCGCAGCGCTTCTGCCCCATTCAAGAGGTAAACAAAGTGCTTGTTTTTGGTAGGTTCATCTGGTCTATGCATTTTTCATATATTTGTGGTTTCTTTTTATTTCCTCAGCCTTCTTTCCTAGACTTGCTGAAGCCTCGATCCTGGACTTGTACTCCACAGACTAACACTGCTGCAGAGGCACACTAAAGCCACACCACCAGCCTTCAGATGAATCAGATTTGTTGTTCTCAACATATTCTGACACTTTTTTTTAGCCTTCTAGAGGTATTGCACTCTGACCAAACAAAGTGAAAAGTGACAATCTTACTCTATAATCATGAAGACAATGTTTTACGATGAGGCCTTAGATATTTAATATTTATTACGACCTCCATGATAGAATGTAGAATGTCTATAATGTGCATTATTAATATTTCTTTGTTTCTTTTCAAAATTCCTAGTAAGCATTTGACGGTCTATTTTAGGTTATGTCTGATCTGGCTAAAGAGATTCTATTTTTAGAAGCCTCTGTGATGAAGTTGAGTTGAGATCAGATTATACAGTAAATGTGTTTTGTTTACTGCCACTTCTTAGACAGCGTTTGATATTGTGGTGTTATTCCAGTATTGGAGAGGCCATGGAAGATTATACGTGTGGTACGTTTGAACCAGTTTGCCTGGACTACTCGAAATTGTAGAATGTTTACAAGCTGGGTTGCAAATTCTGAAAACCCAGTGTATTTTAAATGATGTGCCATACTGCTGTGAAACACAAAAATTTACTTCTAGAGTTTTAATTAAAAAAACTTTGATTTGGGGGAAATTCTTTCTGAAAAAAAAACTTTTTCCGTTTTATTTGTTTTAGTTACTGCTTGAAGAGTTGGACTTTCTGTAGTTTTTTCTTTCCTTTCCCTAGAGTTAAATTAGATACTAATTTAAAAGCCATGCTTTAGGTCTTATTTATTACAAAACAGGGTATCAAATTTTTGGAATTGTTGAGGTTTTGCAGCTGGCTGCACTCGTGATCATTATTACTAATGGTTTTCAAGCACAACCCCTTGCTAAGTTATAAATTATTATGTACACTGCCATGCAGGGGGATTTATTTACACATAGTAATAATAAAGTCTAGGATATTTTAAATGGCGTTTACTGAATACTCTCTCCAGTTCCACAAGATGTCTTTGATTGTATATTTTTTAAAACATACCTGCAATAACTGTGATGACCAGCAGGTGGTGATGGAGAGTTGAATGTTAGGACTACTGTATAGCTGAACACAGCATTTTAAAATGTTATTTCTTTATGTCACCTGCCATGTAAATGTTCCGTTGTCATTTGTATAATAGGCGATGACTGTAATTTTCATCTCAAAAAAGTGATCAATATTTTGGAACAATCCAAACCGATGCCATATTTTTAAACTAATAACTTTAATTTATCTTGTGAAATGTTCAGTGCGTAGCCTGTACCAACATGCTCTGTAATGGACAAATAAACAGTTTACCTGACTCTAGTGGTTTTCTTGTATATGTACTATGTTGTGTATTAATGAGACATCAGGCTAGTATGTGTCATGTGAACTGACCACAAATCAAACGTGAAAAGTGAATTAAAATATGATTTATTTTTAATGTTATTTCTTTAATCGTTATTTGAATAGTAAGACTATTGGTACATTTTGCTGTTGGTAGAGCTAAACATTAATTCAATTAAGAGCAAAACAGATATATTATGCTATATTAGGATTTTGAAGATAGACTACTACAAATGGGTTTTATTAATATTTTTAATTCCTTTTTTAATTACAAATTGTCCAGTTGGAAGCTGTATTCTTTCCTATATAAATGCTATTACATTTATTACCAGTTATTTTGTTTAAAGTAGTGGTTTTAGTTAACTATAATAACTATTATTAAATATGATGTTTATTCAAGTGAAGTAGCATTTTGTGCTCTATATTGCTTTATTAACACAGTCCACCTTTTTGTTTTTATTATTGTACTGTTTGCATCACTCAATTGTTGACCTTAAGATATTATTCACTTTAGGTTATGAATGAACACTTCTCTTAATTTTGATTATTACAACCTCGATGATGGTGTGCGGCGCTCTCCGTCATTGGCTCGTGCAGCGCACTCCACTGATTCTGCGGTAAAGATGGCGGCGGCGGAGGGGGCACGCAGCGGCTGGAGCAGGACGGAACGACCCCAGACAGGTCCGCTTTAAGAGAAACAGCGCTGGGGACATGAGGATCGTACATTCCCGTTCATCAGAGCTGCTTATCCGGTGCCGTTTGCTAGAATTTAACGATTAGACTGTGCGTTGTTAGCTGTTAGGTGGTGGGTGGGTTCTCTCGCTCTCTCTCATACACACACACACACACACACACACACACACAGATTGCTAAGCTAAGCTAACGGACGCTCGGTCCGGTCCGGTAGAGGAGGGGTGACCGAGAAGGGGAAGACTACCATCCCGAGCAGAATAGGCCGTCGTCCCGCGGGTCGTTCTTTGGGGGATGTGAGCGGTCCAAACGGACGGCGGGTCTTTCCACGGATCTGTGTTATTTTCCCACCCAGAACACTCGCAGGATGGGACAACAGGTAGGCCGCGTGGGAGAAGGGACTTCCGCGGGGATCCAGACCCCACCGCAGGGACAACAGCAGCAGGGCAGATCGAACCGGGCCAGCAGCTCCGGGAGGAGACCCCGAGACGGCGGCGGCGGCGGCGGCGGCGGCAGCAACATCACCGGGACTCCACCGGGCAGAACTGCCGCCGCTATCGCTGCAGCGAACATCATGCTGGATCCAGGAATCAATGTTTTCACCCTGCATTCAGGTATGAGCCTATTCAGGTCTTTATTGTGCGTGTTTATTGCTTTAACGTGCTTATCAAAGTCGGTGAAGTGTGGAGTTGCTCTCCGGTTTAGATAGATCCGTCAGGCTCGGCGGAAATACTCCATGACTCTCAGGCTGTGTTGCAAAATCTAGGGTGCCGTTTTGACATCACGAATGAGTTCAACGCTTATTTAATCTAAACATGCTCTCTCTAAGGTAGACAGCTCATTTATTTCTGACACAATCACCGAGATAAAAGAGCTCAGGTCGGCCAGTTTCAATTGCTATTTCTTCTAAACAACGCTTAGTGACCTGACTGTGACTTGGTAGAAAACAAGACCATATCAAAGTCTTGAACATTGAGGGTGAAAGAACAAATTTCCTTGTGGTTTTTGACATGGACGAGAGCTGTTGTATTATTGAGGCAGGCCGTCCTAAAATGTAAGATATTAAACCTATCCTAAAATATGAACTAATCCTGACAGCACACACAGCAGAGCAATACTGATTTAGTTTCTGGGGGAATGTCTGTGGTGTTACGGCTCTGTTAGAAGCAGATTGTGACTTTAACATAGGTTTTGTAAATGGTCCAGTGCAATATAACTGTGTCGCTTTAATATTTAGGATCAAACCCAGTATGTATCGATCCATTAATAACAACATTGCACCCATCCCAAGATTGACTGACACTGAAATTAGTGTATTGTGAAACTCTTGATTGGTTAAAAGCAGTCAAATTGATATGATGTCACTTAAAAACTATGAGCTACATGCTTCTGAGATGTTTCAGCAGTACTGACAATATTTACATCGTCTTCCCTTTAAGATCTTCTTGTTAAATGTATAGAAATATTACTGTGAAAACACATTTATATGATATGTGCAATTTTTGCAGTCTAAATGTGTCATTTGATGTAGGCGATTCTGGTTGTTTAAGGGCGGTAACTGTATTGAGAAGGGGAAGTTCGAACACAATACTATCCTAAGTGTTGAAATGCTATCTGATGGCTGTTATTTGATAGGAAGTGGCATTTATCGTCTCTTATGAAGCGCTTGCTGGTGGGAAAGCTGCTGGGGAAGCCACCGATTTCTGTGATTTCACTGACTCATTTGTTTCAGGCAGTAACGCAAAACGCATATTTGATCGTAATACTGTCTGTCTGGCTGGCAATAATGTGTCACAGATTTATGTTTTCATAAATCTCATATCCCAGGTGTTGTTGAGATTATTGTGACTGGCGGGGAGTACATTAGCTGTCAAGACATAGTCTTTGATGGTTTTAGATGAACAGTGTTGTTATCCACAAGCTGTGTTAAGTCTCCTCTTGAAGCGTTGTGCCCAGTGTGGGTCTCTTCTGCTCGGGGTGGGTTGATCAACGCCAAATAGGAGCTTGTCACATCTTGACAGCGAAACCCTTCGGCTGGAAACACTGACTTGTGAGTGCTGCAGATGAGTTATTTTTACTCTCATTGCTTATAGCCAGATGTATAGCTGTGGATGAAAGTCATCTGAATAACCAGGATAAGAATTTGTAGTGTTACAGGCCTGACTAACTTCCATGATGAACTTTATCAGACGCGTCTTATATCTGACGCTAGAGGCAGACTAGGACATCTTTTAATGTCTGTCTAGGTGAAGGATCTAATCTTGAGTAATTTGCACAGATTTTTGTCTTCCTGTACTGTTAGTTGGAGTGACTAGCTTAAAGATTTAGGGGTTTTTAGAAGATGTAAAGGATGATGCAGAAATATCTTGCTGCCCTTGGTCACATTTCATTGTGAAATTGCTTTAATAGGGCGTCAGAGCCTCATCTGTGAGGTTAAAACGTGTTGTTTATCCTCATACAGTAAGGTCTGATTTGTTAACATTAGTTAAGTAGCTAACATGAACTAACAATAGGCTACTTAAGCATCGTTTATGGATCTTAATTTTCATTTTAGCATTCATGAATTATTTCCCTTTAAAGCAAAAGTAGGATGTTAATTGTTGTCGTTAATCCACTGTAAGCTAACGTGAACAACTAACTCACATTAACAAAGATGAATAATCTATAAAAACACATTGCTCATTGTTGGCTAATGCATTAACATGTAATACATAACTGCAAAAGTGGTAGCTTACAGGTTTTTCTAAGAACACCAAATATTTTGTCATATTTAGTAGGTGACCTATATATTGATAAAATTGGATATTGTCTAATAATTGCCTTTTTTTTGTGATAAGCACAAGCTGATATTTTTTTCTTTTTGTCAAGGAATGTCAGAAATATGAGTTTTTTTTATTTTATTTGTTTCAAATGAAATGTGAAATTGCTGAGGTTTGCAGAATGGCTGTAGTACTCTCATTAATAATCTGTTGTTACAACATCAACAGGAAGCGTCCTCACTGTTTGGTTTTGAAACTCTGCAGTGCAGTCATCACTCAGAGTCTGATGACAACACAGACATAGGGGGAGGCGGACTACTCAATTTCCCAAATCATTTCGGCCCAATAGGGCATTCAGGACATCGACAGATGACTTGTTTTGAGCTCGGAGCGAAATTGTGTCAGATCCAGGAGAATATTCATCTCTTCTCTAATGAGTGGAATTCCATCGGAAGCAACCGTGACGAATAGTTCTTAATTGACCTGCGTGGTCAGACGGCGGGATAAAGGAATATATGAGTGCTCCTGTCTGCATCTCCAGTCCCCTGCGGACAGCCAGTGAGTCAGCCTGCTGCCGTTCTGAGGTCACAGGGCCAATTCCACATTCTTTTTATTTATTTATTAACGCTGTTCTGTACCAGCAGGCTTTTATTTTTTCAGGAGAGTGCTGCCCTGGACCTAATGTAGTCCAAAACGATTGATTTTTAGAGCTCAGAACAGTGTGGAGTTTTAGTTGGCACGTTTCCAGAAGGCAAAATGTATAGGCAATGTGTCTAAAGCTGTTGCATCATTTTAAATCTACGCATTGACAACGCTGTTTGTCCACGGTTAGGCACACTGACACAGTATCGATATTCTGCAGTGGCTTCAAAAGGGGCTCATCCAATGAGAATTCAGTCCAAACTGACTGTTAAAGAAACATGAGAGACTACTGTGGATGATTTTGAGTGACGTTTTGGCTTTAAGGCTGGGTCATCATTTTGTTTCTGGTTAAGCAGGCATAGTGCTGCTGTAATTGTGTTCCATAAATCTCTGTTTTATCTTTGAATGGACAACACTCTGACACGTGTGAAATTCCCAGGATGTAAGGAATTAAGGACTAGTTTGTGTGTGTGGTTGCACTTGGATGGGTTAAACGCAGAGCGCAAATTTTTAGTATGGGAAACCATACCTGGCTGGCCACATGTCACAGCCTTTCCTTCCTTTAAACAATCCATGTTTAGATACAAGTTTTATAAAGTAACCTCAGACTTCTTTCTGACTTGATGGGACTCTTTTGGTCCACGGTTCGATTGGGTTGTTGTTGCACCACTAGAGGTCATTAGAACACTTTTTTGGCTCTAAGCTCAAACAGAACATCAATGTTCATTTCATAGACTTTTAATATAGAATATTAATATTCACGGTAATATTCGTTGAAGTTGTGATTTGAATACTGATCCTGGTTTGAAAGGGGGTGCCTGTGCTCTCTTATCCACCCTCTAATCCTGCTTCATTTTAACAGCCTTATCTGCTTCCATCCTTTCCTTGCGTCCTTATTAAGGCCTGGATTAGATGACATGCCAGAGTAATTCGTGTATGTTTAGGCAGTGATGGAGATAAGGAACTCTTCAAATCAGTGTCTTTCTCCTTTGCTGTTCAGTGGTTTTCACTTTGTTCTCTCTCTATACAAGTCATAGTTGGTTAGCCATTTTCAGCTGTTTTTGGCCTTGATTTTATGTTTTTTCTCCACTTTACTTTAGCTTTTTTGTAAATCCAGGCACTGAAACTGTCATCTGTCAGAGTAAATGTTATTAATTTGTGTGTGTGTTTTAATATTTATTATTTAAAATATGTATTGTTTTTTTTCTTTAGTACAGTTATCCATATCCCCAAAACATTTCTGACCCAATAAAAACCCTATTTGGCTTTTTATTCGTGGTCACACACACATCAAAGTAGTTTTAATGAATCCCAGAATCCCATCAGCAAAGCGTCTGTAGAATGTCTGAGTCCTGCGATATGTCTTGGAACGTAGAGTGAGTAATCCCACAATTCAGTAGTGAAATCCAAAAGGACAGAGGGAAGATTAGGGTTAAATCCAGGAGACCGGCATCATCACCATAGTGAGACGTGCCCTAGCATCTGCTTAGTTCAAGTGTCATCGCCATTCCCTTTCTCAGCCTCTGTGCATTTTAATATTGGGATTGTTGCTTTTGTTTGTTTTTCATGCGTCATGTTCGCTTCATGAGATGTTTCTGAAACAGAGTGTTCTATTTCACTAATAACAGATTCACCGTGTTATATCATGATTTTATCACTCCCTCAAGCTGTAGTACAGCTCATTTGGTATTGATGGTGGACGTTTGAACAGTGAACGTGTTATGAGCTGTGAAAAACGGCATTATTAAATCCACTGGCAAGTTTGTCATCACCACCCAACAACCATGGTTGTTAAATGGACGACGCCTCCTTGGCGCTATTGAGGTCATGATGCGTGTTCAGACAGGTTCTTCGCAGCCTGCCAACACTTCCTGATTGCAAGACCACTTGGCTGATTCAATCCATCCGTCTCATTTGCTCTCCATAAACCGTAATGGGTTTAGCCCACCAGGCTCATTAAATACTGAAGGCTTAAGCTGTCTTATCTATGAGACAGAGTTAATGCGGTCACCCTCACCTGGTGACGTGGTTGGCTTAACCACCACAGTTTAATTTCCTTAGATAATGTGCATTTTAAAGCTTTCATCTTTAAAAATGTTCTTCTGACATGATAATATGTGAAATGCAGGTCCTGTAGGTGTTGCTTGGTTAAGCAGGCTGTTTTTAGACCGGCACAGTGAGGTGTTATGTTTGTGTTCATAGAGGTTTGTGTAGCACTAATGATTTCTATCCATGATATGAATAGTTAGACATACAACTATGCTGCTCACCATTGTATAAAAAAATGGTTATTATTTCTGAGGTATCATTACTACTTAAAATAACTATTTTCTACTTTAGAACATTTTAAATTTGATTTATTTGTGATTTTTGAGCAGACATTACTCCAGTCTAATTGAGTCTTTGTTCAATTTTTATATATAAATAAATATAAATTCAAAAGAACAGCACTTATTTGAAATAGAAGTGTAGTGTCACTTTTATTCAATTGAATGCATGCTTGCTAAATATAAAGTATTAATTACTTTAAACAAAACCCCAAATGAAATGGTTTTGCATAAATAACAAACATTTTCTTTATGCAATTCTATTTGATCAGTGTCCGTGTGCAATGAGCAAGTTAGCTGTTAAGAATGGAGGATGAGGCTGCTGTGAAAATTTCATCAGATATGGAGGATATGAACGTTCTGACGCATGTCAGTGTGCTGCCCACTCTGTTGTGGCAACCAGATCAACGGTAAAACAGATTTGTGTAAGCCGAGGTGGATGTTATATAGCAGCCGCAGGTCTGAATGCTATCTGCACAAAAAAATGACTCAAAGCAAAGACTGAGAGATGGATGGAGATTAAGGATTGGCTGATTAAGTGTGTAAATATGGAAATCTGTGATGTCCTATCTACTGGTGGTTATATTGCGCTTATACAATCTAACACTTTACGGTTGTCGCTGTTGTTGTTGACTGCAGCAGAAAAAGATGATACGAAATTATGCAAATATCACATTGCTGTAGTGAAAAGAACACAGAATTTCATCCTGATGGGGCTTGCAAGTGTTATGAGGTGGTGTTATGTTGCATTAGCTCTTTATAAGTGCCTTGAAGCTGTAGGGCGTGAAGGATTAAAAAATGAATAAACAATGCTCGTACATGCTTGTAGAAAATTTGCATAATATCCGTACACTGTAACTTTAGTGTATGCCCACATGATCCATTTGCTTCAAAAGAGTGAGTGAATGAAAGAGAGCTTATGTCAGGTCAATAAAGACAACGCTGACACCACAGGGTGAAAATATTGATCAGGTGTCAAAACAGTGTTCCTTCCTTTTGGGTCATTATGTTTGCGCTGACCTGTCAAGCTTGGTGTTCTAGTCTTCTGTTTCAGCATAAAGGGAAAAAAAAAAAAAGAGTACCCGGGAGAAGCATTAACAGTCCCACAATGCTTTGCAGGTGTGGGTGTGCTGTGCGAAGAGGCCCATTAGCACCTCCAATGGACAGGTAAATTACAGGAGCTGGGGTTGTAGCCGCTGTGGAGACGTCAAACGTGGGCCTGAGAGAATGGCACTTTCCCATAATCCCAAGTGCGTTGTTTTTCAGACGAGCCTGTGAGATTGATGACCACAGGAATGGAGATCAATTGAAAGTTCCCTCAGCACAAGTAGAAAGACATATCTGGAGAGTTTCTCAGAGATGTGGTTGAAGTTTCATTAACCATTCAAAAGTTTGGCTTTGGGAAAGAAATACAAAGATGTGTTGATAATGATAATAGTAGAAAATAAATACAGGTCTTTTGACCTTTCTATCGCTCAAAGGATTCTGTATAAAATTGTATTAAAGCATAATATCAACCAGCATTAATGCATCAGATCAGCACGTTAGAATGCTTCCTGAAGGTTGTTGCGACCCTAAAGACCAGAGGAATGAAAATGAAACTGGAATAAAGGAATAAATGACATTTTACATGCAGTATTGCTGTTTATTCTTTTTAAGAACAGGTAAAAAAATTTACCAACCCCCAAACCTTTGAACAGTAGTGTTTTTAACTTGGTCTGTAAGGGAGTGTAACATAACACAAACTCATGTTCTTACATGTGGGTGAATAAGATTGTAGTTGTGAGGATGTAAATGATGTAATACCGTCTGTCACACAGCCTGTCAGCAACTTTTGTAACCTTTTCATTGGAATTCTCAGCAAACTCTCTACGATAACTTGGCAGAATGATTTTTCCGCTTGATCCGACCGCTTTTGACGTGTTTGTTCCTTTGGAAATCTGATGCGTCACATTTGGAGATAGTCAAGTACAAATAACTTGATGCTTTTAAGTATAGTCAGTAGTACGTCATAAGAATACATGAATGAATTTTTTTTTTTTGTAGTTTGTTAAATATTCAATATTTGATTTAATTGTTTTATGTATTTAGTATATTTTATTATTTAATATAAACCCTTATTGAATTGCATTTAGGCTACCTCTAATAGTAAAAGCTATTAAAAAGTCAATGTAAAAACTAAACATCGTTTAATAGTTTGCCATTAGAATTGCATTCTTTTCCGCACATTTTTATTCTCAAAAGAACTAAAAGTATAATTTATTAGTTGGAATGGGAATGGTTAAATTCATTACTAATCCCTGTTGTTGACACGTTCAGTTAATGGCATGTGGTCATTTCACAAGTTCTCTCTCTCTCTTTGTATTGAGCTTGACTTCATCGGATTGTCTGTTGGCCTGCGCTAGTCTTTTCAACTGGAGAGCCATTTACTGGAAAAGAGAGGAAGAGACTGAGTGAGAGGGGAGACAACTGTGCAATTGTTGTTGCTGAGTAGTTGGATCCTCATTATTGTGAATGAACGGGATCTGTCCTTCTGTTTATGTGGACCCATTGTTTGAGGAATCATTGTTCGGTGGTTCCTCTCTGCACATATTCTGGGAGTATTTATGGACAGATAGTTTTGTTTTGTGCCGGATCTAAAAATAGGCTTCGTCCTGCACCACATGGCTTTGGCTGTGATGTGCTGAGCGCTTTCAGATAAACAGGTGAGCATGTGCTGTCTTTCCCTAGTGTAACACTTCACCAGCACTCTGGGGTGTAATGGAGGATCTTGCCTCACACCTCTGAAAGCTGAAGTGTGGTTCAATCAAGTTTTGAAGTACTTTATGCTAGGGGTGGGCGATATAGCCTTAAAATGATATCACAATATTTAAAAAACTATTTGCGATAGCCATATTTATGATGATAAACAAAAATAAAAAATGGAACAGCATTTTATTGGTGATTGCAGGCTGCAGCATTTATTAGTGCAAATACAATAAGGGCATGCTTTTCCAATGACATACTGTCCCAATGATGCTGGCGAGCGCGGTAAATCATTTCCGTGAGAGAAAAACAGATGTATATGCGAAGCCACGAGGTTTCACATTAGACATCGTACGATGACAAATTGGTCAACATCGCCCAACCCTAGTTTGAACAGAGGCAGCTAATGTGCGTGTTAGAAAACAACGTTCTGCAGTGTATTTATTCGTTTAAGGCCATTTCACAATTTGAATCATCATACAGTATTAACCAGGAACAACCACCCCTTCCTCTTTTCATGGGAGACATGCGATACAGTACTATAATGGTCTCTCGCTCTCGGTGCTTGTAATCATTTTAGCGACTTTTTTGACCATTTTAAATGCTTCCACTCTGCCGACAGGTTTGCTGCATTAGTGCATGGCTCTATTTTATCGCATCACGTCATTCAGTACAATTTATTCTGTCGTTTTGCTATTTTCGGCCGAACGTTCAGTGCATCCCTAGAAATACATCATCCAGCCGCTATATAATTGATATATAATATATAATTGTATACAATAGAGTTTTACCAGTTAATCTGCACTGACAATTAATCACTGGAACTGTCGGTTATCTGCAAAAATGTTGATGTTGAAAATGTTGTTTTTCCGGGTTACGTCTGTTGCTGGAGCAGCTAAGAAGAGTGATGTCATTATGCTGTGCAAGAGCCACCTTATGTTGTTTGTTTTGACACATGACACTGCGTGCTGCACAGTGCAAGAAACTTCAAATGCAAATTTAGATGCAGCCGACACAACTTCTGCCACGACACAAAGCCCACAAGACTATCTGCGCCAACAACATTGTTCATTCTTGAAGTAAACTTGAATTTGTCACCTTACGTGTGTGTTCGTGCAGCCCTGTACCTTTGCCCAGTGTGTGACTAACATATTTTGTTCTTTTAATTAGATCATAGTCATAATCATCAAGTATTCTAAAACAGAAGTAAATAAAATGTGATGGTACACAGATACAATATAAATATGTGTATGTAATTTAATTGCTATGACCTTCGTGTCTGGTTCTTGTTCATTTTAAAAATTATCAGTTGATTAATCATTATCAACCTAGCTATTGGTATTGGTATCTGTTCTTATATCCCAGTTAATAGTGTTGATTCATAGATTGATTTCCACTAAAAATGTAAAGTTTGGTGAATCCTGTTCAAAAACAAAGTCAGTTTTGCATTTTTTTTTTTTGTGGCTCAGAAATGAGTTTGTCTCTCCATACTCTGGCTATAAACACAGGCAATTAGCACCCTGACAGGATACCTGGCATCATTTGTCTACCTGCCAACTTGCATATGCGTCTTCTGGCATGAAAAGTTCTTGATTCCTAAGTAAACTCCTGTAGTATGAAGGAACGTATTTGTTCTTGAGCAGAGCTGTGAGACATGAGAGTGTTGGTCTTAATTTCCTGTGTGACAGATGTACATGTCTCATTTCAGTGTAATCTTAGGGGGCTGTTCTGTACCTTGGGAACTCCAAAGCTGGTGACAGGCAGGTGAGGTTTCTGGTTTATTGGATATTCGGGGAGGAGTTCAGACTGTTGAGCCATCGCTGCACCTTGCCTCCTCTTGTTTGGTCCTCCTCACTCAGATATAATATACACACAAGAATATAATTATTCTTGAGTGGGGTGGAAAAGTATTTTTCCTGGAATTGTTGAAAATGACTGTTATCCGTTAGTATTGTTGTCACGGTACCAAAATTTCAGTATTCGGTACCAATACCAGTGAAAATCCACAGTTCTCGGTACCAAAGCAAAACACAAAAACACTTTTATATGAGAGACTTTTATTTAATCAAACAGCGCAAACTATATTTCATAGCCTAGAACTGCTTTTCTGATGAACCGATCTTAAAGATACAAACATTAACCATACATTTGTTCTCTAACGCACATCATTTGGCTACACAGCTCATTTAAAAGCCTCCAGTGTGTAAAAATAGTACACTATTATGTCCTGTTTGTAAACACTGTAGGAGCATTAAATAGTTAATAAAGAAACTTTATTCTGATAATGTGCATTAACTTTATGTATTTTCTAAAAATAAGC
>JAUMHI010000046.1:4587515-4632410 GCA_032359435.1 Enteromius unitaeniatus
GCACCACAGCCACTGTCTAAAAGTCAAACAGCAATGTCTTGGCTTGAGAAATCTGATAACTGAAGCTGATAACTGATCCGACAGTGTCTCCCATTGCTCCTCTAAATGCTACTTTGGTTTATAAATTATAATTTCATGTTTCTACATTTGTTCAAGAAGTGTGTTTTCATTGAGAAGGTAAAATGAAAGTTTTAGTTGATATATCTGACTGTTTGTGTTTATGAAAAAAAGTATAACATGTGAATTGAAATTGAAAATGGCATCGTCAATGCATCGAGCTATTGTATTGAACCGGATCGATGACATAATAACCGTAATCGAACCGAACCGTGAGACCAGTGTAGGTTCACACCCCTAGTCTTTTGACAACACTATCCATTAGTCACATTTTACATGTAAAATAACAAATGATTGATGTTTCTAGTGTTTTGTAGAACAAATGCTATAGAATTTGAATATTGAGTCTACTTTTTTGTTAACCGGGACTTGGAGGTGAGCAATTGAATCTATTGTAAGTTCTATTGATCTTGAAGTAGTAGTTGATTAATGGCCTTTCAGATCAGGATGTTCTGTTCATAAGCCATGTTAGTTGATAGCAGCCGCAGAGTACAGAGGTGCTGGAGCAGCTGCCGTAAGCCTGGCCTAAGCCCAGCACAACAGCTGCGCTAGACTCCCATCAGGACAAGGCCGTGCAGGTCAGTCCGTTCAGTATGGCCATTCACACCGCACACAGCTCTCCCTCAGCTGTCTCACAGCGAAGCTCCTGCACACAAAGACACACACACACAAAGCACACGCAGGACAAACACATGTGGCCATGCGACGTGGCCAACGCTGCTCAACTGCTACATCAGTCAGAAGTGTTGCATGATAGAGAGAGGAATAGGGATGGGTATCGTTAAGGTTTTAACGGTGTTACTACTTTTATCGTCACTTTTCGATCCGGTACTTACCGGTACTCTTACTGGTACTTTTTGTTGTGTTTGTAATATAATAAAAAAACTAATTGAGAAAAGAATTAACAACACTTAATTAAAAAAGAAAATAAAAATTATAATCTGTAGCCTAACAAACACCAAAGTTTGAGCAAATATTATTAACAAAATGATTGTAAAACAAATAAATAAACAACTATATTCTAGTAAAAGAATGGACAACAGTTGTTAACTGCAGCTTTAACCAAAAAAGTTGCAAAATGCTGCTAAACAATCAGCTGTGGATAATGTTTTATTAGAACACATTCACATAAATAAGTTAACTATGGTTAGGATTAAAAGTAATTAAAGTTTGGAACCTCTTGCAATGTACACTAAATAAAGTGAATTTATTTCATCGCTGCGAATGAATATTTAGGTAAGATCTCCCTGTTTTCTATTGTCTCTGTTTTATTTCTTAAGCATAGTTTACTATTATCTATCTATTTGTAAATGCAGTACTCTAAAGGCATTTTTAATGTTTCAAATTTATTTAGGCTACTGCAGGAAGAAATACTCTAAATATTATATTTTTAATGTAAACAAAATGTGTTTATTGAATTGTTAACATTATAACATACTAATTTAGAGACCTTATGTGATGGTTATGTCGTTATTTTGGAAGACTGCTAGCATAAGTAGTTATAAATGTTTTCTTAAGATTTTTGATTTTAAAGACGTGCATGAAAGCCGTTCTTCTGTCAGATGCAGTTTAATAAGTAAAAACGAGCTGTCCCGTTTCAGTGTCTGCGGTCGGATGAGATGTTGATCGGAGGACATTATTCAATCATTATTTTCATAACTGGTTATGAAATAAAAAGTCTCTCACCTCAGAAAAGCAAACTATCCTGTCCTGCCAGATGGTATGCCGTGTTTGTTGTTTGCTTTGTATATTAAATATATATATATATATATATGTGTGTATATATAGTGCGTCGCGGCTTGATGACCATGTGACACTGTTGGTCCCAAGGCCAAACCAGTTGAAAAGCACTGCTTTAGATCGATTGGCTCTCTGCGCCATCGTCACTCTATTAAGTGCGAGCTTTGGTGTTGTGTGTGCAAGTGCAGGCAAATGTCTTTAATATTATCGAAATGAGAAAAGGTTCAAATATGCTAGGTAATGATTATTTAGCAATAAATAGGAAATCGTAAATAGAACCGTTAACGTCAGAGCTTATTGATACTTCAGTCTTTTATAATTTAGCACTAGTACCGATTAAGTAGTGGGTTTTGATACCCATCCCTAGCGAGGAATGTACTCATTGTAATCTATTGATCTATTTGTCTGTGGTTTTTTCTTTTCTTGTATCTGTTTGCCCCTCTGTCTGTCTGCTGATCAGCCAGCCTATCTATCCTTCTATCAAGGGGTCTGTCCATTGTTCTGTTGGTCGGTTCGTCTGACTGTCATTCTGTCAGTCTGTTCCTCCATTGTTCTATTTACCTGTTCTATCATGTTTACATATATGTATATGTATGTGTGTGTGTGTGTATTTATATATATATATATATATATATATATATTTCTCTGTTTGTCGTTCTGTTGTTCAAACCGTCTCTCTGTCCTGCGTAGTCCAGAATTGAGACTTTAATCTCTTTTTCTTCTATGATGTTCACAGAAGCCTTTTAATGTCATCTAGTCTGTTGAGGTCTTGTGCGCTGATGTCTTTGATTATTTCCCTTCACGTTGAGAGGTTTTGGGTGTAACTGAATAACTGAGCATCCCATCTTAATACATTTTACATGTTGCTCTGAGACTCAGGGTTACGTTTAATGTGGCACAGGCATTTTCCACACCTCCATGCTTTTCCAGCCTCTCCCAAGAGGATGTTGGGTAGGCAGCACACATGGTGTAGAAATGGAACCATCTGCTCGTTCCTACCCCCTTCTAAAACCAACGGGCCCCCCACACGCCTCCCCTCACAAGCCATCCAATAAAACCACCCTCAGAACTCCACTCTTCCCATATCTCACACAAGCACATGTGGACATTTCTTACTCAGGGCAGTTGGCATGGAGGCCCACAATCAAGTCGCACTGGCATTCCGGCTGCGGGGTTGGAAAATCTGAGCGCTGAGCTGCAGAGGAGACTATGAAATGATTCAACCAGATTTTCGACTGAGTGTTTTAGTGTAAATTAAACCTGCAGTCTGAGGATTAGGGGCTACAGTGGTTTCCCATTAGCCTTTATACTGGAACTGGGACAATGTACTGGGAGCTGTGGATCAGTCAGCTGAATAGGAATGGGAAGCACTGCATGCTGGTCAGGAATAAAGGTAGGGCTGTATGTATCTGTGTGTGGCCACACAGTCAGGTTTGCCACACAGGCCTTGACTGCCTCAGCTGCGTGTTCTTGCAGGTTTATTAAGTTGTGTAAGAACAGTCTTTGTTTGGTCTTGGATGTCTTTTATTCATAATGTTTGTTTCATTTTTAAACTTAAATCTGCTATGTTGTTGTTCCTGTGGCTAAATAACAATTATGTTTGTGTTGTTTTTTTTGTTCAAAACTACATATTTTAAAAATCAACTAGTTGATGGGTTGCTCAAAAATTTGATTTATTAATCCATTTTAACTTAATAGTTATAGGTAATATAATAATGGATTATTATAGTTATTATATGTTAAAATGTTATGTTTATTATAATTTTTATAATAATCAATTATAATGGTGACTTTTTGACATTTACATTTTTTTTTTTTTTTACATTTTAGTAGTCTTTACCCCAGTCTTTAGTGTCACATGATCCTTAAGAAATTGTTCTAATAGGCTGTGATGAACGACTAGTCGACCAAAGTTTCCAATCTATTGTAGTAATTTTGTGTTATTGGTTTTGTGATGCATGTTGAGGATTAATAATGTATCTGTTGCTCTTGCCATGCATTCAGCATTTGAAGAAGTATTCTTTACCTTGCATGAGATGTGTTCATCATATGTGAAATCCATGGTACAACTATTTGATTCAGCCTCTCTGCTATAGTAGGATCACAGTAGTTTTGTAAAGGTGAACCGTTTCAGGGTCAGAATTTGTTTCATAATGATCAGTAAAGGGTGCATTTTCCTTTGTAACTCATCCAACGTTTTGCCCTGCCACACTTTTCCTAAGGAAAGGGGCAGCTGCCCAGACATGCTTGTGGCTGGCTGACAGCTGTAGAGGAAGACTAGCAGACACAGGCATGCTCAAGGCGTGGAGACTCTCCCACACCATTTTTCCAACCTCAAAGCTGCTTCATGCTCCTCCTCTCCTTAAGAAGTTCCTTAAGAATCAAACCCTCTCAGACAAAAGCAGATCCCTCAAGACTTCAGGTCTTTGGTTTTATTACACGTGAGATAAGAAAGTAATCTAGCACTGCTAGATTATGCCATTGAAGACCCTGCCATCCAGCAGCAGCTTTGAGGAAGAAAGGGTCAGGTTGACCAACCTGTCCAACCCACAGGATGTGGACCACTATTGCTTCGCAGGTAGACAGCGCTATAACAAGGCACTGAACAGCATTGGCTTTTTTTTGATGGAGGATTTAGGTCGAGGGATGTGTATTTGTTAGTTTTTTTGTATGTGTGGTCAGTGTGGAAGCTGTTACTTAGTCAACCGGTTTGCTCTTGGGCTCTTTCCAGTGGTCATCTGCTTTTCAGAAATGAAGCATTTTGAATTGTTTTACGATCAATGCTAAATGTACATCAATGTAGTTGTAATGAGTACTCGAATACATCCTCTACTTTTAGAAGTATTCAGAAAATATTGAATACATTTCAGTCTGCTTTATTTTTTTCATTTGTACTGAAATAACCTTTCAGTTTTAATTATTTGTGTATGATAATGTTTTAAAATAATAATTGTTGTTGATATTATGTAAATAAGTTACAGTACTAAACATTTATTCAATAATTCTTAGTGGGTTGTAATGTATTTCAACAACTGCATTATTGACTAAATTAATGGTGTGTTAATTTAAGAAAGTAATTGAACATCAGTTGATGTTTCTAGCATCTAGTACAGCTATGTATTTATTTATTTTTTTATATAATGATATATTGCAGTTTTGAGTAGCCTTCGTAATATTTTTACACAAATTACTTGCAAAAAAAGAGTGAGGTATGACATAAGGAGCAAAGGGATTTAATTTTAAGTCACCCTCATTTTGCGTCAGATGGTTGCAGTTTCTTCTTTCTCCCCACTTTGACGTTAACATGCTCGTCAACTCCTGAAACCCCTCCCCTGATACACTGACTCATTTTGCCCTTCCCAGGAGCTTTGTCATCAACAACTGTTACTCATATAGCATGTTATTTATCTCCTATTTTTCCTGACAGAGGCCCTGCACAGGCCGTTTGGACTGGACTCGACATCGCTGACAGAGGCGGTGCGCTGGAGCTCGAAGGAGAATCTTCTGGGTGCTGCAGAGAGTGACCCCAACCTCTTCGTCGCACTTTACGACTTTGTGGCCAGTGGTGACAACACATTGAGCATCACGAAAGGTATGATCATGGAAAGGAGATGAGATGAGTGGTGGCGCTTAGTTTCACTGAACACTTTAACGGTTTAATCTCCACCTCTGTACACAGGTGATAAACCACATTGCACTGATAGTGTAAACTCAAGTTAATACATGGAAAAAACGAAGCTGGAAAATGTTTTCACAACTGTTATGGATAACTTCCTCTTTCTTTGTAACAAGGACAGCATGCATCTTTCCTTTTCCTTCCATCACTCTCCTTCCTCTTTGCTATACTTCAGAACGGCTTGTTCCTCTTCCCAGCAGCAGTTTGTAGGATCAAAGAACCGAGCTAAAAAAGAAAGCGGATGCTAAAACTTCGAGTTTTGAAAGTCAGGGTGCATAAACACATGGGCACCAACATGGACGCTAACACCCACAGCTCTTTCCATAGACTTTGGGACTCGAGTCAGATGGGGCTGTGCTCAGATGCTCCATGCTAAACGGCTACCGCTAATGCCCATTTTGAAGTGTAATCCCATCAGCTGGGTGAAAAGCAGGTGGGTAAACACAGACTAGCCCAAGAGAAGAGCGTTCAGAGAGAGGGAATTAGCAGTCTGCACTTTCTCTCTGTGAAGTAACCGCTAATGGCCGGTAGTGTGATGTCGTCTGGTTGGCACCAATGAGCCAGCCTCTTCTTGTCTTCTCACGAGGGCCTTGTTGCCGCGCCAGTGTCGATTTTGGATTAGCAAAAAAGCACTTGGTGTCTGAAAGCTAGCAGGCCTCGTCAGGAGGAGAGCACCCTCTGCTGGACCTATGCTTGATCACAGCAAGACAAAGGAAGAGTAGGAAGTTAAACGAGATGTAGCATTCAAACTACCACTGAAAAGTTTGGGGGCAGTAAGATTTTTTTAAAAGCAATTTTTACTATGTCAAAATATTTCTATTTATTTAAAATGAATTCTTTTGAAAAATGCATCATTGTTTCCACAAAAAATATAAAAATTAAGTTTTCTCAGCATCACAGAAGTGTGATATTTTTTATGTATATATATATATATATATATATATATATATGTTATAAAATGAATTTTTTAAATTTGAATAAACACAACCTCGATGAACATAAAAGACAAAGAATTTTACAGTAGTGTGCATGTATACAAATAATTTTACATTCATCTTATTAACTTTTTTTGTAATAAAAAAATAAGCAAAATAAAATCAAAAACATGCCATGGTTGTTTTTAATTTGGTAATTGGTTTCATCATTGTTTTTGACTGCATACAGTGTACACACAGATTTAACGCTCTGCAGTGGCTTTGCTGCGTTCTTTTTTTTCCCAGCAGCCTGATGGAGCACAGCTTAATGGAACAGAACACAGGGCTCTTGGGATGTTTTGAAAAGTGCTTTTTGGAGACACATCTTGTATAAAAAAATAAATAAATGACTATTTTTAACTTCCATGGCGTTTTAAAAATGTGGTGTTCGTGGAGCGTGATGCAGCTCCCAGAGATGGCACCAAATACCAAATGATTGTCACTTTTCTTCTTCCACTCTCAGGTACCTTCAGTACCTCAGAACTCTTTTCTCAGAACTTTTATATAAGACTAGCTGCTTCTTTTCAGTCTGAGCTTCAAGTTCAAACTGATCTCATTTCTGAATAAATACTGTAGTTGCTGACATTAACACGTACTTTGCCGTTGTGAAAGACCTGATGTGCTTTCATAGCTGAACGATGGACTTGTTGTGGCTTGCATGTCTAATCTCTCATTCCATTCCATTCAAGGGAGATGCAATGGTACGATTAACAATACTGAATCATTAGGATAACATTATGCACAAAAATATGAATATCGGGGGATCGCTGTATACAGTGTACCATTCTTTTTTTTGCATTTCAGGAGAGAAGCTGCGAGTTTTGGGGTACAACCAGAATGGTGAGTGGAGTGAAGTCCGTTCGAAGAATGGCCAGGGTTGGGTACCCAGTAACTACATCACCCCAGTGAACAGTCTGGAAAAGCACAGCTGGTATCATGGGCCCGTATCCCGCAGCGCCGCTGAGTACCTGCTCAGCAGCCTGATCAACGGCAGCTTCCTAGTGAGAGAGAGTGAGAGCAGCCCTGGCCAGCTCTCCATCTCGCTTCGCTATGAGGGACGGGTCTATCATTACCGGATCAACACAGCCTCTGACGGAAAGGTTAGGCTGCTTTCACATTACTTTGAATGTAAAGCTCCTGTTCCTTTGATTGTAAAAGTTGGTCTCCTTCTCTTCTGTCTCAGGTCTACGTAACAGCTGAAAGTCGTTTCAGCACATTGGCAGAGCTGGTTCATCATCATTCCACAGTGGCAGATGGTCTGGTAACCACATTACATTATCCTGCTCCAAAATGCAACAAGCCAACCGTCTACGGCGTCTCTCCCATCCACGACAAGTGGGAGATGGAGCGCACCGACATCACCATGAAGCACAAGTTAGGTGGAGGCCAGTACGGAGAGGTGTACGTCGGAGTTTGGAAAAAGTACAACCTCACCGTAGCTGTAAAAACACTAAAGGTTCGTGCGTATTTTACTTTTATCGGCTTGAGCTGTTTATGTGGAATTGTGTGCCACCAAGTGGCGGGTGATTGTATTGCATCCATGGACCTGTTTTTGTAGTTGTTTTGCTAGTTCTGTTATGTATTATTTCATATTCCGTCCATCCTTTATTTCAAAGGAGGACACCATGGAGGTTGAGGAGTTTCTAAAGGAAGCTGCAGTCATGAAGGAGGTGAAACATCCCAATTTGGTACAATTGCTTGGTGAGTATACTAGTTGAAGGTAGTTGACTTTGCCTGAAGAACTATATGAGCTAAATGAGCTTCAGCTGGTTTTGGTCTAACTGACTGAGCTAGAGATGTTCTTGTCAAGACAATTTAGAAAAAATCCTTAGAAACTAGTTGACTACATTAATCAACCATTAGAGGTTGCTCTCATGAATTCAGGATTTTGTTTACGTAATAAACAATTATTTATTTTGACAAAATTATGCATCTAGATATGTCCCAAATAATTTGTTTTGATGCCATTTTCTAGGTGTGTGTACATTGGAGCCTCCATTCTACATAGTGACCGAGTACATGCCACACGGGAACCTGCTGGACTACCTGCGTGAGTGTGACAGGGAGCAGGTGAACGCTGTGGTGCTGCTCTACATGGCCACTCAGATCTCTTCTGCCATGGAGTATCTGGAGAAGAAGAACTTCATCCACAGGTAAGCATAGCTCTTCAAATATCAATAGACTTCAGGAGTTATCCTAGGTTATATAGTCTTATATCCCGTTGAGAGATCTCACTCCAGCTTCTCGATGTCTTCCTCAGGGACCTGGCAGCTCGTAATTGTCTGGTTGGAGAAAATCACGTGGTCAAAGTGGCTGATTTCGGACTGAGTCGGCTGATGACAGGCGACACGTACACCGCTCATGCTGGGGCCAAATTCCCCATCAAATGGACAGCACCAGAGAGTCTGGCATATAACACCTTCTCCATCAAGTCAGATGTTTGGGGTCAGTTAGTAATTCACTTTTTTTTGTAAGGATTGTGATGATTGAAAATTGTGTGCTGCAGACAAAAATAGTCGATTTGCTTATAAATAAGTGACTTGCTGATTTTCCCCGATTTTCAGCATTTGGAGTTTTGCTTTGGGAGATCGCCACGTATGGCATGTCTCCATACCCAGGAATCGACCTGTCTCAGGTGTACGATCTGCTGGAGAAGGGCTACCGCATGGAGCAGCCTGAGGGTTGTCCTCCTAAAGTCTATGAGCTCATGAGAGCCTGTGAGTATAAACGACGACTTTAAAAACACTTCAAAGTTTAAAATGTAAGGTTTAAATGCTGAATTTTCAGCAGCCATTACTTCAGTGTAATTTTAATATGCTGCTTAATACTTGACACCAAAACCATGACACAATTTTTCAAGTTTCACTGATAAATGTTTTTACAGAACAGCATTTGTTTAATAGAAATCTTTTGTAACATTAGTTTTGTAACTTAGCAATTCAGCATTACTGTATCACTGCTTCTTTATAAAAAATCTTACACAACCCTGCACTTTTTAGCCAAAGAGCAGGTTTTAGGTAAAGCCACATTTTGTTTGTGTGTTGGTAGGTTGGCAGTGGAGTCCACTGGATAGACCATCATTTGCTGAGATTCACCAGGCTTTTGAGACCATGTTCCATGACTCAAGCATCTCAGAAGGTATTACTACATCATCTGTTTTGAATGACAGAGGAAGGCATAAACCAAGCTGATTTTTTTTCTGCAGATCTTATATACTCAATAATTAAGCTGAGAAAATGAATGCAAAATAAATTCTTAAAGTATAAATAACACAGATGCAGCTTGTATCAAATTAAGTAAATTCATAAATTGTAGAAATTAATTAATTTATAATTTGCTAATGGAAATTGACTAAAATAAAGTTAAAGATGTGACTCAATAGATGGTATTAACATGTGCCTTTCTGCTAACTCCTTTCCAGAGGTAGCTGAAGAGCTGTGTAAAACTACATCTGGTGGGCAAGGTGGGCTAGTGCACACCTTTGGCCACGATATGCCACTCTTGCCCTCAAAGTCTCGTGGGCAGAAGAAACACTCTGAGAACAAAGAGAACATGGAGGAGGCAGGACCCCACGGGCCTGCAGGTATAAAGGCTCAACTCCGGCTCAGACAGAAGCGCAAGAGAATGGGAGTGGTGTTCATTATTGATTAACAGAGCTACATAGTATATAACCCTACCTATAATATATATATATAAATTTTATATTTGTATATTTATATTATATATATATATACATTTTATATTTGTATATTTATATTATATATATATATATATATATTTGCATATGTATATATACACGCACATATATATATCTATATGTTTGTGTGTGTATATGTATAAATATAGTATGAAATTTCTGTGTATTATATAAATCTCTTTCTTTTGTTCTCATTCATTTTAGAAGTTTCAAATGTATCGTGGTCAGAAAACTGATATGTTCATGAATGTTCATAACAGATATTCCCTCTCATGCTTTAATTCTTTTTGTAAATACATCTAATTCTGTTTCTCAGATTTGTTGCATGTCCCTAAACCCCAAGTATGCACACAAGCACTTCACCCAACCCCATGTGTGTCTATAATATGATTAAAATTTGTTTAAGCATTTTTCATGTATTGTGCAGTATTATTTTTCTACTTAAACTATGTATATGCTATTTATTGAAAAAACAAAGTTTACATAAAATAAACTTTTAGGGTTGGGAATGTTTATATTTATTTTTAGTTTTTGGTCATTTTACTAAGAATTTTAAGCATGCTATTTTTTAACGTTCATGGTTTCCCCCCTGTATCTTTATTTATTGTCCTGTCTATGATTGTCCTTACAATTTTACTTTTCATTAAATATTAAGTGATACTACCCATGTAATGAAAATATCTAGACATCCTGTTTGTCACAGCCCTGTAAACATATATATATATATATATATATATATATATATATATAAAATATTTTGGCCCACCCATTACAAAATTAAATTATAAAAATTTAATTAAAGAGATAGCTCTGACCTGGTGTCATGTCCTTTCATATCTAAGCTGAGTCTCAGAGAGGCTACATCTTTTTATTTATTTTTAAAAAGAAAAGCATATTACAGGCTATTTCCTATAAATTACAGTCAGGGTTAACAGCAGTGTTCTAATCTAATACCTCCCTACAGCCTTCATTAACTCCAGACTTCACCATGCTATATGCTGCGCTCTCTATGTTTATTTTAAAGACCTTTGCTTGGGACATCACTGTTGGCAACAATGCAATAAATTAAATATTAATTTTATAGCCAAGCAATCACAGTCTTACACAATATGCTATTTGTGCACCAAGTTATGATGTAAGCAAGTGTTTCAGCACTGAACCATTAATTATCATGTCTACTGCTACCACTTATTTTGCAGTTCTTTGACTATTGGTTCTGTTGTCCTATTGTGTTCAGGTCTTGCAGCATCCCTTTTTGTGGGTGATGGACGCTCCAGCAGTTCTCCTGCCCTACCACGTAAACAGAGGGATAAGTCTCCCTCTAGCCTGCTGGAGGACTCCCAGGACACTACCTTCACCCGTGACCGCAAGGCTGGCTTCTTCAGTTCTTTCATGAAGAAGAAGTCTTCCTCTTCTACTTCATCCTCACCTCAGCAGCAACAGAATCTCCCTATGCCTCCCAAAAGGAGCAGCTCCTTCCGGGAGATGGAGACCCAGCCCCATAAAAAGTATGAGCCCACAGCAGGGTTTGCAGGCCCTCCTCCTCCTTTACCACAAACTGATGGGTTGAATTTTTCTCCTTCTCATGGAGAGGGGAACCACGTGCAGTCCCGCTGTTGTGGGGCCACGTTTGGACAGAAACCCTCAAGTTCAAACTCTGGAGCAACTTCTGGTCAAGTAGGAAGCAGCAGTAGTTGGGGGAGCCTTGCAGGCTTCTTTACCCCTCGCCTTATCAAAAAGACCCTGGGATTGCGGACTGGTAAGCCTTCAGGAATAGACGAAGGAAGTGGAACCAAGCCATTCCCTCGTTCCAATTCAACTTCCTCAATGTCTGCCGGGTTGCCGGACTTAGAGCGCATGGCGTTGACGTTACCAAGAAACCGAAGCAAACCCCCATTAGAGCGTACAGCTTCCACCACCTCACAGCCAGAGAACGGGGCTGCACGGCCTTCAGATGCAATCCTGAGGAAGCTTGATGAAGGTACAGCTCAGATACGAGATCGTCCCAAAGCCAAACTCTTGCCACGAGGGGTCGCAGGTGGAGTCAGGGCACCGGGTGTAGGGGGAGAGGCGGATTCAGACTCCAACGCACGAGGAAAAGATGGGCAAGATGACAGGCAAGGCTGGTCGTCTCCATCAAAAACCTCCACTCTTGGTTCGGTCAATCTGCACAACCACAAAGTTCCAGTGCTGATCTCCCCGACCCTAAAGCACAGCTCAGCTGATGCACACCTAGTTGGTGTAGACTCTCAGGGCAACCGCTTTAAACTGCTGTCCGACAGTGGCGATCGTGACCGGCCGCGACTGGTGAAGCCCAAATGTGCACCTCCTCCACCGCCCATGCTCCGCTCTCTCCAACACGCCTACAGTGCCGATGCAGCTGACGAAGCGGTCAGCGGAAACATAGAGGTCAATGGAGATGGCATCAAAAGGTCAGGAAGAGAAGCCAGAGGAGCACGTCCATCAATACCACCACCACAAGTGCCTCCAACCCCCATAGTCCCCACTAGTAACAACATCTCCCATAATAAGATGGCCAATGGTGCTTCCAGTGGTGGACCTGGCCCTACTTCTGCCAAACCCACCCTACGACGGACTCGACAGCAGACAGAACGGATCCCACTGGAGAAGATCAGCAAGGAGGCTCTTTTGGAATGTGCCGGATGCTTGAGTAGTGCTCTTCAAGGCAACACCGAGCTTTCCTCCAGCAGCCAGGTCCTGGATGTGGGACACCAACTTTTGGACTACTGCTCGGGGTATGTTGATTGCATCCCCCAGATGCGTAATAAATTTGCCTTTCGCGAGGCAGTGGGGAAACTGGAGTTGAGTCTACAGGAGCTGCGCGCTTCCTCTACAGGTGGGGGAGCGGGACCTGGGACCACCCCGGCTCTTGACAACTTGCACACGTGCATTAAAGAGATCAGTGATGTTGTGCAAAGGTAGCCACCTCCAAAACTCCTCCTCCTGTACCCCTTGAGACTTTTTTGCATCCGAATCAATTTAGTTTTATTTAAGTGTTGGGGGACAGAGAGTATTCTCTAAGAAGTACCTCAGTAAATTACTACAAATGCTCTCTCTAACTTTTTATTGTTTACAGGTGACTTTCTCTTTGAAATTGCCAGTTGGGAACAGAGTTCTTTGTATATAAGCTTTTTTGTCACTACCAAAATACAGTTTTGTTTTTGACAAATTAATACTTACACTTTTATCTTGGTATGACAGAATACATTTTCACAAACAGACAGGGGTTGCACAGGTTAATGTGAGCCGACTACAAATGAACTGGTCCACTTATCATGAATTTTGTTTTTAGTTACAGATTTCCATTCACTCTTGATATTTAGCTATTTTTTTAAAATCACATCCGAATGTCAATGCAAACATAAAAATGCCCAACATTTATGGCATAAATTGAGCATAAACAATATTGCTTGTTCAGTAGTAATGAATGTGGATTGCTCACACAGCTTTGTTCAGTCTAATATTACACACTAAAAATCCTTCTGTCTACATCCCATACTGTCGTTTTTTTTATTTGACCACATTTGTTAAACAATACAGCATTTGATGACCATTCATAATTTGGTAGATCTTTCTGTAATTGGTTTTTATTTTGACACGGTCCATGTATTATTGTTGCTAGCAGTGATTTGCTGTGGCATAGTTGAAACGGTGTTGGGTCTGTCACCACATGGATCATATTTGGCCTTTTATATCCGTGCCCTTTAGACAATGCTCCCATTGGCCAGATGGCACAAATCTACAGTCTGACTCCTGAGTTCTCCACACTTAAGAATTCTAAACATCTTTCTAGATTTGATTGATTTGCTATGGGGGAATTATGTGATGTGTGGTGAGTTTTATGACACAGAACAACACAGAAGCAGCAACACTAGAGATACAAGTATTGCCAAGTCTTTTAACACGAACTGCATTTTCCTTAGCACATTGATTTGTAACTTTATTTTGATTTCACTTTAGAATGTCGCCATTTGTAAACTTGAATTTTAAATTATTTTGATTAAAAGCACAGGCGTTTTGATGATATTGTAGATATTGCATATTATTTTATACCCACAAACAGGCGTGGAAGGTCATGCTCACTTGTGTCCTTGTGAGATTTTGGTGTGAGGGTCTCCATCTGTGCATCTACATTATGAATGTATTCATTTGTTGAAAACAGGAATGTTTTTTTTTTTTTTGTGCGTGCGTGCGTGTTTATGTTTTCCATAGTCTCACACATTTTAAACTTTATTAAAATAAATATTATTAAAAGAAACATTTTCTTCAGGATACAAACAGTTACAAATGTTTTCTGAGTCTGTATTCATAAAATGATAGATTTCTATTAGAATTTGCATAAATGAGATTTTTGTGGGTACCCTGCAATGTCATAATTAAAATGTAACGAAGATGATTTGTACCGATTACACTGGAGCACATTTTTAAAGCATAAATGTTAATTGCCTTGCCTTAATTCACTATTTTAGGGTATGTAGTCTGGAAATTTTGGAGTGAGAAATAGTTTTTTCCATGCATCTCCATGACATTTCAATTCCACTGCAACAGAAAATCATACATGTTGTTTGTTCAAAACCATTTTTTTGTACTCTAAATCATTGCATAATTTGCCTACAGTAACTTCGCTTGTTTCGCCATTTTTCTTTCTGCCATGGGCAGTGTTTTCTGATATTACATGGTGCCTTTTGTGAGAGATTTAATGTTTTGTGCACTGCAAGGTCTAGTTAAAGATCTGTTTATGTAAATATGTTTTGCTCTAAAATATCGATTTTAAGGTGGCAAATGGGATTTTTCAAGACTTTATTATCATTCAAGCTGCCCTGTTCAGACATCTGGGTATGTGAGGTGTCCAACTTGAATAGGAAAAAGTGCAATGATCTGTCCTTTACTTAGAAAAAGACAGTGCTTGGTGTCTGGTCTCCTCTTACTGAAAGAGCTCATCATTTTGTTTTGCTTTGTCAGGAATACCTCTCTCGTAAATCACGTTAACAGAGAAAAACTATTTTTCATGTGTGATTTAGCAGTTTGTTTTTTTAAACACATGCAGGTCATCTATTCCATTTATTATTATGTCTAAAATGTTTCATTACCAAACAACTGAGGGAGAAAAGAGTTTTGTATGTCAGTTTTACATGATTGTCAGGGAGTGTTTTGCCTTTAAAATTTTTTAGTAAACAGCAAAGTGTCTTTTCTTTCTTTTATTGCCACTTATCACCACAATTTGTATTTTTTTTTATTTTGTCAATCTTTTTTTTTTTTTTTAAAGTAAAGTAAACCTCCTTTGAAAGTTTGTGCATTAAATAATATTTTATTGTGTTATGTATAGAGGAACAATTCGGAGAGAGCAATCTTGTCCTATATTTTATGCTTTATGAGCCACTCAAGGCCTCTGAGGTGCAAAGTCATACTGTTTGTCTCACAGACTCAATAGATTTCGGTCCTTTTTGGTTACAGTTAAAGTAAAGTTTTTTTCCCTTTTACCTTTTTGTTTGTCTCTTATTTATTTTTGGTTTATTTATTGATCCACTTTTTATTTTGAATCCTGGAACTTTTTAATTTTTTTTATAATTAGTTTTTTTTTGGAGACTGTGTTTTGGTAAGGTCAGATTTTAAGTGCTGAAGAAATTTATATACCAAAGGCCACCTCTCTAGTCCTTCAAGTGCAATGAAAATAAAACACTCTTAATTTTAAATATGTGAATTTAACAGGGATTAAAACGGCAGAGGTTGACAGATTAACAGTATTTTTTTCTGTTTTGTAAAAAGTATATTTTGTGTGATTCTAATTTAAAGCTCACTTTTAATATTATATTACTGTGAAGTCCTTCCTCAGTGTTACACTTGATGTAAATAATGAATAAAGAAACTGTTGAAACATTGGTTTGAGAGTTGGATTATTATGAATTCATCTTTTAATTATTTTTATTACTAAAGCAGTGTGACACTATTTATCAATTAATGAAAATTAACAGTTATTTGTAATATAAACAAATATTTTGTGTCTGTTTAGATAATGTTTAATAACACAAAGAACTAAAAATTATACTTTAACTTTTACTTCAAAATTTTTTTTTTTAAAACAGTATAAGAAACTGCAGTATATATGAGCATATATAAATTATACTAAAATACTTTTTTTTAAAATATAGTGTAATATTCACATGTGGATTGTATGGCCATATATTAAGAATTAGTGACCTATTGTTGATTTATATATTAATTGCCAATTATCCAAAGTTAAAATAAGCCGATGTACCAACACTGACTACTAAAGTAAAATTGTAATTTCAACAGGACATCCTGAACTTTTCTGCCATATCAAATATTTGATAAATAAAAATGAAATTAATATAGGCAAGGCAAGGAAAATTTATTTATATAGCATATTTCATACACAGTGGCAATTTAAAGTTCTTTAAAAAGAACTAAGTATACAAACATATTTCCCAACAATAAAAGCAAGTAATTAAAATAACAAGAAATTTAAAAACAACTTTGTTGTTTCAAACTTAGTTTAAACTCTTGCGCAAGTGAAAAAAAACCCTTGAAACGCACCTGACTATTCCATTCCCTACTTACTCTGACCATCACAAACCATACTAATGAATCTCAGAGGTCCTACTTTCAACACATTTGTCTTTCTTTGCCCATTTTCTTTTTACCATAAGAACACTTGCTTTAGCCTAAAGTTAAAAATAGAGAATTATATGACATTATTTTGTGTTACATATATTTTATATATTATATATTTTACTATATTTTAAATATTTATCATTAAATGTATTATATATATATATATATATATATATATATATATAAATAAAAAGAACAATAAAAAAAACTTTAAAAGGCAAAATATTTTTCTCTGTGCTCCAGCAGGTTGTGCGGTTATTCCATCTCTCCACTTACAAGCAAAGGTAAATAGGAGGCGCTATTGGACAAACGCATCCCTTCCTCCTCGCATTGTGTGTCGGAAATGGGAAAACCCTGAGCCGTGAGGTTGTCGCTGCTGGCTTCACTGGAGCGTAGAGAGTTACACGACGGCAGAGAGAGGCAAGAACGAGCAACCCTGGAGTTTTAAGCGGCGGAGACGTTGGTTCTTGGAGTTTTTTCGCCATGAGCTGGGGAACGGATCTTTGGGTAAGCGCACTTTTCCCTTTCCTTGCTCCTTGTGGCCTTTTGTTCACTAACAAACAACTCGGGTTTTGGCATGACTTCAGGAAAGGTGTCCTAGTCAGGCTGTCTGCGCATTCTAGGTCTGTCCTGCTGGTTCACAAAAACACCTTTGCCGCCAGAAACGATGGCAGAGTTTGATACATTATAACATTTAGCTTTTAGAACGTATCAAGTTTTAAATGTATCACGCGTGACGTTCCGTTTGATTCTAGTGACATTCCTTATCAAACCCAATCTAAAGGTTTCACACCCAGTTTCGATGACTAAGAAGTGGGCAGAGAATCACCATTTATTATCTCGTGTCCTAGCATACAACCGATATAATAGCTATATGTGTATTATTAATTTATGGCAAACAACAGTTTCCCCCAGCTCTATCCGGAATCTGTTTCCATTGTTGCTTACGGGTGACAGAGACAATGCAGAAGATGATGTCCTGCAAAAGAGTAACCTGAGATGAAATCTTGCAATGAGGTTATTTGTTGATTAGATGATATTTGAATCTACGGGGTTCACTGACAGCGCTACTGCAGTTTGATCCTACATCTTGTATCGTCTGGGCTTTGCGTCTGCAATGTTCTATTCACAAAAACTCGCATTTTAAATAATACAAAATGCCTCGTTTCGGCGTAAGATGAACTATTGAGAGACAATGAAGCCCGTCGACTGTGCGTGGGTCTGTTACAGGGGTGTTGGCCTTCAGATTGGGCTACTGGACAAAAAGCAGAGGATGTGTGAGGTATTACTTGAAATATCCCATGCATTTTTGGCGTTTTTCGGTTTATAGGCTTGATCTAGATGGTTATTTTTGGAATTGTGGAATAATGGAATGACCAATGTTTGTCGTTAACCATCCAGACTAATAATTATTTACTTGAGTGAGTTAATATTTTGTGATTCTTATGAGACTGTATGTTGAGTCATAAAATATTTGGCATATAACAGATACAGAAGGTTTTGTTGAAGTTAGTTTGTTGCTAGAATTCATTTGAATGGTTTTAGAGTTCCTGCTGGATACACGGTAACGTTAGCTGGTTTCTAACTGGTACAAGCTGGTCGTTATCTGGCTGACCAGTAAATATCTTCCAAAATCCAGCTTGAACGTCTTAAAATCTTGTGACCGGCTGGTAGCTGGTTTGCTGCTGCTCCAAGATGGTTTGTCTTCTTGGACCATCTAAAGACCAGCTAGAATCCAAATACTATTCAAAACGGGCTACCTACCATCCCGAAATGCTTGAAAATCCAGATTATTTATGCCTTTTGTAAATCCCTTATTCTTCTGATAACGCTGTCTTGTATTAAAAGCATTAACACACAAAAGAAAAAAAAAGACTTACCAGCGCCTTTCAAGTTCCTAGCAATTGAGCAAATTATACTGTTAACTTGTGGCTTGTTAGATTGAATGAATTCCAACTTTTACGTGTGGCTGGATGTTTGGTGTTGGACATTCAATACTGTATGTTTGCCTTGAATTAGCTGTCTTAATTTCCTGTACTGTAAATCCCTTATACTGGGAGATACGGCATGTACTCCACAGTGGCGGTTTTGTTGATTGTATTCATCTGTAATCCTGTGGCAAATCCCTTTGTACGTGGAACATGCTGAATAATCATGTTTGTCTGCTTGTCTCATGGTGAATGTCTTTTTAACCATAAAATGTTGAAGCATTTTCCATCTGTAGCCTTGGCTCTGATGAATGAAATGCCATCCTTTAAATGCATGTGCACTTTTCATCATGGTTATCCTCAAATGCACTCTGCGTTAGATCCATTTGTGCTCTATTAAGAGTTGTGTAAACCTAATTATGATGCCTCTCATGATTTGTCAGGTGTTGATTTTGATTTAAAATTTGTGATGTAACGTCTCGGGTGTGATTGGTTCACACCTTTCAAAATGACCCAATTGTAACACATAACGAGAGTACGGCTTTCGCCCAGGACAACATGTTAGTTCTGAATGTCCTAGAGGATAATAGTGTGACATTTTTGTTTAATAGTGTGACATTTTTGTTGTGCAGATGTGTTATTAGTGCAAAGTATACTTGAGCTGTAAAGGTTGTGTGGACTTTAATCAAACCAAGAACATAGCGCTTGATTGAAACTTAATCACGCAGTGCTCAGCTGAGTACGGAAAGCTGACATTTAAACCCAATGTTGTTACTAAAGCGGTTTCCTTGAGTTTGTTGCATCTAATGACCTAATGTCATTTATTTACCTGTATGATGGTCTTACAGGAGCCAATCAAGAGATCTAATGATTTGTAGACCTCTGTATGGAGTGTGCGGATTGAACTGTCAGTGTGTGCTGTTAAAAGAATTGCTTACAGGGCTTGGATGTGGTGATTCAGTCTTTTGTGGAGAAGACTGGTTAGACCTGTTAGTGCTTGCAAGGCTTGGAAAGTTATTGTTTAGTTCATGCATTTTGTGTGTTACACTGTTTTGGGTTTCGGAAATGAATTGAAAATTAATTGAAAAAAAATATTGAAAAACAAAGTTTTGACCCCAAATGTTTAAACAATATGGGCAATAAAGTATTAATAACTTTAAGGGTTTGCTCATGAAGATACGTGCATGATGCATTTATGAGATTTTGAAATGGTCAGGTTTTGATCTCTAGTGTTGAATAAACTGACAGATTTATAATATTTGAAAGCATTTTTAATCATTTACACAAACTTACAAATTGTTTGCTATGAAGCATAAACTAAGTTGTGAATTGCTGTTATATATATAGTTGCATATTGAATATAAGGACTAAATCTTCTGACAGAATTTGCTCCTTCTCCTTGGTCTAAGTATCACGCTTCCTGTAAACACTCATGTCAAGATTTGACTGAGAATTTTGTTTTACATCAGCTTCTAAAGCAACTTCTGTCTTCAGCCCTCCAATGACCCAAGACAAAGGCAGCTGTGGGAGGCTCCTGTTAAGATGGTTCAGTTACAGGTTATCTGTAGGACATTATGGCTGCTTTATGTTTTTGACTGGTCAAGCTTTAGACAACCTGACTTGTTTTGTTTTTTTTTAAACAAAAAGCCACAAAACAACTACATTAGTGCTAGTATTCCAAGGTTGTTGTTGCTTTGTTTTGTTTAATATTTATGCAGCTTTTTCTCTGACCGTTTATACGTGACCATGTGATACATTCTGAATTTCTTGAACCAATATAGTACAACCAATATATGTCATTGGACCAGATGAAACTTTAATTCTGTACTGATTATTGACCATGTTACCAATTTCACAAATTATATCAAACAAAATGTTTCAAGGGTGAGTAAATGACACAAATTCATTTTTCTACTTTTCAGAATTTAAGTAGTTTCAGTTTATTGTGAACATATTCATTTATGGACATTATTATATAATTAAAGAGTCTGAGGAAGTTAACATTTAATCCATTAAAATTATATTAATCCACAATTTCCTTTTATTACTTGGTTCTGTATTTTTAGTATAGCGTATAGGTGTTTTTCGAAGCTGTTTACTGATGTTTTTCTTCAGTGATACTATTCAGAGCTGAACAGTTGAGGTGTGCAGATTGCTGGGAGCTGGTAATCTGGGATACCTGGAGTTCAGTCAGGTGAGACTCTGCCAGGTCATTATGACCGAGTGCCAAGACTGCTGTCGCTGCCAATATGCCAGTAGATCTATAGACGTAAACACATGCTCTGAACATAGTCGTGGGAAAGAGTAGGTCAGGAAACAATTTGCTTAAACCTTTGACCCCGACATTTAGTATGTCATTCCAAGGCTTTCCAAAGTTTATTGGCATGTGAGAGTAATGCTTTGCTTACATATTACATGTGGTGAGAGCACCAGTTTGTGCTTTCGTTGTCACTGACCCAGTTTCAACAGAATAAATGCTGATCGTGAAATAATACTTTTCTGCCTTTCTTAGTGTAGTTATGATTCAGTGTTTGTGTCCTTGTGTCATTGATGTTTTGATTGCTCCTGGACTTTTTTTTTGCAATTTAATGCAGTTTTATTTTCTGTTGTTTCTGCTGTAATTAGCACAAACCTCTTAAAGCCATTTTACATTATCCTTCTTAAATGCAAGCTTTTTATTTTTGGTTGCAGAGGGAATATCCGCACACAAACAGATCTTTGTAGTATGTAATGCCGCTCTTGGCTCTCTCTTTGGCCACTGGTGCTCTCTGAAAGACCAACGGCTGGGTGCTAGTCTCCGTACATATCATACAACAAAGATTGATTTAGTTTTGAGGTCTGTGTTATCATAACCAAGGGTGCGTAGCTTATTTTTCTGCAGGATTCGACTAATTGGAACATTAAACTTTGGGCTACAACCATTTTTTTCCCTACATAGCCAATGTTTATGGAGCACGCCTCACACAAACAAGTGTTGTGCTCCTTGGCCCGGAACCGGAGTTTGAAAAACCGGCAGAACATCCTGTGATCTACTCTACCAAACCCTTCATGACGGCGGTCCAAAAATAACTGTCCTCTGAAACTCTCCTTTGTCCTTCGCCATAGATTTGGTGGCCTTATCATAAGCAATTAGCCCAGTTTGAAACCAACATTGAATACGTGATGCCACTAGGCTCCACTGTTTTGGGTAAACAAGGCCGCTTTTGGTCCCAGATCCTGAATCATTATGCCCGAGCCATGAAGCATTTCATAAGACTAAATGGATATAGGGATCATTTCAGACTGGGAATTTTCAAAAGTCACTTGACACATGATGGCTGAGCCATTAATACCAAATTTACATGAAGTGGGGAATTCTCTTTTGGTTTGTTTTTAACCCCCCTCACTTCCTTTAGAGGAATAAATTCTACCATTTTAGTCACCCTTATGTTGTTTGAAACCTGTATGTTGTCTTGTTTCCATGGAACACAATGTTCTTTTTTTGAAGACTCCTTACTTCTGCAAATGTCAAAAAGAAAATAAAAAAAATAAAGATGCCGCTTTTTTGCTGTACTTGTCCCCTAAAGGTCCCCTGAAAAATTAAATTAGAGGAAACAAGCAACACTCATCTTGTACTGTTACGTGCAGCTAATGGGCTTCTCTTGCCATTATCCACTGTTTTTTAAAGAATTTTACTATTCTAGGAGCTACTTGGGAAAAGGTGTCATAAAATCAGCTCAAATACATTATATTACAGCTCTGTTATGTAACCTGAAGAATGAAGAGGCACTTCAAAACAAACCACCTCACAGGATGCACATACTTTTTAAATAATTCATAAACTCAAGACCTAAGCATTTGGAATTAATTGTTTGCAGCTCTTGAATGGAAAATGAATTCAGCTTTTGCACAGGCAAGCTTGATGAGAATTGGCTTGAAACTGTGTATTGAGGGTAATGGAGTACATTGTTCACAGACAGCTTCTTTCACATTTCCAGGGCCCCTCAGTCCCCTGACAAATCACACAGGCCTGTTTACAGAAAGAGAGAGAGAAAACACAGGGAACCAGACTGGTCGTTTTGTCGTCTACCACCTTTTGTTGGATGACATGCGTTGCAGTTTTTATGGCCCGTGGAAATGATTCTGGAGCCGTGAGACTGTTGCCGGGAATGGTCAGAATGCACTAGAAATGTACATTTATTCACACAGATTGGTACAGTAGAGACAGTTTTATGTTTTTTTGTTTGTTTTTTTTTCACACGGGACGGCATGGTGTATCAAAACAGCTTGAGATCGTTTGTTGTTTGTAACGAGTGAGTTGTGGATTTGCATAGGAGAGAAGCGGTTTCCAGGGTAATCCAATGCAATTTATGCGTCTCTCAGCACAGTACGCTAAGTCGGCTCTGTGCACAGCTCAAGTGTCTTTTGTTTTTAATCTAGTTATGCAAGTCAGGTAGCAACTCATTAATCTGTGAGCCTTAACCTGACTGAAAATCTTGGCTCCATGTGTTAAGCTTGGATTAATCTCACACACTGTTAAACAGTCTGGACAAACGTGGCGTGATGGAAGTGCCTGCTGTCTTGAAGTTAATCATTAAAACGAGGTCTATGAGCATCTCTGATAGTTAAAGTCCCTTATAGATTATACAAGGTGAACAAGAGGGCTTGCTGGGAGCTTTTAATGTTAAATATCAAATCTGACATCATGTATGCATAATGGATTTTAGCTACAGGCTAATCATGGTTAAATAGCGCTCTGTCATCCTGTCATTTGTGATTTATATAAGACCCAAATGGTGCGAAATGCTTTTTACATGACTGAAAGCACAATTAAAGAACATCCTGTATCATTTTGGAGACTTCCAACTGTTCCAGCCTAGTGAGCTGCTCATGTTGGGCAGCATTTTAAGGTGCCACTATTAAGATGCAGTCTTTTGACTCATGTATCGTTTGTAGAGAAGCCAATCCCAGAGGAGTGATAATTGTATGTATAATTAATTTATACTTAAATGTTTGTGGTATTTATTTAGTGCTTGAAGTATTGTTATCTCACACCGGTCTGTGGTGCAGTTCACATAAGTAGCTCGATTTTTGTGATGCATAAAATGAGTTAAAATGTTTTGATAAACAAATGCATGTGGCTTGAAGTTGAAGAACTTTGTCAGTGCCCATTGAGAGTGATATTTCAGTTCTGTGGGAAGATGCAGAAAGTTACGCAAATCTACTTCATTCAGTTAGAATCCTTAGAAGACTGGCTATAGGGGGCAAGGCATCTCCAGGTGGTGGAATAAAGCCATTGTGTTAAGCCGGAGGGGTGTATGTTTGCATTTTAGCTGTGGTAGGTGTGCTTTTATCTGTGTTATCGGGGTCGTTTTCATACAGGAAGACAGACAGACGTTTGGGGGATGGGGTCTTAATTCTTAGGCTCGCACATGATGGCATTCATGCTCTTTTGTGTCCTAGACCTTCCAGAAGTTTCTAAATCAAAATGATGCACTCAAACGTGGCTTGTAATGATTTCCAAATGATCTCCCCCGTGCAGCCCTGCACTGTAACTGAAAAACGAGTATTTCTATTTTGACTCGCATCATTAAGTTCCATTGAAATATTACTGCTGTACGTATGTGGACTAATTGACTGTTACTTCTGGAATTAAATCATGTTTTTTGGTAACCATAAACAAACTATGGGATCTTTTTGTACAAAGTTTTTTTTTTTTTTTTTTGTCGTCATGTGTTGTTTACCTTTTTTGCATTGCTGTTGATAAAAGAAACTGTTTAGAAGGAATGCACTGTATGTCAGGAACTGTATCAGTATTGGCCAGTAGTGTGTGAACCTGATAACGGGGCAAATTTTATCAGATTTTTTACAAATTGTATCTGATTTAACAGTTTCCTGTTTCAACAGTAGTAAACTAAGATATCATTCAGAAGTTCAGTTTGATATATATATATAATACATATTTGTTAGATTTTACTAGTTTTTTTTTTTTTATGTTGCCACTTCTTTTGTGAGCTATATCTAGTATTTATTTTTATTTTCTTATATCATGCAATTATAAGAATAAAGTCAGAATTGTGACTTAAAAAGATCCTTTTTTTTTTTTTTTATTATTCAATAGTTGAAATGAGATTTTTCAGAGAGCTGTGGAATAAATATTTATCCATCTAGCTATAGTATAAATAATTATCAGCTTTTAGTTTTTATATTTAATCCCTTGATTTTAAAAAGTTTCATCACAACGTAAATCCTATGTATGCACAGTTTATGAAATGTTGTTTGATGTTTCAACTACCTTTATTAGAATCAAGCTGGATGTATTTTTAATCATTTTGTAGTTTGGCGGCAAAAAAGATTCGCTTTCCAGCCTTTGTTTGTTCACCGCACAGTTTTACATATTATGTTTGGACAGGCTAAAATGAGTTGGCCAGGATGCCTAAATATCCTGGAGTGCTCTTGCTTTGCTAGCAACACGCTAGTGCTAAAGCAACCTGCAGCTATAACTGTCCAACACAGAAATGTGTGGGACAAAAGAATGCATGACTTGCTGAAACATGACTACAGAAAAACACATCCTTTTGAAAACTTCTCTGCAATGCAAGTACAGTTCATTTTGACAGGTGCTAACAAGCGAGCAGGCAAAAGTTGTCCTCTTTTATCCCTCTAATCAAGTGTAGAAAACCAAAAAAGGGGCAAACGTCCTGTTTCAGACATCTTTGGTGCCTTTGGGGTTTAACTCTTTCATGACAAACATAAACCTACATGTGTAACCTCTCACAGTCTTGTGTGGTGTTATGTGGCCTGCTATATCCTATACAGAAGAATTTACTCCAGCCTATTCAAATACTGTTGCCTTATGAATTTACTTATGGTTGAGGTTAAAATTAGTGCTGGTGGTGCGAGTCTAAAGTATTATTAAAGATGATGCAAGTAATCTTCAGTATTTAAATGGTTACGTTCCAGCTTAATATCCAGGGACAGCTATAAGTGAACTACGACTTCCCGGAGGGGTGCAAATACTTTGGTCCTTTCAAAACATTGTTCTATTTGTTTGAACCATCTAACATTTACCTTTGTGCATTTGGCAGACTCTTGTATCCAAAGTGACTTGCATTACATGACCTTGGTGTTGCTAGCACCATGCTTTTGTTTTTGAGCTTCTGCCATAACCAGCGGCTTGACTTATCAAAGCAATGGAAGAAGGGGTGATCAGGATATGTGGGTGTTTGGTGCTTCTAGCATCAAAGAAACGACACACTTCACCATTAAATAGAGATAAAGTGATGGTGGTTTTCTTCTAAGTTGTCAATTATGTGTTCTTTTCCAACTTGTATCCTGTGACTTGCCTCACTTAGCACACTGGAGGTTTAATTGATTGCGGATGTTTGGAGCTCTTACTTTTTTCTCTTGGTGCTCATGGAAGAGGATCTGTAACAGCAGCTTTTAGAATTAAGTTAAGCTCTTATGAGTTGGCTGCTGTGTGTGGCAGTTATAACATGCCATGGCTGACACATCTCTGTGATGATGGAATTGAAGTGCCGTCTCCAAACACACTATTTTAGCACATTCAGTGCCAAACCACATGCAAACCTTGGAACTATGGAAATGCACGAAGTTTTGTGGTCGTACAGAATGTGTTGGAAACCTTTCTGAGGAATTCCATGTTTCATAAGTTATCAAAGCATTAATGATCATGTATTTGTTTGCTATTTGTACTTCTCCCAAAAACAAGTAGTTTCACCGCAATCTCATGCCGTAGGTTGAGCCCACGTTGCTATTTAGGATGCTCAGAAAAAGCTTTTAAACTTCTTTGTGAGATGAGCCTACTTCTTTGAAAGAAACGATTTTTATTTAGCAGCTTTTATAATATTTTTTTATAATTTTATTATAACAAAAAGCCTCTTGTGCACCTAAAGATTACTAAAAATTCAACTTTGCTGTCACATAAATGTTTTAAAATGTATCCAAATATTTTAAAATCTTGAAAGTATTTGTAAAAAATATATATATATATATATTTCCTAATCTAACTGTTATCAAAACTATTTAAATTTCAGCCTTAATGTCAGTATTGGTGGTACTGTACAATAGATCATGTTATCTCAGCCGGCTTGTAACTGTTAGCAGAGAAACACGCGTTGTCAATGTTTTTTCTCTCTAGCGTTTTAGCTGTAGAGACATGATTGTGCATTTGTTCACTGCTCAGTGGGCAGTTTTGTATCGAGACAGAAAATGAAGTGTCCCTCAGTGCAAAGGATAATCAGTGTCACAGCATGCTGTAATGGTTTTAAAAGTGTGTGTCAGCCTTAAGTCACAAGGCAGTGAACCAACTCCCTTTTTACACACACACACACACACACACACTCTCTCACACGTCTCCTTCAGACTGGCGTGCTTTTAAGTCCTTTAATCTTGAAAACCAGACCTTAACGAAGTTTCTCCTCGGGGTACAGAGGGATGTGACCATGTTAGAAGGGATGTAGGTGGTTTTGAGTACATTTTAGCAAGCCTTCAGAAGCAGAGAGATGAAAGAGACTGTCTGTGATGTGAGGCGCTGACAGCTACGAGAAGAGTGTGAATGTGAAGTGTAGAGAAATATGAGATATGACAGGCATATGAGTTGTAGACTGTGTTTCCTGCAGGATTTTCTTCTTTCTTTATTTCTATCGCCGCAGCATGATGACGTCCTAATATTCTGCATTCCCTGTCAGGTGCTTACAGACATGTCTGGCTGAAACGTGTGCTACATTAAGTTTTATTGGGACTGATTCATGGCCTTTTCCTTTGGGAAACGGACCAAAAAAAACATGTGGCTCTGAAACACTTCTGACACGCAGAGTGCAAATCATACTGTCTTGTGTGGAGTCCCTTTGACTCATTGCATCGTTTAATAAACTATAGCTGTTTTATTGTTTTATCAATTGCTTGGCGGCTATGATGAGGTTAAATATCCCTTGAACATCTTTTTTATCAATTTATTTATGAGGTGATGTAATGCTAAACTTCTCCAGAACTTTTCTGATGAAGAAACAAAAACTCATTTACATCTTGGCACCTATAAAGGTGAAGTAAATGTTTAATTTTTGTGTTAATATATTTTTTTTAAACTGTGGTTAAAATGCTGATTCATTGTGTAAGACCATAGTCTCTGTGTTTAGTGTGTGTCTTACAGTAGCTGAGTATAGCACCAGGCAAGTTTCCAATACTTGAAAGGGTTTTTGAATGAACTGCAGATTTAATCTACATTTAAAGAGGGCTTCTAAATCCTAATATCACCAGAGCATGGCAATCTTCCCTTCTATCATAGCTCAGAAATTGTGTCATAAATTATATTTAAATTATATCCTAAATTATATTTTGTGCACTTTTTCTCTTGTCCTCATTTTTCTTTTTTTGGAACATGTCCTTATTTGTATTCAAGTCTTTTTATTTACATGAAGACCAGAAACTTAAATAAAAAATTTTGATTCAGTGATTACCACACAATTTGTATATTTGGGTGAACTGTTGCTTTAGAACTCCGGTTCTTCTCAGACAAGTTCTTCTTTAGAAACTTGAGCCATGTTTATTTTGGTGTTCTCGCCGACTTTTTTGTGGGGGGTGGGTACTGAATACAAAGTCATAATTGGTACACAGCTCTCCTGTTGTTATTACCCAGCCCCTCCTGTACCCTGCATGTGTTGTTAAGGCTTTTGTTTATTATATAACAAAAACTGCCCAGTGCTGAGGACTTAATCACAGATCAGTCTTCTTGCAAGTCTCTGATCCTAGATTTGTCTTAGACTGTATTTAACTAAGAATTTGTTTATATTTTTTAGATTTTAGATTTCTCAAGGCGCCGTTTACAGGATCTAGACATGTACCTGCCAGAATTTCTGATGTACAGTGTTTCTGCATGTTAGTTTTATTTCCATAAATCTATTATTGATTGTAAATGTTCTGATTCTTTATACTTGTTCTTTTGCAATTTAATATTTTTAAATCATATGTTAACTTAAAATAGATTTTGCGTTGTTTTATTGTATGTTTACTGTTTTTTTTATGTTAATGTTTTTTTAGACTATACAAGAACTAGACCATTCATCTCTTGTATAATGGATTTTTATATTGTTCATTAATGACTTATTCAGAAAGTTATTATAATAAAGCATCAATCAATTGTTTGTTTAATGATCGCTTACTCATGCAGAAATGTGTTTAATTATACAAAGTGTAAGAATGATACAACCGCAAAGTCTTGCGCAATTGTTTCACTATTGTTAATTTAGTATTTAGTGGCGGCACTCCCTGTGACACTAAGATATGGCTTGAGCATCTCAAGTTAGACTCACCCAGGCATTTATGCCCATCCTGTCTGGTTGGTCGCTGAGCACTAGCGACTGGCGCTGCAGTAACAGCTGTGGGTTGCACTACTTTTGTGTTTGTGTGTGCAATTTTCTTTTTAAAAGTAGTTTATTTTTTACATTTATGTGATTGTTTGTTATTGCGTTCTGCTATGAATTTAATGTGTGCATATGTAACATCTGTCTGCGCTCTTCTCTGTAGTTCTCCTTAGGGAGACAGGAAATGTCACTCTCTGGCTTGGCCTCAGCGATGACCTCACCGACTCAGGGCCAGATGGTGTACAGGTCATCTACTGCTATTGGCTACTTTTTTTTTTTTTTCTTCTTCTTCCATTGAAATGTTTTTATGTCTGAAAATATAACCTCACCAAATTTCCTCTTATTGCTGCAGTTGTACGCCAATAATTACTCATGTCACTGCAGTAATGAAGGAGCAGAATGTTCTATTTCTGTATTCTGTATTACCATACTTGTTCCTCACTGAACAGGATAGGGCATTTAATGGCCTCTGGGTCAGCTATGCCATTTGATTAGCGATATAATTAGGTTTCTGTGAGTAAATCTGATTTATGGGCTTATGAGAGAGATCCTGTATCTTTTTTCAAGTAAATCCTGTGCTCACTGTCTCCTTAAAGCAGACTTTTGCTAATTTAATAAATTCTTAAAAAAATCTAATATGATCTTTACAGACCTGACTTAGAAAAGAGAAATCAGAATGCTTTGTTACATCCTTTTATTTTGAAGCCATATTGCCAAATGTGTGTATGTTACTATACTTTTAAATGACAGATTGTCCAAATAAATGCTCTCTAGAATGAGAATCGAGCAAGTCATAGTTTGTGGTTTTATATGTAACTTTATATTCAGTTTCAGTTTTCATTTAAATGAAGAAAACTTCAATTGCAATTTCTGTAAAATCTACTCTACTTTTTTTTTTTTTTTTCTCCTCAGTAGACAAACACTTTGGTAGTTGTCTCTCAAACATCCTGTTACAAAAGGAAATGCATAAAACTGCATTCGTCAAGCCACTTCAAAATCTTTTGGAAGCTCTTAGACACATCTGGTGTTTTAAATGGTCTTATTCAGTATTTCATTCAAATAATGATGTCCTGTTTGGGTTAGAGGTTATGTTGAGAGTTTCCTTTTTATGAGTAAGATTGACTCGTGGCTGCCCCCTGACTCTATAGACGGCCAATTTATCAGATGTTACAGTCATACTTTTGTTCTTGGAGTAAGTTTTCTGGGGACATGAACTGTCCAAGTATCTGTAGCACCACAAAACTACAATTGTTCCCGCCCTCAGTGGTCCTCGTGTTAATGACCCCAGTAATGTGTGGCTTTACAAACATGCCTTGTGACCTAATAGTGATTCAGGCACCAACTCATTTCCTCTCAATGAATGTTGCTTTTGATTCGCAAAGCGCTCAAGTGATGCCTCATACAAAAAAATTCTGTTTTTATTTCTTGTACATTCTTTTGTTATAAATATTTTTGGAAATTGAACCAGTCTTACATTGAAGTGATGTAGAATGGAAAAAGAGTAGCTGATGAAGGAACCTCTGCTAATACATCTCCTGCTCCTCTGTAAACGTCTGTTTGGCTGATGAGTCACGCTTATCTGTGGTTTTACTTTGACATTAAATTGCAAGTTTAACTTGGTGTTTAGAGTTGGATATGACTTGCATGTGATTGCCGGGTGCGTCTTGTGAGCCTTCGCTGTATTACACTATACTGTACAGTGTACTCTTTTTCTCCCGCTCTTGTAATCTCCCTCGCTTATATGGACCAGTGCCACTGACAGGAACTTGGACTGTAGGATCATAAAGTAAAAAGTTTTATGTAACGACCTCTTGAGGCCTTTTCCATATGGTTTCCTGTTCCGGCTCCTCCACAGTCATACTGATCACTTTCAGTCTCAAACACATGATTCATTGCCCAGTTCTCCCAAACCTTTAACAGACAAAAAAAATAGTCCTCACTGAGATCATGTCATTGCTTTATAGCAGCTGTATCCTACTTTGACCATTCATTCACCATTGGTGTTTAAGTGTGTAGTGGGAATGGAGCAGTGTTGGGGAAGCTCTACATAAACTGTAGATTATTTTTATTTTTATTATTATTAATTATGTTTTCAATTTATTTTTTCTATTATATTTTATTTTCTATTATATTATTGTAGTTTTTTTTAATATATTTTATTTTAGGCTTGGTCTTCTTTATTACAGTTGATGCTTTTTTGATTTTGTAAGGCATACTTTTAAGATTAAATTCTGATGCTGCTTTAAACACTTTAACTATGTTCGAGTGCATAGTGTGTGTTACTCTTTACCACTTTATAGAAACAGTTTGAATGGGGAACTGATCGATATAGCCTGTAGCATTCTGCCCAGACATTTTACAGAAGCAGACCATTGGGACGGAGATCCAGGTTTGTAGTTGTGCAGGCTGAAAGTGATCTTCCAGTCTCCTTTTGTCTCTGTTTTCCCCCTCCCCCTTGCATCTTCTCCTCATGTGATCCTTTCATTGGGCAGACAGACTCACATTTCTGCCACCACAGGTCTACTGTCATTTTCTGGCCAGTCAGCTTTTGCCCCAGTACAATACCTGCAGATCAGCTAACCACAGCTATAAATACTTCACTGCTGCTGGCAACTTAATACAAGGCAATGTTTTCGTCTTTATACTTTGATTCTCGCTTTTTTTGGCAGCATCAAAAGAAGTGCCATGTGGAGGCCGAATTAGGCCTGTCCCTTGTGCTGCTAGAGAGGAAAGATGAAAGAGAGTGAGGAAGAGGTGGTGCCCTTGAGCACTTCATTAAGCACAGCAGGTTGTACTGAGGATGTGGTGAGATTTTAGAGCCTCCCTCCCCCCCCATCCTTCATTCAGAAGGGAATTTTGGAAGCGCCTTGAGATTAACTATTTGAATGCTAATGTATGGATTAGCCAAAACAATGGAAAGCTTTTTAGGAAGGCATGAATTTTAAAGATCCCAGTGCCACCCTAAAAATCAGACTGAGTACTGTAATCAGCGGGTGGTATGACTCTTAGTAACCCATGGTAATAGTAATTGTTGTAAATTCAACCCAGCTTTTTATTTATTTATTTTAATGCGGCATTAAAAATTACTACTACCAATTTTTTTTTTTTTTTAGAAATTGTATTATTTGTTAATAATAAAATAAATAAATAATACATTTGTATTAATATTTATTTTCTCTTAATTATGTCTGATTAAAAATGATAGTAATACTATTTAATGTTTTTTGGGTTTTTTTGTATTTTAAGTCTCTTTTCTATGTATAATTCAAAATATTAAGATGGAGTGCATTAGTTCTTTTGGGGTCTCTCGGCTATATTTCAGATGTATTGGGAGAACTGATATTAAACACGCCTGAGGCTTGTGCTCTGTGATTCAAGTAATAATGACATTTGTGACATTTCTGCCTTCCCCCAACATGTCATGGGTGAGATTTAATCTTTCTGTTTGAATCTGAAAATCTAACAATAACATCAAAGCACCATAAAGGATGAATTTACAAGTTGCATAGATTCCTTTTTGTCATCAATCGTAGAGATGTTCACTGGCATGATCAGAATAGTATGGCTCTGTGATTCTTCTTTTGTTTCCACCATGGTGAAGCTCCGTGAGATTTTCATGTTATTGTTCATGTACTGACCTCACTTCCTGTCATTATTTGAGCACAGGATGTTTGCCTTCTAGGACATGCCTCTCCTGAGACGCCCATTGTCCTTTAAGACCCCCAGATTTGTAATTGTGTTGTGTCGTCTGCAATTTTTTTTCAGAAACAATTTGTTCTATTTTGGGAGTTTCTAATTACCTTACTTTGCATGCAATCTGAGGTTGTTTTAGGAGAGATGCAGACTTTAGAAGTGGAAAAGAGCAGATCAATTAAAAAATCACTAAAAACTTTTTTTGAGCAAGTACATAATTGAATATCTTTGGGTAGGTTGACTGCTGAGCTGCCCTTACTCTTTTAGTTTTCATAACTTTTTAGTGTGTTGTGTGCTGCATTCTAGCGAACAGAAATGTAGGGTGTTTTGCTTTAACCCCCAATTGGTACCATTATCTCAGCTCTAACTAGATGTTAGTTTGTTCCTCCTAGTCTTTATCTGTGAATCTAGACAGACTAATCTTAATGTTTTTTTTTTGGACAATTCTAGTTTCCACATAAACAACTCAACACTTTTGACTCAGTTTGAGCTTTTCTGTTCCATGTTTTCTGTTCTCCTCTCATTGTAATGTTCAGTCTAGACGCTTACTTAAGGTCAGTTTGTTGACTTGACTTTCTTAGTACTTGATCCTGGTCTTGTTTGGCATGACTGTTCCAAAGTTCATGTTATTCCAAATAATATTTTTATTAAAATAACCAATCAAATGGCAATCTGTTGGTATATAGAAACACATTGTCCCTTTGTAAAAACTAATTTGTTTTACATTAAGCCTCAGGAAATTCAGTATTTGTATAGTTGGTCAATGATCCATAAAAGCACACATTTTTTGGTGTTTTCTGACAGTAGATGAAAGTGGCAGAGTTCTGCATATTGAAAGCCTTGAAATTATACATGCAGATATTATTCACAGAAAGTCATGATGAGGATCATCATAACAACAAGAGGCTCCGCTGAGAGAGATGAAAAGAAACACAAAATAACTAGCAGAGAGACTCGTGAGATGGGAATGTCTGGAATAATGTTAAAGGAGCACTGCTGGAATCACCTTGCATTAAAGTGCTCCTCTTGATTCAGTGAAGGGAAATCCAATCTGCTTTAGCAAGCACGAGAAGACATATGAGAGCTTACTTTTCTCAGAACATTCTCATTTGTTGCACATCAGCAGTGAATCTGGATATACTCACTTCTGCAGGGGGTCTGGGACGTTTCCTTGCCTTGAGACTTAACTTTATGAATTCCATCAGGTTTCTGTAAGCTGAGATTGGCCCACCTCTTTTTGCCCCCTAGCAACTGCAGTTGCCAGTCAGCCTGTGGAGGCGGAGCGTGGTTGAACTCATGGCATTAATTATTCATGAAGCGAGGGTGATGTAAGGATAGAAACTGAGCATGCTCGCCTTACTCTGGCACCAGCCGTAACCGGGCACCAGGCAGGGAATTGGATTGTATTATGCCAGCCGTTGGCTACTGCCTTTGTTTCATTTACACTGTATAATATATGAACAGACTGGGTTTTGAGTGTGAACAAAGACGTGTGAAAGATTTTAATTTAGCATCCATAGTCATGAGCTCGTGTAATTACTCCAGCCAAAAGAACAGACCCTCACAACAAGATGACAGTCCACCATCTCCATGTCACTGATGGTGCATAAGGGCTAGTCAGAGAACACATGCCACCAAGAACCATGTATCAAGCTGTTTGTTGGATGTCATAGGTGTGTTTTGGTGTGTGTTTGTGTGTGTTTAGAGGGAACCTGCTGGTTGGCCAATCTGCCAGTGTGTAGTTCAAAATCCTGTGACTATGTATGTATGAATACATATTTTATACATTTATATAAATGTGTATACATATATGCGTCTGTGTGTGGGTGCATACAAAAACGCCCACAGTAACATTGTTAATTGAAAATATGAATGTTAATTATAATTATTAATGATGCCATTTTTGGTTATTGATATTATTTAAAATACATATTTAAAAAAATGTTAATGAGAAAACAATTATAATTGTATATAATTATATTATACAATTATAAATGCAGCAGACTGAACCTTAAAAGAAAAATAAGGAAGCAAAAAATAGCTAAGCTGGAATAGAAAGGAAAGCACTATCTTAATCAAACCTTCCATTTGTGTTAAACTGGTTAGTGTTACTCTAGGACATTTCAGTTATAATGTCACTATAAGCCACACCCACTCCAGGAACCAGCCCTACATCAAGATGTGTTGATCTTAACAATATTATGTTTATTGGTTTAAGGTTCACTAGTTTTGTGATTTATGCCAATAGACGCCCCTTTTTATGCTGACCAGTTTTATGGTTGATGCTAATGAATGCCGTTAAGAGCTAGAGGTTTTCCAAATGCTGTATTGTCATAATGTAATCTTAATATATTGTAATGTTTAAATAAAAGATTGTTCAACAGCATAAAGTGTTTTGCAGTAGAATTAAAATGTATATAAATATAATTTATATAGTTAATAATTAAATTATATTGGTGTCAACTACTAACATTTTGGTATTGGTTAGTTCAAGATAATTGAGTAATAAATGCATAATGTAAATGATGTTAATATGTCTGCATCAAAAGAAATTCACAAAAGTAATTTTATGGCTATAGAAATCACATTAAATTAAAAGTAAAGTGTCTATTTTTAAGTTTTCAAATACGTTTTTGGAGAATAAAATGTCACAAATTGGATCAAAGTTATTAATCTTTTAATGTGTAGTAAACAGATTTTTGTTGTAAATATGTGTATTTTATATTCAAGTGGATAAATTTGGTACGTCAAGGAAAAATGTATGATATTTATTTTTGACTCATTTTGACTTTTTGACAAAAACAAGATTCCTATTAATTTAAACAGAAACAGGAGTTTAAAGCTGTATTAGACTTTTTGTATTACACTGTTTTGTGGTTAAACCCCTTTTTCGTCTTTGACCCGCTTACTTTTGTTTGTTAGACATCAGTCAGTATTGAATAACTTCTGCTTGATGTCCTTAAGCGATGGGTCTGATCAGTATACTGTGTCCCTAAAAGCAGCCTGATTTTACTTCTCTATTATAAGTTAGTCATCTAGTACTTAAACCCACAGACTTGTTAATTTGGAAAATGTCCCTATTATGTGTACTTGGATATGAGTGATCTCAGTATTTTTACCTTAACTGCCATGTGTGTGTCAAATGACACTTAAAGTCTGGCAGATGGTGGGGGGGATGCTGTTTTTCCACTTGAGTGAAGCATCAGCGTGCTGCTAAGGTGATTTCCTCGATTTCTGCTGCGACCGGTATTAAAATAACAGGACTGCGTGTAATGCTCCCTCCAGGCCTGGAGAATCACCCACACATGTCTGCACATGTACATTTATGCAGCGCTCATCAGTTTGAGGAAGATAATTTGGATTTAAACCTCCCACCTGATGTGATTTGTCTGTCAGGTGCTGTTGTTGAATAGCTTGCTCTATGTTAAAGGTGGGCAGAATGTCTGTCAGGAGAGTTATAGCCCAGAGTAATCATTAACTACTGCTCCTGTGTGCAAACAGAGCATGAGATTCCACTTTTATCTTAATTGCACTTCATCGTCCCCACTCTCTCTCTCTCCTTCCACTCTTTCTCTCTCTTTCTTTCATTCATTCTCTGATTTGTGCACTCATTAGCTAAATTAAGTGCTGTCAGAATAACAAAAACATCAAGTCAGCTCAAAATACAGGCCACTGAACAGATGAGCCCCAGAGTGTTCTACTGGCTTGACTAAAATATTATAGGATTGTTATTTTACTGTAAATGTTGACAATGTTAAATTTAGCATATATATGTGTGTGTGTGTGTGTATGTATATATATATATATATATGTATATGTGTGTGTGTGTGTGTGTATATATGTGTCTATATAATGCTGCAGTGTATTGAATTCACATGTATTTACAATGATTTATTTCAGTTGTTATTGTACAGACAGACAGATAAACACTCTGTGTGTGTGTGTGTGTATATGAATGAATGTATGCATGTACAATATGTGTATTGGTTATTATCCAAAACCTAATTAATGTTTGCACAATAGTCTGAATCTTTTGTTGGGTTCACCCAAGGTTTCACTATGTTTTTCATCATTTATGCATTCTATTCCTGATGATGTTCATCAGAAGTCCTCAGGGTGAGGCTGATTAAATGATCTTGTAATCTGTGCTCTGTGCTCCGTGAGGTGCAGTAAAGATGTTTGTTCATTGTTCTTCAGTGGAGGAAGTACGCTGACTGCATCTAATCTCAGTCTGTCTCACAGACTCAGTGCCAGAACTCCAGAACAAAGCTCTCCTCTTCTTTCCTGGCATACAGAGGTTGTAGGTTCAAACATGTTAGCTGTAATGTAGCTTTCATGTAATGTTCCTTAAAACTAAATGGTCATTATTTTTGACACATGATGTCTAGTCACCATAATAGGTGTATATATATATATATATATATCGTACTTTGTTTCGACACATACAAGTAGTTTTGAATTTGTGATTAATCCTTTGAAGCTGCATGACTATGTCTCTCTTGTCTCCTGCTGAACAGTGGATTTGACTGTCTTGTGCCCCCCATGAACAGACTGGCTCGGCCCTGGGGCTAATACACAGTTTGTCTGTCTCTTTCTTTCAGTCATCAACATCATCATCAGAAAGCCTTGTCTGACCCAAGACAGACTTAGTCTATACAGCCTGTAGCTGCATTTACATTAAGTTCATAAAGACAGGTCTTCAGCCTGAGACCTCACAGAGCTTCATACTGTAACAAAAATAAATAGTTTATAATATGTATGTGTATGTAATTTATTACATTTTGTAGATTATTTAGTTTTCCAAGCTGTTGTATGTGTTATCGCTCTGAGTCTGGCTACATCCAAGGCTTTACCATAAATAGTCCTTGAATGTAATGCTGTAGATATCACTTACTCCTCCGTAGGATTGTTTGTCGCTCAGAACCCAGATGGACTGTGTTTGGATCCATCGTGTCTGTGTTGTCGGGTTGGTGGTGAGGAATGTGATCTAACAGTCTTGAGCTCTTGAGACTTTCAGCTCACACGATTCTTCATCCAAGCTGTCTAGATGAAGGCAGTGGAATCATTCTCAGCATGTCTGGAATAACAGATAAAGGCAGTGAAATTTTGTAAAGCAGGCTGGTACCTACATTTACAAGCCTGTATACGTTTTAATAGCCGGATAAATAACTGCTTTAACGGCCAAAACGTTTCCTTACCTTAAAACACCTGAAAACATGTTCAAAGCAATGAAACCATCTTTGTTTGCCATGTGAACGTTTATTCAGCATTGATTTTATATTCTGCACTCACCCTGCAAATGTTTAATATTCTTCAAACAGGTCCTTCCATATTCATGTTTCCTGTCTGGCACCAGAAGCCCAGCGACAGATCAAACTCCCTCTCACTGAATCTCTTTCTCTTTTCTGCTTTCTTTCCTCGATCAGGACCAGTTCGACAATCTCGACAAACACACACAGTGGGGCATCGACTTCCTAGAGCGCTATGCAAAGTTTGTCAAGGAGCGTCTGGAGATCGAGCAGGCCTATGCAAAGCAGCTACGGTGAGCGTCCAACAACGTGCTTTAAACAGCAACTTCTGTAGATGACTCATCTGATGTCAGTGAGAGGTTTTATTGCTCTGATTACATAAAAAAAAGTAGGTGCGCTGATTAAGATTCAGTTTTTGTAACCTTGTTTAGAGGAGATGCACACAAGCCTGCAGGCTTATAGAAGCAAGTGGGTGAATTTCCTGTACGACTGGTTGATTAACTGGTCAAAATTATTTATAATAATTATTATAATTTTGGTCTATAATGATTAAATATTTAGAATTTTACAAGCATTTCAACAATTTATTAACAATATCTAACTCTTCATCTGTGATTTATATGGCTATTAAAAATGAACACACTTAAGTTTGCATTAAATATGTGTGACCCAGGATAACAAATGAGGGTCAATTTTCTGAAATGAAGATTTAGACATCACCTGAAAGCTGAATAAATAAACTTTATAATGATATATGGTTTGTTGGGATACAACAATATTTGACAGAACTATTTAAATATCAAAAATAAAAATAGAAAATATTTCAGTTTTTCTTTTTTAGTAAATCTGCAAAAATGCCATTGATTCTGTATTGTGAAAAATTTAAGGGGGTCTGAATATTTTCAGTGCCCACTGTATATACCCATAAAATTTATTTTTGGTTATTGCTATAAATATACCCCATAAACTTTGTTGTAGGCACACATATTTTAAAATAATTTAATTCACACTACTCATTTGCTTTTATTATTGGCAACAGCAAAAATGTTAAGGCCATGGCTAAATAAAGGTTGATACTAAGTCATTACTTTTTTTAACAAATATTTTCACATTATTATAATATTCAATTTATAGTATATTATAATATTTATTATTTTTATTTATTCATTTATTTTTATAATGGATCAATCCATAGGGTTTTAATTGAACTAATTAGCACATCTGACTTGACCCATGTTATTGATTTCTTTCTCCCCCTCCTCCATCATTCCCTTATGTGGTAATATTAGTTTTTACCTTGAGATTCAGCGTGAGGGGTGAGAGTCAGATCAGGGGTCAAAAATCCCCGCAGGCTCTAAGTTGTAAGATTTGAAATGGGATCAAACTGAGAATGAGACACAAGCTGTGATTTCGCCAAAGGATACGCAATGACTGCAGCTGTGGCCTCCTATCCTCTCTCCTCTCCTCTCCCGGGATGTCTGTGTCCCTGTGGACATTCTGCTGTTGCCTGGATACGGTTATAGAGTCGCTCCTCTTCCCCCTCTCAAATCTCATTGAAGGTTCTAGTGTAGTACCACATTCATTCTACCTGACAGGTCCCACACTGCTCTGTAAACCCCCCTCGAGTCACACATGGCAACACCCAGACTGTTTTCTCTCTCAAGGGTTTCCTTAGTAAGGGGTGAATGGAGCCCAACCACAGTACCCTTGTTTGATTTTAACATAGTTTTTTTTTTTTTTTTTATTAATCATGCATTCATTATTTTTTACTTGTTCAGCAGGATTGCACACATATATCTTTTTTAAAGAAATGTTATTTTGTTATTAATTGGAAGAAATTTGCTAACTATATTATTAATACATTTTTAGTTTTTAATTTTTCACATAGTTTAAAGACAAAAAAGAAATCTTAAAAGTTAATAACCAGGATTAGATTAAAAAAAGGTATCATAACACATAAAATTATTCATATAGTCATACATTTTGGGGTGTATTTCTGCCACTAATGTTCATTGTGTTAAAATACATTTTAACATAACTCTTTAATGTGTGTCCTTAGCTGATTTTTCCACTGCGGTTTGTGGATTATCGGTTAGAATCTTATGTTTTTACTGTAGCCCTAAAATTCATCAAGATCTTCTGAATCAGAAATAGATTCTGAGATGCTTTGGCTATGAGTGTGCTAATCATACCCAGACTACAGGAGAGGGGAAGTGAGTTTGTTTGATCGATTTCGCGAAGTGGATTTGAGGAAGCCATCGTAAAGGAAGTACCAAACATCATTAATGCAGCTCGATGGGGGTCTGGGTTGAGGAGAAAGGCCGTCCCACTGCTTGAGTACACTCAGCGGACCCCCCACACCATCCCCCAATCCCTGAAGACAGGAACATGCCTGAGCATAGCAGTGCAGCTTCTCTCAAGAGCTCCCACATAAGATTTGTTTCTGTGTTGCTTCCCATGAGTTTATACTGCGTGGGACGAGGGAAGAGGGAAGACAGATTAGCATACCATCACTTTTTTTTTTGCCTGTTTACCATGGCCTACTTTAATTCTCTGATGCACAAAGTAAACACACTGTAGACAGACTCTTTTTGTCTTCATGGCTGTATGAATAACTTTGGTTGTTGATGTTAAGGGATATATTATAACCCCTAATGAAAACTTTGTTTGATCTGTTAATAACAAGTACTGTTTTTGTGTGTATCTGTGTTTTCTGAATATAATTTTTTTTGTTGCCCAACAGGAGTCTGGTTAAAAAATATTGCCCCAAGCGCTCCAAAGATGATGAGCCCAGGTGAGAAATATTGCATACTTTTGGTTACTTTTCAATTTTCTAGCATGCTTCAATGATTATCAAGTGGTTATTCTCATAGCTGTTTACACTTCTAATAAATAAGAGCAGTAATTTGTGTATGGTTAGTAACAGATTTATTACCTCTGGAATCAGATTTTCTATGAATAGCTCATATCACTCTGCAGGCTCTAATCTATCTAAATTAAATAACAACTTTTCTATTTTTAATAAATGCTGTTCTATTATTCATACACTTATTCATTAAAACAATGATCACGGGTTCCAAAAAACTATAAAGCAGCACAACTGTTTCCAACATTTATAATATATCATCATCATGTTTTAGAATGATTCTTAAGGATAATGTGATACTGATCAAATAAACACTACCCTGATGAGCATAAGATATCATTACTTTCGGACAGTAGTGTGCATTATACATAATTACAAAACTATAAAAAATACATTTGAACTCAAGCGATTATTTCATGGTATGTTTTTGGCTGCAGTTGCTGTCCTAAGCAGCATGTCTCTTCCCTGCTGGCTGTAGTTGTAGGCTGAAAGCAGAAACAGGGGAGTATGTGCTTGGTGTCAGCTCCAGACCCTCCCATATCCCGTAATGAATTCCATTAGATAGGCATAATTTCTCCCAGCATGTGTTTTTGTCCCAGGACATTCATGTAGTGTACAGACAACCCGCCGATTAGAACTCAACCCTGGTGGTGGGGGCCATTTGCTTTGGACAAAAAAAATCTCCATCCAGCCCTCCCAATACACACACTTGCCTAACAGCTTTTTTTGTGTGTGTTTGTAAAGGGGGGGTTTTAATATAGTGAGCTAGTCATGCCTTGCAGACTGACCTTTAGTCAATATCAACATACAGACAGAGTCTGCCGGCCCCTGGGGCCCATGATGGCAACTTGAGGAGAAGCCGCATGTGACTGGTGATAAATGCACTAAATGTTTGATGAACGCATAGACATTTCTCTAAATGTCTCATATCAGAATGTTTGCCTTTAGTTCAGATGCAAGTTCACAAGTCCTAAAACGAATTAGCAATGTTTTACTTAGATTTTGCCCTAAAATAGCCATTGATGCCGTCATGCCAATAAAAACAAATAAAAGATGTAAACGGATAATGCATACCATTTTCTACATTACTGAATATTTTTGTTTTCTGCAGGTTCACAACCTGTCTGTCATTCTACTCCATACTGAATGAGTTGAATGACTACGCGGGTCAGCGAGAGGTCGTTGCTGAGGAGATGGGGCACAAAGTGTATGGGGAGCTGATGAGGTACTCACAGGACCTGAAGGGAGAAAGAAAACACGTGAGTGCTGAATACATGCACCTGAGATACCTGTGAGCTCTGGTGAAGTTGTATTTAAAATATTGTTGCGTCTTGTCTGATCAACAGCATCTTCAGGAAGGACGGAAGGCTCAACAGTATCTAGACCAGTGCTGGAAACACATGGACAACGTGAGTCACTGTGAGATTAGAGATATCAAGTGTGCTGGTATTTTACTACCAAAAAAATTAGTCAATTATGTCTGCAACAGGTCGGACAAGACGATGATGATGATGATAAAATATTTTTGTTTTTGACCACTTAGACTGGTTCGGGTAGGTACCGCTGCAGAGTAACCCAGTACCTGAATACCATAGACATAAACAGAGGGAAGGAGCTATCACAAGACACTTGCAGTTTATTTACCGCTTTAAATAAAGCAGGAAGGATGCTTTACTCTGTGCTTTTGATTTAATATTTAGTAGCATATTATTTTTTCCTTGTGTTTTGGAAATTGAATATGAGAAACATGACATTTTACTGGTATTAGCGTTAACCACCACAGAAGTTTTGTAATAGCATCAGCTCTTTTTGAGATGGTTTGTATGTCTGCTAGTTGCGCTGTTGTGTCCAAGTGACCGATTCCCAACCTCTCCTCCAGCTGTGACCTGAGATCCAGATATATCTGCGTGTGTTAATGTGCAAGTATAAAACAGAAGAATGTGTCAAAGCCTGTTGGCAGGGTACAACTGGAAACCTTCCTGCGCCACATTCAAGTTATCAAGCTCTCTTTCCATTCGCCCTCTCTCTCCGATTAATACCCTGCACTGCATTCCTGCATCCTGTACATTTCCTGCCTGTCGGTATGTCTCATAGACTGTACATGGCTGGAGTATTTTTGCAGCTTTATGGTTGCTGCTTCTAAAGGCCAGCAACAGCTGAATCTGGCATTGAATATGGCCATGTCGTAATAACATAGGTATTCCTCGTTCTTGCACTGTCACAAAATGAAACACAGATGCTTTGGAAGCGGTTACACAAAATTCATTATCGCTCTCACTCTCTGTACTCTTTTAGATGTTTGTTTGTACGTTTATCTGTATTTATGTTGCTACTCGATCAAAACATGACCATTTTTATGGCTGTATTTTATGCAGGAAGATTGCTTTTGCTCACGTACTGTTGCAGGAAATGCATCATGTTGTGTTTGTCTCCTTTTTCCGTATGGATTTTACAGAGTAAAAAGAAGTTTGAACGGGAATGCAAAGAGGCTGAGAAATCACAGCTCATCTATGAAAGGCTAGACAATGACATCAACGCCACAAAGTCTGAGGTGGAAAAGGTATCTGATATACTTAGTTTTTGCCTGAACATTTGAAAAATCACTGTCAAACAAGTTTTTGGCCTAGCACTCTAAGTTGTCTTGAGGCCTGAGCTGTATTCCTGAAGTATTAGTAATACAGATGACCATTCATTCTGTCTTAGGCAAAGTCCCAGCTGTATTTGAGACAACACATGGCAGAGGAGAACAAGAACGAGTACGCAGCCCAGTTGCAAAACTTCAACTCTGAACAGTGGAAACATTTCAACGTGGCCATCCCTCAGATATTCAAGGTGATGATATCCCTGATTTATAGTTTCTGATATTTCAATTACATTTCTTTAGCAAGGCTTTTTTTTTAAAGGCTAAGCTTTTAAAGACTATACTCGCTGAATAAACTGACGATAATAAACTTATTTTAGTATTATTTATGAACTGTCATGGTATTTATTAATATTTTTAATTGGCTTTGATTATCATCCCAGTATATTAAGTTTTTAATTTCTTAATTAAATTTATTATCTAATATTTATATTTATTTCAGCTTTATTTCAGTCAACTTAAATATTTTAAGTAGCTTCAGTTAACAATAGAACTGTAATAAATTCCATATGGTTCGCGACTGCTCACCGAAAAGATCTCATAAATCAAATGTCTAATGTAGTTAAACTTCTGTTTCTGTGTGCTTGTAGAATCTGCAAGACATGGATGAACGACGGACAGTCAAGCTTGGGGAAATGTACCGGAGTTTTGCTGAGGTGGAACGAAGAGTCGTTCCCATTATCTCTAAATGCTTGGAGGGAATGGTTACTGCCGCTAAAAATGTGGACGAGCGTAAGGTGAGTGCTGAAATGCTATTAAAATATATTAAGATCAAATAAATGCTATTTATTTGACCAGGCGGTCACAAAAGAGGCTAAGAGAAAATATCTCACAGAAATCATCACTTCAAATTATAATAAGCCTCGTATTTTGTTCAGGACTATTGACTCACTTCTTGTCAATACCTTCTTGAAAAGGTAGTATGTAATCAGTTAACAACTTTTTTGGAAGATAACAAACTGCTTGAGATTTTCCAGTCTGGGTTTAGGGCCGTGCACAGTACAGAGTTAGCTTTGTTGAAAGTCCTTAATGACATCTTTTTAGCCACGGATTCTGGGGATTGTGTCATTTTTGTGCTTTTTGATTTAACCACTGCCTTTGACACTGTGGAACATGAAATTTTAATTTCTCGAATGGAAAAGTGGGTGGGCATTAAGGGGGTAGCGCTTGAGTGGTGTAGGTCCTATCTGGAAGGACGGATGTTCAGCGTCAGAATTGGGGGTTATGTCTCTTCCCCTGCACCTCTGTTGTATGGGGTCCCACAGGGCTCAGTGTTGGGCCCTCTTCTTTTCTCCCTTT
>JAUMHI010000046.1:4632510-4653001 GCA_032359435.1 Enteromius unitaeniatus
AATAAAGCCATTTCTCTCAAGAAAACTATTTGAAACTGTAATCCATGCCTTTGTCACAACACGTTTGGACTACTGTAACTCACTATACTTTGGGATAAGTTGCTAAAGTGCTTTATAAATAAAGTTGAATGAATGAATGAAAAAAATGCAGCTTTTGTGAGCGTAAGATACTTCTTTTTAAAATCTTTTTAAAAGATCTTACTGAACTTCTGTGGTATATGTTTGTTGCTTGCAAAAAGAAAGAAAAGGATGCATGTTAGAGTTAGGTGTAGTTATGACATCTAACAGGCTTTGGTAACCAGCCTTCATCCATTTGTTGCCTCAAGTAACTTATTACGCTCCATTATGAATTTAAGGAAATATACTATTCTTCTCCCTGAGGTCATTTTGTACCTGTGATCTCCATGGTAGCTGCGGTAAACTTTTTTTGATAGAATAAAGGGATTATCGGAGATGCCGAGTGGGCGGGAGGAAACGAGGGAGTGGATGATTGGGAGCTAGGGAGGATGAGAGAAACATAAGTTGCTCATTTTCTTAGTGCTGTCGCCAGAGCTGATGCTTATGAAAGGTCGCTTGTGTCCGTAACCACTGATTACAATTTTATCTTGCCCTGTTTTAGTCTCTGTCTCCCCTCTTTTTGTCCTGTTCTTTTAAAAAACAGGTTAGTGTTAAAGGTTGTTCTTGTTAAAGGTTAGTGTTGGTGAAATTATTATTATAATTATGAATTACACAAAGCTAACTACAGTAAATATACTAATATTGTTTAATTTAACTTTTTAAAAATAGCTCTTTTACATTTAAATATGTTTAAAATGTAGTTTATTTGATGGCAAAGCTACATTTTCAGCAGCCATTACTCCAGTCTTAAGTGTCACATGATGCTTCAGTTTTGTATACATGTAATAACTGTCACCTTTGATAAATTTAATGCATCCTTGTTGGAAAAAATCTTTGGTAGGTTGAGAGAGAAATTTTTAGAATTGCTTCGACTTTGGAGTCAAAGTGCTAAGCAAATAGCAGGACTTCAGCTCTGTATGAAGAAACTAAAAGTAAAAGCTGCCTTAAATACAGACAACAGCCTATTTTTTTTCTATACCATTTTCCATAAGTAATGTTTTAAAGAGGATTCCCCTTATTCTTGATCATCTATGTGTGCAGCCTCAGATGTGTTAATAGCCTTCCGAAAAGATCTCAGTACTCATGAAACACATTTAGCAGCTCTTAACTAGGTTATGATACCCCTCCAGGTCTCTTAAATAATGCAGGATTTAAAACCAACTAATTAATGCACAACTCTTTCGAAATAATGCCACGTTCACATTTTGGCAAACTACTATAATTTGAGAAATGGCAGCTTGAAGATTCTACTTGGAGCAGTTCACATCCTCATTCTCGGAAATGATTAGTTTCTTTGGTAACACCCATAATGCCATGCCACCCTTGTTTTTTCTCTTTTCCGCTTGCTTTCCTGGAACCATTGGTGGATACTTGCCCTGCCCAGCGACAAACCAATCAGCTCTGATTATGACCTGATTCTGTTTACGCTTTTATTTATGAGCTCACTTACGTTGTTTTGGGATTTCCTAATGCCCTCTGCTCAAATGCTGAGGTCAAGAAAGGCTCGTAGAGGCTGTTAAACAGGTTGACATGAAGCCAGAGCTCTTTTGTAACGGTACCACACCCTGGACAAACACAAAGTTGTCCCAGACCAGCTAACCATCCTGCTTCATGCCTCATTTCAGTTTACCAACACTATAGTATTCAATTAAATTCAAATTTATTTGTATAGCACTCTTCACGATACATACAGTATCAATGCAAAGCAGCTTTAAACCTAAGTAATGTTTTACAGTATATGTAGTAGTAGCTTGTACATTTAGATATGGCATAGATGTGAGGTAAAGATCAATTAATAACGTAAGCGAACAGACAAGGAACATTATAAATTAGTAGCGGAGTTTGGTAGCGCTGTGTGTTGTTTCAGGCTTGGCATATAGTACTCACTCTTCCTTTCTTTGGATAGCATTAGATAGATTCTTCCATGTTGAGGTTTCTCTTGTTTTCTCCCAAAATTTGCAATGTCTTTTCCCTCCATGCAGTATATTACCGTCACTGATGGTGTGACATAGCGATATGGGCTGGTAAACATAAGGTTGCTAGTTCAGTCTTTGAAAGAAATGAGCTTGTGCGTTACCGTACTGTTAAACTGTAAGGTTTAAGTGTTAATGTTGAAGAGTGCATATAGATGTCATCATCGCTTTTAAACATTTTAATGTGTTGTTGCTGAATAAATGTACAATTTCTTTTAAAAGGGAAGAACATACTCCAAACTTCTGAATCGTAGTATATGACACTTGGCTCTACATAAAAAGTTATGCATATCTGTTCCGCAGGATTCTGGGATTGTAGTGGAATCATTTAAGTCAGGGTTTGATCCCCCGGGTGATTTCCCGTTTGAGGACTTCAGTCAGAACATCCAGCGAACAGGATCAGATGGCACCATTGGGACCCCCAAAACGGAAGGAGGCAAACCGGACCCTAAACACGCTGTTGGCAGGACCAAAAACAAACTCTGGCTTTTTGGAAAGAAACCGAAGGTGAGTTTCACAAACTCCTTTTCATTGCTAAACGACTTTCTGTCACATTTTAAGGCTCATTAGCTTAGAATAGGTGATGAATTAAAAGTCTGCACGATGTCCAGGCTTTCTGCTTTGGTTTGTGTGAACAGTAAAGGATTATATGGCTAGGTAAAACTTTAACTTCTGCTTTCAAACCTATTATGTCAGTACCTACCAACTTCCTGACCTTTTTATGCTTTGTCAACATGACTTCATGAAAGTAGTTCTTGTTTTTAAATATCCTTCATTTGAACAATGTAATGAAAGCTAGTCTTCGTTCATTTAGGTATTTAACTAGCTACATGAACAACTGTAGTTTTGCATGTTCGTTTGTTTGTGTTTGGTTAGTAGTTCACCTTACCACTTTGTTGTCCCAGCTTCCCCCATCCATCCCTCCCCCTTCCCTCCCGAGTTTTCCCTCCGGCCATTTCCAGCCTCCTAAATTTTCTACAGAGCGGATAGCTAATCATCTATCCGAAATGAGAAATGCAAAATCTAAGATCCCATCCTTCCGAGCTTTGAAAAGAGGGGTAAGAGTCAGCCCGGGTCTGGCGTGTGTGGGTTTGCAGTGAGAATGATGTTAGTGCTTATGCTTGGGCCGGTCTCTCTCACCCAAGGTTTAGCTAATTCCTGCTCGTGATGAAAGTGCAAATCACAGTTATTTTTGAATGAAGGAATAAGGCTTTATCTGGGTCCAAAGAGCTGTGCCCCTAATCTTAGCTGTGGAGTTTGATTTGTTGCATAAAAAGCAGCAGAACATGGTGGAGGGAGTGCTGGGTGGGTGTTTTTATTTATTTAGATTTATTTGATTTTTTTTATGGACATGCATATTACAGAATACAGCTTAGTAGTTTAACGTGCATTCACACTGACAGTAATTTTATTCTCATTGGTAGATATTGCATTGACATTATTGATATTTCTTATTTCTTTTTGAAAATTGCAGTAACTTGCAGTTATTTGAACTCTATAAATCTGGCATTGTGAACGTCTTTCAAAATAGACTGGAGGATGGGAACACAGAATAAATCTGCTAAGCAGTGTACATTGAGTTTAGTCTGGGAGGCTCAGTGTTTTTTGAATAATTCTCCTTTGAAGCCTTTGAAGAACAAAGCTTTTTGGATAAATATCAAACCAGTTTTGTTTACCAGAAATGTTTAACTTTCAATTCTTCCAATCCTTTTATAAAAATTTGCCCATCAAAGTCATTTTAATTACCTTAAGTACTATTTACGTCATTTTTATCAAGTCTGACCTTTTCTAAACCGCAGAGCAAACGATAACATTTTAATATTGTTTTTGCTAAGGTTTAATATTTTAATAAAAGTCTCTTTGAACTGGACGCAGCTATTCTGAAACTTCACAAGAACCATCTTTGTTTCCTCGAGATTTTCTTGGTGTATATGGCCAAGAATCATTGTGCAACAAACCTCCTGAATGTTTCCAATAGAAGGATACTGGATTGCTCTCATTGGTTAAAACATTTGACACACTGCCAACTGTTATAATATTACCATTTCCTAGTAGTTCAGATGAACCGATTCAAAACCCACAACAGGGCCTACTTCTGTAAAACCAAAGGGCACAATATAACCTGTTCTTCCTTTAGCTTTTATTTTATAACTTAGCAAAAACACACATTTTGAAACAAAGATGAGAATGTTGTGAGATTTCAGGATGGTTCGTGTTTTTGACCACTGACCAGACTTCCAAAATCCCTCTCTTGTGGTACTGACCTTCTATTTTCACAAGTCCTGAACTAATGCTCCTGATTTGAAGGTTCCATTCTGTGTAAACATGACTCAAATCATCAGTCGAAGTGCATTTGACTGACTGATGTTTACGATGTTTTTTTGTTTTATAAATGACGTGACGTAACCATAACCTCTCAGTGGTCTCTAAAGCTGGTAAGTGATGTGTTTTGGAGTGCTGTAGTATAGACATGAGGTTTAGGTATAGACTCGGAGTGTTTAGTTCTAGGATGCCATTACCTCTTTCCTCGTCGTACAGCTTAAAGATGTCTTTCTTATAGTGTGCCTAAATGTTTAGAAATAAAGTGAAACTGCAAAATTGGAATGAATGCAAACAAATGGGCCTATTAAAAGCTTAGGAAGGACATCTCTCTTATATCGTGTGCTGTGACCGTCTTCAGCTGCAATCGGATGCTTGTCAGTGCTTCTTTGCCTCCAACCAGTAACCTGTATTTGTACAGGCACCAACACTAGAGGATCTCAGCCATCTTCCTCCTGAACAGAGACGCAAAAAACTTCAACAGAGGATCGATGAGCTGAATAAAGAACTGCAGAAAGAAATGGACCAAAGGTAGACTGTCTTTTTGTTAGTTTTTAATTTATTTATTTTATAAATTCTCTGTCTAGCACTGTTCCCTTTTTTTTGCTGAGAAAAACATCTTTCTATTGGCTAAATGTCCAATGGGCCAATGTCCAATGTATACATAAAACATATACACAGTACACATACATACATAAATGCATATTTTAAGCAATATTAATTGTGATTTAGCCATTTGACAGAACTAATTTATTTATTTTAATGATTTGTGTTGTTACTACTTCATTTTTCCCTCCTGTGTGTTTGCAGCCATTCATGCTCACAGATGAAACACTTACTATTATCTAGTTATTTAATAGGTTTTTATCTCCAAATCATAATTGTCTTTATCACAGAGATGCTCTTAACAAAATGAAGGATGTTTATGAGAAGAATCCTCAGATGGGAGATCCTGGAAGTCTCCAGCCCAAGATTTCGGAGACCATATGCAACATGGAGAAACTCCGCTCTGAGATCCATAAAAATGAGGTAACCTTCCCAGAGGATCAGCTTATTGTTGCAGTCTTATAAGGAAGCATAGCCTTTGGGAATGTACATTTAGACAAATTTGACATAAAACAGCTGAGTGTCTGCGCCATCTAGTGGAGGAATCAATATAATGCGCTTTCTGCTTCATGGACAATTCTTCTTGAAGTTCTTCATAATGAAAAGTAAGGTTCATATTTTGGTTTTGTTAGTTCCCAACAGGCTGACTTGCATGCAAGGTGCAAAAGGAAACACTGTCCTTTTCTTATAATATTGTTTAATATCACCTTATTAGTTCAAAGACTCCCAAACGATTCGTTAAACGATTATTTTTTCTGAACTCCTTCAGGGATTGGGTGATTTTTCATTTAAATTTTTGAGTGGCAAAGAATAAATTAGTATTTTCATTCTGACCAACATGAAAATCAAGTTTTCCCAGGTCTGCGCTCGCAACAAGTGGGCAGGCAGTATGTTTTATTGTTGACAGCTTGGGACACATTTTAAAAATGATTCAGAGTCGACTCTTTCTTTTTGAAAGCTCGTTTTCATCAATCCGTAATAGCGGTTGTTCTTTAGTAGTAAAAAATATTTGTACCTATCACTTTTCTTCTGTCTCCATCTCAGAGTTGGCTAGCAGAGGTTGAGGGAAAGCATGGATCCCGTAGTGAGCGACGTCCCAGTGCAGATGTGAACCACCACGCACCCCACGGCAGGGAGAGGTCTGCATTTCCTGATTACATTATCTACATTCTCAACATAGACAGACTAATAATGTCTAGTATACAACCGTCTCTCTTATGAGTGCCTGAACTGTTTGTAAAATCATGAGTAGAGGAGCAGTTGAGCTGTTCATGCTGTTCTGCAAGATTTTTGTAGATGGAAATGAGTAGAAAGGCACAGCAGTGGGATACAAACAGTCATGTAGTTGGAATAACAACCATAATCATTAAATGTTGGGGCATATTGACAAAATGTATTATCATAATATAACAACATGGAGAAATGGCATTTATATGAATGATAGCGACAATGTTTCTTTGTGATAATACTATGAAATATAAATTACCATTCAAAACTTGGGTCAGTTTTTATATATATATATATATATATATATATATATATATTTAATAAACATACCTTTTATTCAACTTTATTAAATTGGTCAGAACAGCCAGTAAATATATCTACAATGTTAAAACAAGATTTAAATGTACTTAAAACTTTTAGTCTTCAAATATTAAGCAACTATTTTTATAAATATGTCACTTAAGGCAAAAAAAATCTGAATTTTAGAGTGATTTCTGAAGGAGTAATGATGTTGAAAATTTGCATTTGTCATCACAGGAATGTTGATTATTTAAAAAAATATATTACAGTATAAAACTTATTTAAATGTGTAATATTTGACTGTAATAATAGTGTACAAGAGCGTAAGCATAAGGCTTTGTAAGCATTATATCTTGCAGCATTGGACAAAAGTTATGACTAAGAATCCTGTGACATCAGTGGAACAGTAGCTTCTCTTTACGTATCATGGTTGTCATATTAACTGCTAGAGCTGTTCAAGTGCTTTGCGCCCTCAGACATCACAGGGAACATAAAGGCAGCTTTAAAACACTCTTCTTCTCTTTTTCAGCCCTGAAGGCAGTTACACAGACGATCACAGTCAGGAGCACCGGTCTCCACCACAGCCAGACCCTCATGAATTTGATGACGAGTTTGATGATGACGATCCTCTCCCTGCCATTGGCCACGGCAAAGCTCTCTACTCTTTCGATGGTACAAAAACAGCTTGCATTACCTGTTTCTCGTTTCCACCTTTACACGTAATCTCTGCGTTTATTTCAGTGACTTCAATTCTTGTTATATTATTAAAAAAAGTGTCTGTTCGTTAGGCTCTAACGAAGGCACGTTGGTAATGAACGAGAACGAGGTGTTATACATCATAGAGGAAGATAAAGGCGACGGATGGACGCGGGTTCGGAAACAAGGCGGAGAGGAGGGCTACGTCCCCACGTCTTACGTGGAGATCACACTGGAGAAAAACAGCAAAGGTGCGGTCACCTACATATGACATCACCCACGGCAGCGCCTGCCTAGTTATGACATCACACACGGGGGAGCGCGTGTCAGATTTACCGTGACTCATCTAGTGCAGCTCGGCTGACTCCGTATGCCTTTGTTCACCATGTGAGCCCAAGGACAGACACACTGGCTCTGCACTGTGACTTTGCTGCAGAAGATAAAACTGTAGACCTGTAGAGATTTGTATAGCTTTTATTCCATTTTTTTAATTAGTGCTTAATGCAGTTTTTAATCAGTTTTATATTACAGGAGCAAACCTGAACAAAATGCGTCGGCTCCTTTTTAAACGTCTGTCTCGGCGGTAATTTGCTCGTTATAATGAGAACAACTGTCATTCTTCAATCATCAGCTCGTTTGTTTTTATGCTTGTTGAAACTTAAGTAAAATCTATTTGAAGCATCTTCTCATTGTTTCTACGGTTCGATCACAGTATGTACCTCTGACCTTTCAGTTTATGCAGTTCCTCCGGCTAATTTCCTCACTGCTAAACTTTTCCTGCAAATGCTTCTCTTCTGTTGGCACAAGTTTCTTTTTTTAAGTTGTGCACTGAAATTGCAATCATATAATAATTATGATCCAAGATCGACTTGGGCTGGCACACTAGCGCCCTCTATCCCCCCCCACCCCTCTGTCGCTGATCAGTCTTTGTTGTCGGTGGGCCTGTCAGTGACTCTGTCCTCTCTTTTCTCTGTGGCTACAGGTTCCTGATTGGATGAGTGGGGTTCTGTGGTGTTTGGTGGCCGGGACTCACTGCTGTGGGTCTGTTAGTGGGGCGGTGGGGCGAATTTAAGACTGAGGTTGTGCTGGGGCAGGTTGCATGCTTGCATGCTGTTTGTGTCATGGCCATTAACATCATTCCATTGCAGCAGATGTTCCAGGGAATATCTGGGAGGGCATGGCTCTCAAGCAATAACGGAGAAGCCAAAAAGAGTCGTTGCCTGGCATTAACATATTCAGCGGAGTGTGTGTCTGTCTGAACCGTCATCTCATGCTCATCATAACATGCACCTGCATGATCCAGCAGCCTTTGATTCCCGTTCATTTCTGACCAATTGACCCTTTTTTGAGATCTAACCACTTCTTATCCAAACCACTTGTTTTTAGTGTCTGTCTCTCTGTTGACTTTTTTCTTCCTCATTGATGCATTCCATGTTAACCATGATGTAAGTCTTAAAAGCATGACCAATCAGAGTAAAGGAAGCATGGTGCTTCGGTAGCGAATGCGACAGTTCCCACAGCATCATCCACCCACTGACCCCGTCCCCCTTTTTCCACACTCTGGAGGCTGGAAGGAGCCAGATGCAGTTCTGCATTTGACCAGAAGGGGGGGACCCAACACCATATAAAACAAGCAGAGAACCACCAGCGAGGACCTCAGAACACCAACCATCATCTCTGCCTTAATTACAGGCCTCTGTTTGGAAACAGGGGTCTATCTGACCCTCACTGCCCAAAAAACTTCCTGTTCTTGGGCTGCCAGCTCTCTGCGGTTCTTCATTTCCCATCCAGCTCCTGATGTCACATGTGCTAAAAGAACATGCTCACTGCCTTCTAACAAGGGACCACACGTCTCCAGAATCCGATCTCAAGTGCGTGTATTTGTGAATGTGATTCTTACATATAAAACTGTGTATGCATATGAATGCATATGTATATACCTAGTTAGTTTTTATTATTAAACTGTATGTATTAACATTTTTTTTTTTTTAACTGAGCGAATGATTTCAGGCTTTGCTTTTAAGAACCGTGCTGTAATCGCTTTGTAACCAGTTCTTCTTCCTGTCTGAACTCCGTTCTCAATAGGACCCTGGTCTTAACCGATGCACTTTTTACCCCGTTGCATTTGAATTGGAATTTTAGGGAGTGAAAGATTTGAATGCCTCCTTTTGTGTGAATGTGTTGTACAGTAAGACAACGTTGACCACTATATACTGGGGTTTGTGTTGGAGCAAGAGCAAATGAGAAATAAATACCTATGTCTGTTTGTCTTGTTCATCGTGCCTTTCATTTTTTCAGTCCTGATGTATTTTGAGATTTATTTCATCACTATTGCAAGGTATCTAACCAGATTTTGTTTTAAATTGTGTATATGCAGTGGATCATGTGCGGTTGTAGATAATAGTTTTGTCCAACACACACACACACACACACACTACTGTTCAAAAGTTTGGGATCAGTAAGATTTTATAACCAGATATTTAACATAACTCACCAAGGCTGATCAAAAATGCAGTAAAAATGGTACAATTGTGAAACATAATTACAAAATAGAAGAACTAGATATATATTTTTTAAAATGTAATGGCAAAGCTGAATTTTCAGCAGCTATTACTCCGGTCTTCAGTGTCACATGGTGTAACATTATAAATATGAAACAATATTGTGCTGTTTTTTTTATTTTTGTGGAAATCATGATGCATTCTCTGATTAATAAAAAGAACAGCATCTACTTAAAATCGAAGTCTTTAAGTGAAATCAGATTGAATCTTTACACGGTGTATATATATCATCACACATGATGATAAATTGTGTAGCAATTAAAAAGTTTTATTAGATATTTATTCAATATTTTCAGAATATTTCATTTATGAGTGACTATTTACAGGTCAATAATACTTAATACAATATATTACACAAACTAGCCTTCACATGCGTACACTAGTGATGATTATGTACATATTTTTTCATGTGGGGTTTTTAAAACTTATCAACACTGCTTTAACCAGTGGTTTGTGATATTTATAGGTATACAAACTCTACATCTCATGTTCCTTCATAGAGCTGCAAATTTGTCTTGAATGTTTAGTCCATCATCTCAGTCCATAACTTCAAGTGTCAAATGATTGAGCACATCCACACACCTCTCATAAAGTGTTCTCTCTGCCTCCAGCACTATATGTATTTCATTGGGTGGATGATGTATTGAAAATTGGAAATGTACCCTTCCTTTTTTTCTTTTTTTTTTGAAGGCGAAACTGGTACCTGCTCATTTCGTAAGTGTGGAGCACAGCACAACTCTGGAAGATGCATTTGGAACAAAGTAGCTCTCTGCAGACAAGTGCGGTTTCTGCTCATGAATTGCTTGCAATCCGCATGTGATCCATTGTGCAAGCTCACATTCTGGTAGAGAACGTCCTTTTTCAGATGCAGATGACCTTGCTACAGACCTGACTCCACAGAGGGGTTCAGAAAGTCTAATATGTATATAAAGTCTCTGATTTTTCAGAGTTCTGTATGTTTTACCGCAGGCTCCAGTTTTCTGGACAGGGCTGTAAGGATGAGTTTGAATTTTTCGTATCGCTCCGTCTGGTCCACGGCCGCCCCCCTGCTGCCCCAGAGCAGACGCAGCTGGAAATCCGTCCTCAACATCTCTAGCATGTCATCATTAGGTTGGAATCCTGGAGAGAGAGTTAAATGTCATTAAAGGATGTTTTTTGGTAACACAATAAGTTTCCATTAATTCTCATGTATTATTTAGGGTTAATATCAACAATTATTTGTTAATTAATCTTTTGTTTTGCTAATGTTACATTATACTGTTAAAATGTATTAGTACATTTTCAATATTAGTTTTTTGTTGATCTTAAATGTATACTGATTCTAGTCTCACAACCCTCAAATACATAATATAGCACTTTATTGTGATTTAGAAGTTGCTAAAGTAATGATACCTTGTCCAGAAGATGAGTCATGTTAACTTAGTAACTGCTCTATAGTATTTGTTAGACTGTGAGTCTTTTGAGAGTAACTAGCTCATAAGAGTCTCAGATTCAGGCTACACTAGTCATGCTGTGTGCTTGTTTGGGTGCCCAAGACTCTTCCTCTTTAACTTCCAGAGGCAACCCATGATTTAAATGCAAATTCTCTTCTGGATTTTATGACTATGGCTTGAACAGCATTATTCCAAATCTGTTCAATCCAATGGCGTATGAACATTCTATTACATTGTGTTTGTCTCACCAGTTCCCTTAAGTTAAAACACCATGTTATTCCTAAAATGACATGTTATGTCCTTGTCTTACCCTGGAGGATCCGTTGTGCATTGCAGGTGTATGTGTCTGCATTGCGTGCAACAGCACGAGCTCCTTCCAGGTGCCGGAACATGATTTCGCAGCCTTGGTCGTTGTTCTCCCAGACGTCCATACCTTCAAAGGTGACCGCAGGCCTCTCCATCAAGGTGAGCAGCGGCATTAGCAGCGGAATGCTGGCATTGCTCAGTGGGATTTCAGCTAGAAAAACAAAACACCCCGACATTAACTAAAGGTGACCTATTTAATGCATTTAATGTGTTTTAGTGCACAAAAACGTACCACTTCCTTCATATAGTCCTTTATAGAAAGGTTTCAAAGATTTCTCGTAAATAATGGCAGTCTGTGTGTATTTTCTTCGCAAGCTGGTCCACGTATGATCCAGTCTGGTAATCTGTTTATACAAGAAAGATCACACGGGTTAAAGCCTGTTTCTGTTGAGAACACACTAAAAGGGGAAAAGTCTAGAAGCCTAAAGGAGCCTTTGGGTACCTGAGGCATATCCAGTGCTTTCATTATGGAGGAAAAGGCATAAAGATCTCCCACAGAGTCTTTCAGCTCCAGAGCTACCAGAATGATTCGGTTCAGGGTGGCTGCTCTCTCCTCCAGACTTCCTGTACACCCCAGGATATCCACAGCAACTCCAATCGCCATAGTGTTATGCCTGTTTGAGAAGAACCAGCCATGCATGTTAAATGTGTGGCCTACATGACTCTGTTTATCATATACAGTTAATATTCTCTGAATATTGTCCGCCCCAGTATAATACTGTCCGCCCTCATGAGTCATTAGAAATCTGCTTAATACATCATGCGTTGACAGCATCTGTTTACCTTTCCATGAGGTCCTGCCGCAGCTGTCTCCCATGAGGAAGGGTCACCAGCTCCAGCCCAGAGGTCACACCCATCTGACCTTTTACCTCCTCAGAAACATTTAGTATCCTAGCAACCTGTAGCATGTACACACAGCGTTTGCATCAAAGGAATGATCCAGAATAAAAAAAAGCACTACTGCACAGAAGCGAAGCTAAATTTCTGGACTGTTTTTGTCTGTAATATTGGTCCTGTGACTGACATAATCAGCCAGCTTGAAAATTTAATTCCCATATTTACAGAGAAACAACCTGGAGCCGCTTTCAAAAGCAGAAAGATGTGAAAAAATAGTCACATGTATAAGAGGCTTTCATTTTCAAGAGGGTCATTTTTAATTAAATTCATCTACATTTAGCCCCTGCTGTGTGGCACGACTATGGTCTTGTCCTCTTGTTTGGCTGGAAGAACCACTCTCTAACCTGAAGAAAAGGCTGACTCACATAATGAGCCTGTAATTACAGACCTGTTGGTCATGATTGTATTCAGTAAGTGGGTGTGGGTGGCTGTCCCTAATTCTATTTTCATCTGTCTTGATTTTCTTCTTTGTTGTTGAGTGCTTAATTTTACTTTTTTTCTCCCCTTGAATTTTCCTTCCTGTTTTTGAAATTGAAAGCTATTTAATATTTTATAATATTATTGGAATGTTTGACTGCACAATACTGTTAAAATTTGAGTTTGTAATATATGCTTTTTAAGAAATGCATACTTTTTTCTGCGAGGGGGCATTAGTTGATCGAAGTGACTAAAAATAATTATACTGTTTTATGTAAATTATAATGAACATTCTATTGATAATGTAACTGTATCACATTTCTCACAACATAAATTGTAATGATCAATTAAACAGTTTTTCTTGTGTTTTCATCAAATGAATGCAGCTTTGGTGAGCATTGGTAGAATAGACGTAAAAATACTACACTTAATTCAGAATTACTATAATTAAGGCTTAAAAATGCTTGTTAAATATGAGCGTTTAAGCTACATTAGCAGTAATAGTTGTTATTTGGAAGGTCCAGTGTAGTTAATCCATTAAGTTTCATATACTACAACATTTACCAAACGTAAATGAACAATGAGTAACTGCATATTTCTAAATTAACTTAAACCTAGATTAAATGTTGTTCAGTCTCCATTCACAATACCTAATGCATGTTTATGAATTAAAAACAATTATTATTAATTCCCTAAATTTCGATTTTATGTTAACTTCAAAGGCTCATAATGAATATTACCTGACAGTCTGCTAGTAGGATGTGTTTGGCGATGGTCTTTGGATGTTGACTGACGAGCAGCTCTTTGGCTTTCTTCAGCACTGTCATCTCCAGTGGCTTGTTCTCCACTGGTAGAAGCCGGAAGCTGATGTCACCCGGTTTGAAGGCCGATTCGGTTTCAAACACGGGTCTTTTATAACCTTTCTTGCAGTCCTGCTCTTTATCCACATCCTCCTCGTGGTCTTCTTCGCTGTCGTTGTCTAGGGCTTCAATGGCGTTGTGATAGGAGCTACGATCAAGCTTGATGCTGCTATCACATCTCCTTAGCTCCTCCTCTGTTTTTAGCCTCTCCACATAGCCATTAGCTTGTAAGCCAGTCATCCTTTCCCAGTCAGCTGGGCTGCATGGACTCAGTTTGCAGTAGCTTAGTTCTGGACTCGATAGGCTGCCCACCTGCTGCTGTTGCTCGGATGTAGGTCGCTGTTTGTGGGGCTTTACTGGAGGGACTGGTGGGGAGAGGGTTTTCAGGCCAGGGGTGCAGGATACTCTCATAGAGGGAACCTTGCTGGGTTTAGGAGGTGGTTTGGGACACAGCTGGCTGTCGGAACCACGAATAGCCTCGCCAGGCTGGATGTCAAAGGCTATTCTGCGTGGCACCGTGGGGCTCAGAGCTGGCTCACTTCCTGTGCGGAAAACTGGGGATTTGGGGCACGGCTGGTGCTCCATATGCTGAACCTGAGCCTGGGGCCTACAGCCTGAAAGCAAAGGCGTACAATCAGGTTTTTATTCAATAAAGTAGAAAAATATGCTGTAGATGGACAGGTTAAAAAAAAGAAGTTCAAAGCCGCAAATTTTTATTTCTGCATTCTGCACAGTAAAGCAGATTCAGCATTCTGGATTCTGACACGGACAGCAGAGCTGTGTTTTTTCGCATAACCATATTTATTCCACTGACACAGGCATAAATTATCTCTATCCCCACTTTCATTTTTTTTTCCGCAGAGCTTCTTCAACAAAACATTTTATTTTGCATTTCAATCCCACGTCTCATTTCACACATTTAACGTTCCGTAAGCCAAAGTGAATTTCAAAGGTGGAAACTACGGCTTGACTTTGAGAACCACTCTCTCTTTGGCACAAAGTGAATGTGAGAAAGATGACTGGTTTTCAGGGCTGTCAGACACGTGTATCGCTAGAGGGTTGGAGGTGTGATGGGGTATCAGTGAGGATGAAAGCTGACAGGCACTCACCGATAGGGAGGAAGCTCTCTGACTGATGGGTCTTCAGTGGCCGTCTCCTCTCCTGAACGTGGTTTAGACATGCTGGTTGACTCCCACACTTATCTTTGTTGCTGTGAAGGAGAAAGACAGGTCATTTAGTTTGTTCTCGAAAAGTATTTTGGACTATGACGTGAAGTTTACACCACTTTTTACACCAAGCTGCGTGGCATGAATTTGGAGATGGAGATGAATTCTCGGTTAATGTTAGGTGCCTGCACAGTTATTTGAATACCGTTTTCAAGTTAATAAGCTGTTTCGACACTTTGTTTCGAGAAGTTAGACTCCCGTGTGCTGAATCTGCACAAATAAGTAAAACTTTCACTTATTTTAGGATTATTGATGCTAAAATTCTCTTTATATAATTGTGGAGCTGCCGCATCGTGGGAGTCAAATACACATAATATAATAGATCCACATAAATAATACACATTTAATCAATATTCAATAGTAAAAGTTGCTTTCTCCCTAATCTGCCAGCTTGAAAATGCCTTATGCCTAATGAGCAAACCTGTCAAGGATTTCCTAAAGATTGCAATTAAGAAATGGAGTTTGTGAGTTGCACCACAAGACCCAATAAGTATTGATAAAATTGAGGTTAATAAGCAAATTCATGTCTAGTCACTTTTCAAAGTAGATACCAATTATATAATGCAGATTTATTTCATTTGTATTACTGGTAGTGTTTCTTTTGATGCCTTATTTCTATTTCAGAGTTCAAGATAGACAGTGGAACTGTGGATGAATTTCTTTTTACTGTAAATTGCTTAAAAAGATCTCTGATTTACTGTCAAGCGAAGTGTTGAATATATGAACAGAATGAATTATTGGGGCTGGTAAATTGCATGAATTACAAATAACAAAAAGCCACAATTTGAAAAGTAGAATCTGTAATTAGTAATTTGTTAGTCCTTTAATGGGTAAAATAATTAATCTCTCTTATTATTCAAATAAATAATACATAATTAAAACGCCTCTTGCCAATGCCTTGTAGTGCCATAAGATAGCCTTTCTCTCACCTGAGGAGATTCCCACGACTGAGGGTGTGATCCTGGGTGTGTCCGTTCATGATATTCAGACTCAGCCGTTTAGAAGTCAGGCTCTTTCTCTCTGAGTATCCCGCCTCTACACGTATAGATCCAACTCCATATTTCTCCTCCAGGCATCTCAGAGGCAGAGCTCTGTTGATTGGCTGAAAGATGATCGCTCCGACGACCTCAGATACCGGCTGACGGTTGCCTACATAGTATCGCACCAACGCGGGGACGCTGTCAAAGCCCTCCTTCTCAAACAGGTACTGAACACGTGAGTAGGCTTCATTCATAGCTACCACGCGTTTATTGATTTTGAAGTGTTGAGGGGCGTTCTTCCACTGGCAGGTCAGGACATAGTTTCCTGGGCTGGACAGCGAGTCTCGGATCAGAAAGTCTCCATCTCTCTGAACCAGGTTTTCAGCCACCTTAAATTCAAACATACACACAATTTTATTATCTCTTTCATATATATTTTCCTTCCTCCTCGGTTTCAAATGCATTGCATGTTGGATCGTGGCCTAGATGTGCATGAAGTTCAGGAGCTCAAACACTGGAGGAAACATTTTGAAGCTAGTATGTCTTTGTACTAATGATATTCTGTCTGATCAGATTATGCACACATTTTGCAAACATTACCAAACTTTTTTTTATGACAGTGATTCATGGCATGACCCAGATATTACTTTCTTTTGTGGATCAGTAGTGCATTCAACCAGTTTAGAATGATGGACTACCTCTCCAAACGTAATGTTAGGTTTCTGGAAGCTGTTCAGAATATTAATGAGTCGGTATGTAAATCATTCTGCAGATCAGAAAAATCAACCTAGAATAATGGATGGGGGGGGTATTTTTAGTATATATTTCATTATTTGTTTTTAGTATATCAGAATCAGAATGGGCTTTATTGCCAGGTATGTTTACACATACGAGGAATTTGTTTTTCTGACAAAGCTTTGCAGTGCAACAGAATGACGGTGACAAGACGAGAGACGGGTAATAAAAAGAATAATATACAAATATACAAAATAGTGTACAAATATACAAAGAAGTGTACAAGTAGCACAAAAACACAATAAATAATATAACATAACATTTAAGTAAGAGCAGGTGTGAAGAGTTTGTACATGTATGTGCAAAGATGACAATGTTATTAAGTGTTCAATCATTCAAGTGACATCATTATGTCTTGCTTTATTTATAGAAGATTAGATTAGATTAAAGCACGTTTATGTCATTGGTTCATATTGCTTCTCACTATGTGCTCATGTAAAGATCAAACACTGGTAAATGTGTTAGAATGTGTGTTTGGAGCTGTGGGGCGGCAGTGGCACCAGGAAAACAGTCATTAAGTGTGATTAGAATCTTTAAGTGTTTATGACTGTGTGCTAAACAACTATTCTCAGGACTTTCTTACAGTAGCTAAAACAGCAGCTAAAAAGCTTAGCGTTTCGTTTGTCCAAATATGCAAGGTTTCACAGGTTGCTGCCTGCCTTGTCACTTGTTATTAATTAGCATTCGTCTTTTTTTCTTTCTTCACAGTGACGAACAAAACAGACGGGCATTTACAGGAAACGTTTTTGAAATCAAGCACCAGTCATTTCACACCACTGGTCATAAAAAGATGCATGTCAGATCGGTTAATGCCTGTCTTTCCTCTTTCCTTGTCTGCAGTTTGCAAGTTTGATTAACTTAAGCCGAGCAGGTCAGACTGGTCCAGCTGAAAGACTGGGTGAAAACAAGCTGTAGTGCAGCACACATGCTGTCAGGGGTTTTGTGATAATCACAGGGTGTGTAGTGATCCAAGGACCATTTAATAGAATTCAACTCACTGATTCCTGTTAACAGTGCTGATGGATAGTGTAACTATAGAGAATGTGTATGTAGTTTTAAGGCCATCTTTTGATTCATTGTTGTAAATTTAATCCCCAGTGAACTATATTCTAAGGTCACTCATAAGGTGTGTTGAGCCATGATTGAATACGTTTGTTCTTTCTGACTATATTTGTGGTGTAAGCTGTAGCCAGACTGTGGATGCTGGTGGTTCTGATCATATGATGCCGTTAAATAAATACACCTCGGGTCAAATAGCAGTCATGATTCATCTCTGCGTTAACAACTCTTCCTCTGTTACAATTAGTGATGGATGAGTTGTCAGTTTCAGGGGGATATCCTGCAAAGGAGCATGGGAAAGAGGAGCCAGGGTACATGGTTTTCACAAGAGCAAATCTGTAGCTGTCAGCACTGTGATGTTTGCCATGATGAAAAAGTGTTGATGGCTTAAATAAAGCTCGGTGTTAATAAACCAGTGAACCAGCGCATTGAACTGTACTAGTAGAGATATTGTTAGTCTGAGTTTTGATATTTGACAAGCTATGCATTCTAGCATTCAGTCCAGACACCACATTTAGTGCTTCGTTTGTTTTGTTTTCTTTTACTGTGGATCAAGACTGGGTGTGAAAGTGACTTTTCTTGTTCTGGACAGGTTTGGCGCCTGTAACCAGTTCAGAACAAGTATTGATCAATTATTAGATAGGTTCTTAAATGCACCATAGCCCTTGGGCCTTGCAAAGCAAATACTTGCAATTCTACTATATATGCTTTTTTTTTGCTTTTTTTTTTCTAGCATCTAATCATTAATGTGCCCTTTCACCTATATTTCCGGTTGCTATTTTGCACAATATAAATATATAATGTATGCATGTTTAAAAAAAATGTAACCATTGTTTTTTTTAAGTATTAAGACACTGTAGCCTTTGAATCATGATATTACAGTAGTGGTGTTATTTTAAAGTAACTTGGATGCATATCTCCAACATCATTTTATCATAGTACTTTTTGTACATTTAACAAGTTAGCCATGAGAACATTTAATGCAAGTCATATCCTCAGTGTTTTTCTTCCCTTAATCAACTATTACTGACCAGAGCTCCAGCTGAAGCAAACATGGCCACATGTCTTTAATTTATTATCTTTTCTACAAAGAAAGTGAATGTTTGAGTGCCAGATACAGGCATGACTTCACTGTCACTTAAGGAGAGAACAGCTATGCTCTGACAGCAGAAAGATCATCTCTACTCTCTGCCAGATTTCAATTCTGAACAGTATTGCAGGCATATGGTAACCGTACACATACAGTATATATTATATCCCAGAAACAGCCACTTACCACAGAAATCCACTATAATCCAAGCATTATCCCATAATGATCGCCCACCCCTTTCCCTCTTTGTGTACCCAGGAAAGTTGTACCTGTCTAGGGATGGCTCCGTGATACCAGGCATGGCTCCTTGGTTCCTCACTGCTCAGTTTCAGTTCTTCTTCTAGTTCTCTCCGAAGCTTTTCCGGTGGTCCATCCATGATGTACTTGTCCCTCGAAAACTGCACATAGATGGGCACAGAAGAGTACGTTAGAGCCATGTTGGCCCTAGATAGTATTTTAGTCTCTGATTGAAGTACGTGTATCAATCTTTTATTAGTCTCCTCTCTTTTCTATTCCACTCCCTTCTTTTTGCCCTGTGATTCTGGCTGGCTGATGGGTCCTATGCTTCCTGTGCTGATCTGTTTACTGTGACGCATAAGTGCCTCCCTCTTCCTGTCTGTCTCCGCCTCCTTAACCCGCAGGGCAAGCCGTACCTTTACCTGCACAAACGCCCCACTGCTCTGATTCATCAAGGATTTTCTGGTTTGTTGGAAAAATGCGAGTCACCTTAGAATCTTGTGGATTTCACAATTGTGGAATTTAAGAGAGTTCTTTTTCAACAAGCTGCTTAAAAGAAATGCATTTATTAATTGTATTCATTCTATAAAACATGAGCTTTGATTAGTTTTGCACTAATAGCATGAATCAAATTTGTAAGATACATCATCAAACTCAGTTTGTTATCTTTCCTCTCTAGGGTGTTTCATTCATGGGCTTGCCTTCAGTGTCTCAATAACATAACTCATTCATGTGAGCAGACTGTCAGTGTAATAGAATTTAAAAACAAATGGCACTCTTATGCCTTTCAACATTGTCTACATTTCAGTTGTTGGATAGGGATCAGATTATGTAATTTTAATTGTCACAATATCCTCCATGTCTTAACAGCACATGCCATTGTTGTTTATCAACAAAGTAGTTGTAATAATGCTCTTATGAATCTGGATATGTTTGGAATGCTATACTATTCTACTGCACATATACTGTATAATATATGATCAATGATAAAAGTTTTATTAATGACATCTACAAGACATAATTCATTGTTAGTTTATGAAATCTAATGCATAAATGCACAAATTCTTTTAAAATATTATAATGCAGTATTATAACGATAAAACAGTAGGAATATTACAGACCTAATAGCAGTAGTGGTACAAGGTTTGGGACAGTGCAGCATGTGAGAGAAATCTGTTACAATCAATAAATTCTGGGTAAAACGTTTGTTTCTCAGCATATAACCATTACGCAGAACCAGTTAGGCATGTCCCTGGGGTCAACATCTTTGTTGACCCTGAAACAACATTGTGATTAGCCAATCAGATTTGAAGAACCAGTTTATAGTTTTTG
>JAUMHI010000046.1:4664311-4676811 GCA_032359435.1 Enteromius unitaeniatus
ATCAGGAGATTTTGGAGCACTTCATGCTTCCATCTGCTGAAAAGCTTTATGGAGATGAAGATTTCATTTTTCAGCACAACCTGGCACCTGCTCACAGTGCCAATACTTTACAACTCTCCTGACCTGAACCCCATAGAGAATCTGTGGGATATTGTGAAGAGAAAGTTGAGAGACCCAACACTCTGGATTACTGGTCGGATGAAATATGCTAATGTTTTGAGAATTTTGGGTTTTCATGAACTGTATGCCAAAATCATCAATATTATAAAACAATAAAAGGCTTGAACTACTTCAGCTGTGTGTAATCGATCTAAAATATATGAAAGTCTAATGTTTATCAGTACATTACAGAAAGTAATGAACTATCACAATATGCAAATTTTTTGAGAAGGACCTGTATATGTCTAATCTATGTAATTATTCATAAGGATATGGAAAACAAAACAAACCCAAAGATCAGTGCCGTTGCTGTGAGATAATGAAATATGTGATTGCATTATGCACCTGTTAATGTGTCCTGTGAGTTTGCTTTCATCTATCAGGTTGTTCAGTTTGTAGTAATCCAGGAACGTCCGGGCCACGTTTCTGCCCAACTTCATGTCTATATGAGGAAATTAAGGAACCTTTGAGATTGCATTGCACAGATTATTACTATACAACGTCGGCACCTCTCAGCTTCAGAATCCCACATAGATTTTTTTATTTTTATTTAAAGTGACCTTCATATGCATGTTTTATTGTCACAGGTAAAAACTTGCCAGCATTGAAGAGTCAAATACCTTGAGCCCACTCCAGCAGTCTGTCTTTGTATTCCTAAAGAGACAGTCGATAACAAAGCAATATTGGAATGCCTCCTAGGCCCTAGCACAGTTAGAGCGTCAGATCCCTCGGAACCTTTAAATCTCAGTTCTGACGTGCCACTTTTAATTGAAAAATAAATAAATAAATAAGAACCCGATTTTCTTCCATCTCGTACCAACGCGACCATTTGCAGTAAATAACTGGCCAATACCCAGCAGAGCAATGCAGAGAGTAAATAAGCGGGACAGGCGAGCCAGCGCTCAGCTCCTCGTGAGGATAAATCAAACGCCTCTCAGTCAAGTCAGCCAAAAGGAAAAAAATGCATCTCATTCCTGCAGTTACTTACAGCCGGAGCTTTATTTAAATTCATGCATCTACTCCACGACCCCCCCGCACAAGCCTTTCTTCCACCGTGCCCACGTTACAGAGCACATCAATTACCAAAAGCACTGCATCAAAGAGCTGTGAGGGCACTTACAATGCAGCTGAAAGAGTGGGAGCCGTTTAACTCCAACAACCACAAGCCAGGCGAACGTTAAACGGAAATCATTTTCTTTTAACCTAAAGGAATAGTTCATCCGCAAATGAAAATTCTGTCATCATTTACTCACCCTCATGTCGTTCCAAACCCGACTTTCTTTCTTCCGCCAAACACAAAAGGAGACATTTCAAAGAATGTACTGGACATTTTTTCCATGCAACTACAAATAATGGAGATGCCAAAGTAGTTCAAATGACGACAACTCTGACGACATACAAAATTGTGATCACGAATGAACCGACTGAACCAAAGATCTGCCATAGATTCATTTGGTGATACAACAGTGCTAATGATGTCCAGCTGTCATAACTTGATTTGGTTGATCTCCTTCACAAAAGAGGTCTGAATGACTCGTTTCCAAATTAAACCAAAAAGTTTTCAAGGTCGATTCACTAACTCAATAGTAAACATCTCACAAAAGATGAGGATTACAACTGAATAATAGCTTCCATTTGTGTTTGCTTTTCACAAAATATAAATAATGCACGAGTCTCATAAACTGCTTTTGTGATTCATTAGCTTTTTGTGTCTTGTTTGTAGCTCAAAATCTCTATTACATCATTTGTAATATCTTCTTTTGTGTACCACAGAAGAAAATCGGTCATACATGTTTGGAACAACATTTTATTTTATTTTCTTTTATAGGTGACCTGTGTTTTTAAACTCTAAATACTAGATTTCAAAGAAAAGCTTGATCTTGTGATATAGATCATACAGTCTATGTGTGTTACAGACTGTGATGGATGTCTGTGTTGCAGGACACTGGCTCAGAATAGATGTTCCATCATGATCTGATAAGGAAGGTTTTCTCCAGCTGTGTGTTGTGGTTAACAGGCTGCACTTTTGGGGCCGGACATTGTTGATGAATGAACAGAGGTGTTATTTTTCACCTTTGGCTGTCAGCCCTTTACTGATGTTCTGAGATGACATGTCTGACTGTCAGGGCTGTTGGAGTGAAACAAGAGCCCTGGAAGAAAAACAAGGTGCAAAGCGATTCAGTCGTTTTTTATTTTTATTTTTTCAATTTCTTCCAACAGTCAAAAATCACCCAGGTCACATAAATCCCGAGGCCATGGCTGGAATCCTATTATCCAAAGCTGTTAACTCATAAACAATCCCTCCTTGATGGGAATGCACCAACCAAAGGACTTTTTGTCATGTCTCGTGCATGTAAATGACACGCACAAATGACATTCAACCCATTTTCTACTCTGATTTACTTGTGCACTACAGTGTATTATTCATAACTGCATCAATCGCCAAATATATTATAACCATTTGGCAGTGAAATAAACAGGCGCTCGACATGACCTTGATTAGCAGAGAGGTCAAAGCGTCTGCGTTTAAACCTTTCATCTGGGCTCTCAGATCCAGACGTTTGCTCATCACCCCCCTGCTCTCTGTGGCCTTGACAGCTACTGCAGTGTACCGAGACATTCTGGGTTCCATCCCTCACCCAGCGGGCTGATGGGAACTCACTCCATGACTCCAGCCCCTGTCTTCACACCCCATCTGGCCAGGGTTGCGAACACTGCAGCCCTCCAAAAACAACAGCTATTTTTAGATGCCGGGCAGGGAAGATGGCATGATTCACTTCAAATGATGACACAAAAGACATGGCATCATGACATGGCATTTCTGCTATGTTTCTAATGTGCACTGTATTGATTAAGCAATAGGGTAAAAGATCGCAAAGAAAATGGCTACTTCAGTGGTGTCAATTGGTTTGGCTTTGTGGTACCTCAACACAGCTACAAAATAATTTATTACGCAAAATGTTGTAATTTAGAAATCTATAAAAATAACACTAATAAATGAAAATAAATATGATATTATGAAAAAAGGAGAAAAGAATAATGAATTGTACAATAATAATAATAACTAAAAACAGATATAATATTTTAAGAAAAAGTAAAAAACATTATGACAGATATGTAATAATAAAAATTATAATTACTGATTAAGATAACAGTGTCCAAAAGTATATTGTTTGATTAATAATAATAGTAATAGCAATAACAATGCAAAATTGTATTTGTTTTTAAAAATAAAATTCACCATAGTGTGTGTATATATATATATATATATATATAAATAATATTACTATGTAAAATGCAACAAAAATGCTAAACAAATTAAGACAATATTATGTATATAAAAGTAGCTTAAAATGATAATGATATGCAATTTTTTTTTAAAGTTTGTTTTAGAATGATAAAATAAATAATCCCAAATAATATTGCTATGCAATATTAAACACATTAATAATAATGTTATGGAAAATAAAAGGTTGTTTATTTTAAAATAGTACAAAATAATAATGCATTTAATTTAAATAATGTGAAATAATAATAGTAATAATAATAATAGTAAAACTAGCTATTATAACAGCTTTGTTGTTGTGTCGTTATGTTTCAGAACAGACTAGCAATTAATTTTTGACCAGTCGAGAATCACTGGCCTTTTGTGTTATCAAGCCTGGCAGAAGCAAGAAAATATTATAGTGAAGTATCCTCAAATCTCTCGCATTCCATGACATCTTTGCTTTGACCTCGTAAAAAGTTTCAAGCTTCTCCTCAATAAATGGAAACTCATCCAGCCAGCGAGTATGTGCGTACGTGGAGCCCTGACAGAAATAGCCCGGGACCCTGCCGTGTGCAGATGGCCTCTCCACTTGTGATGTCACATCATACCCATTTATAACAGGAAATATGTGATGGAAGGTCTGATGAGGAAGAGGAGAAGACTTCATCAGCATCACAGCTGTGAGCGGGACTCTCCTGCGCTCTGATTGGCTGTTGGCCACAGCCCAGCAGCTATCAGAATGCCTAGAACAACCTGGAAGCAGGGGGAAATGCGAGGTACTGCCAGAACGTGGGATGAGGCCTGTGGAGGGCCGGAATTTTCCAAAACATCCACCGTTCCACCTGGACGGCAGACGAGAGCTGTTGCATAATAATGAGACATGAAGGTTAGGCATCCCGTGTGGTGAAGCGGTCACGATCGCAACAGAAACCAGACTGCAAACATTATGAGACAGAATGTGAAGGGAATCCTAATAAATAGTTTAAACAACTTGAAAGTAACCTATAAACCAGATGTTCTAAGTAATTTTTATGCATCAAAAATGGGATGGTGACTGGTTGTCTGCAGAAATTCTCATAAACACTGACACATCTAAACATTTAGTCTGCTATTTCATTATTATTAATCTCAAGCTTTTTAATAAGAAGTTAAAAATAGATCAATAAAAAAATGTACACATGTAAATGACCAATCTATAGCTAAAAGAGAACATCTCCCCGCTTTGTAACATCCAATATGGATCGTATTTAGCCTTAATGCAATCAAGAGAGCTGGATTTTGCACAAATAAGTGCAAGCTGACAGTTCCAGCTGTTTTAGGGCACTCAGTCTGTGTTTTTTCTACATTTTCACAGACTGCAGCAGCTGGCTTTGTGTGTGTTTTAGCCTACATTTCACATAATATTATTTTAAGAGAAGCTGCTCATTTTATATCTATGGCTATGCTAAAAAAACAATAAATCTCCCTATTAATTTGATAATCTTTTTGCCATCTACATGTTCAAATATAAAGCAGTTTTATTTGTATCATTTTAAAAGAAAATATACTGTATGCATAAATAGAAAAACAGTTCAAAAGGCTCTAAAGTCTCAGCATGGCTCTTCACACTATGTTGCAGAAATCTGGCGGTTTCAGTTAACATATTAATATGCCCAGATTTTTCCCAGATATGTCGTAGCAAATCATTTGCACAATGTTTCATACTGTGCAACATATTGTGCAATTTTTAAGTTTTTTTTTTCATGTGAAGTTGATTAAAATACAGCTAATTCTCTAAGTCTAAACAGAAATGCATGTATACTTAGAAATGGCAGTATGAACTAAACACAGCCGCACGACACATTATCAAGTAGTCAAGTTTTCAAAAGCTCTTTCTAAAGTCACCCAAAAACTATTTACAGATTGAGCTTTTTCAGTTTCCCCTGGGCTTAAATGGGTTAAGCAGTCCGTGTCATTGATGCGTGTGAGGTTTTTAATGTCATCGGCATACGCTCGGATGTTTAGATCGATTGTCGTCTTTGTTGCGACTCAAGGACGGGTCTCCAAGGGGCTGATGAGATGAGACGGAGATGGACGTTTCCATGGCCTGACAAATAATTTGTTTACCGGACTGTGTATCCGCACGCAAACGCTCCCGGAGCAGACAAACGGACAATGATGGCCCAATGACAAGAAACAAGGCACCCTGGTCCGGAGCCGGCCGTGTGTTAACAAGCAGACAAATTAGGGACAAGAGTGGCATCAATACAGTGGAGTGACAGGCCTGTCACCGGGGTGTCACAAAGTGCCAATTAACAATGCTAATTAAAACAGTAAACAAGAGCACATAAAGCAGGCAGCTATTGTCTCCCCACCACTCGAATCCTCAGTAAGGACCTTTCGTCTGGCCTCTGTAGGGCGAAACCGAAGTTAACAGCCTTAGAGGACAAACTCAGGCTTTGGAATTACATTTGGCAGGAATCCGAGCGGGAAATGTTAATAAGTGCCTCAGCATTCATCTATGTATTTAATCAAATACATCAACTTGTCACGCACACACACATGCTTCTAGATGGTCTGCAATGTACATGAAGTTACTTGGCAGACCGCTCGCTGCCATTTTCCCTTCAGAGACGGCCTTGCTGTAGTGTTAATAGGAAGAAGATGACCATGAGCAGTGGTGCTAAAGGGCTGAGATAAGCACTCTGGTATGAAGTATTGGCTTTAAGAGCAATGCAGAGGTACAGTGGCTGGATTGGCCACAGGCCGGATCCGAATGCACCCACACAATCAAATCCATTTCATGCCATAAAGCTCTCAAAGACCAGAACACTGCCGTATCTGATGACCTCTCAAGACAATCTACTCCACAGATAGAGAGTGAGAGAGAACCATATCCATTCCGTTATGACCATTAGAAGTTTCTTAACTCACACTGGAAAACACTAAATGCAACTAAACCCATCTAAACCATCAGCCAAAGAGTATAAAACAACGATCCGATTGAGAGCTGACAACCGATGATGACAGAACATCTCCTTTCCAAACATCCAAATCCTTTTAAAGGGACAGTTCAGCCAAAAATGATATTTCTGTCATCAAATGTACCATATATTATCCTGAAAAGTGTTTTAACTTTTGACATAATGAACTTTTGAAAGCATTGAACTGACTTTCGCTGAATGGACAAACATTTATCAATACATATGTTCCACAGAAGAATGTAAGTCTGGAACAACATGAGTAAATGATGACAGAATAGTATTTTTGGGTGAACTGTCTCTTTAAGTGTTCACATTAGCAAATAATAAAAATCTTAATTTATCACTGCTGCAGACATGCTACACATAAAAATTAGGAACAGCTAATGAGGCATTAAGAGTGTTGCAGTGAGAAAGACACTCTGAAACTGTAGCTTGTGAAGCTACTAGCTATTTATAATTTCATTTAAATTACAGCCAAGCTAGCTTTTTTTTAAAGAAAGTATTTAACTCAGACTACAAGATAACCAAAAGTAGCTAATTACACTGAAGCTAAGGGGCACTATCTTTTAAATTATATAATTATCAGATTAAAAGATAATAAAAGCTGAATAAATTAGAGCGACAGCATCAAATTTAAAGAAATAAATACCCTTGTCATGCCAAACCTTTTTTGATTTTTTTCTTCTTCATGGAACACAAAAGAAGCAATTAACCGGTTGCTTTTTTCGATAAAATTACAACAAATAAAAATTAAGCTTTTAAGCTTTAAATAGACACAAACGCATGAAAATCACATACAAATGCAGTGGGAATGATAACAGGTAGCTTTTTGACTATTTTAGGCCTAAAGCTATGTCCTCAAAACCTTAAAGGCTGAAAAAAATGTTGGATAACACTTTACAATAAAATAATTTATTAACATTAATTTCAAAGTTAACTATACTTTTACAGCATCTATTAATTGTAGTTAATTTTAACATTTAACTATATATGGTTAAATAATAAACAACTGTTGTTTACTACTCAGATTAACAAAGATTAATAGGTATTGTAAAAAAAAAAAAATTCAATACTGCTCATTATTAGTTCATACATTAACTAATGTTAACAAATAAGAACTTACTGTGTTGTCTGTCTTTGGTAAATCACGTTAAGCCTTTTGCAATGCATGCATATGATTTCCACAGTCTTGCTGAGGCCTACATTGTGGTATGACAGGTTACTGTTAACTGAATTTTCTGGAGGATTTACAGACCTCTCATCCTTTTTAGATTGATTGAAAAGGCTAAATTTCAAATATACAGTATTGTATTGTCATGTTTGAAATGGTATTATTTGGAAATTCAAAAAAGGCCCTGCTTTACTACACATCTGCCAGTTAGGCCATTGTTCAGCCTTATCTCATGTCAGCAGTTAACTTGAGGATCAACAGAATTGTCTTTTGAAAAGGCTATATTAAAGGCAGCTGGATCCACTGAGCCGCCTGATCCAACATTGTACTTGTGCTGGATCGCTTTATATGTAAGGCTCATTCTCAAGACAGCAGTGCAGCATTTAAGCTGGCTGGATCCAAACCCGAAACGCCTGACATTGAAGGGCGGTGCTTGATTGAGTGGGACTTTTATAGCTTAGCCCAGGGATAACAGCTCTCTCAGTAGCCGTCTGTAGCCTAAAGGACAAAAGAAAATGGCATGGTCGCCATAACACGGTGCGGTTTTTCACTCTCACGCTCCCTTCATTGATGACTGGAAGTAGAAGACTTGTTAACCTGTCAGTCGGTAAAGGGCAGAGGCAAGATTATTGTGAACGTCTCTCTGAAACATTTCCCATTTCTGATGTCTAGCGCTGAGCCTAATATTATATATTATATCTTTGGCCAAAAGTAAAGCTTTAAAGGAACCGTATGTAAGAAATGTATTGTAATAATCATAAAATGTCTCTGTTGTGTTCAACAGGCATTAAGAAAACATGTTAATTTCAAGTACTAGCACTTTTTTCAGTACTATATACTTCAATATCGCTGATAGTAGTAGTACAGCCTGGATATTCTCATTTAAAAAGCGCAGTTGCAGCCCTCAACTGATGTTTATGTTGTCATGTTTTGTTTTGGTCTGAAGCCCCACCCTCCATCTATCTCCCAATCACGAAGTCAGTAGGGTTTCGTCATCCAGGTTGCCTGCTCTGCATAAACACAGCGCATTCCATCGTCATTGAGCTAGTTCTAGTTGCTGTCTTCAATTTGGCAACCTGTTTGTGCGTCAGGTCCGAGTAGGAGGGGCCGGGTGAAAAAAAACAAAACATCGCCAATATTTTAAAGGTTGAACTGCAATACCTAGTTCAACCACTCGGTTGAATCCTACATACAGTACCTTTAACCATAACATGTTTCATTCAAACCCCACATCTTTTAATGCCATGTCATTTGAATCAATCTCTAAACACAGCTTTGATTATGTCACTGGAAATATTAACACAGATATGATCATCTCAATATGTAAGGAGAGATCGGAAACAGCTAAAACCACATCATTTTTTCCCTTAGGGTGACTAGCTGTCGTAATTCTAATCGATCCCCAAGCACACTTTGCTTTTGTCATTACAAATATCGCCAGAAAAACGGATTTTGACATGGATAGCACACACCAGCCAAAGTGTGTCTGGACCACAGATGCCTGCTAAACTCAACAAACCAAAACTTTATTCAACATTTTCTGAAGTTCTTAGGACGATGAGCTCTGAGACATCCGTGCAAAGTGATTTGAAAGTCACAGAGTGAGCTCGCTCCATCAAAGCATCCAGCTGGGTGTTGAACGAGATCCCAGACTCACTCTGCGCTCACCTGTTTTCGACATTCTAACGATGGTGTGTCATCAGAACTTCTCTCCCACTTTTTCAAATGAATTCGGGAACAGCACGATTCAGACAAAAAGCATTTTATTATCCCTCATCAATTAGGTTGTTTGGTTGCAGATAAATGACAATGAATGGGCATTTGCAAAAGCAAATATCTAATTCACAACTAATCATATATATATATATAAAATATAAGTTATTATATATATATATATATATATATATCACAAATTTCAGTTAGCAGAATAAGATCCTAGGTTATGTTTAAAGTGACATACATGAGATTTGTTGTCTTGATTAAGATGTGGGGTACTTACGACAGTGCTGATGCACATACATTCATTCAAGGCTCATCACACTAAAAGGTCATTTTAAACCACACTCTATGCTGTCAATCTAAATTCATAAGATGTCATAACCACCTGCAGCAGCTTCATACAAAGGCACCTTGCCGCCACAGGCATTAACCAACTTATATCACCTGGGGGATGCTGTGACGACGATAAAAATCGGTTACAGGTTACCAACGACCTGGCCGTGCATCCATCATAAATTTCTTCAGTTTTGTGTGACATTACAGGTGGTGATAAATCATTAAATGTGCTAAATTATTCCCTCAGTGCCGCTGTTCTATATTTTCGATATGCTCGGTATTCTATAACGAGACAAAGGTGGAGCAAAAATGTGAGAAATTGAGCCATTTGATTGAAGGATGCTCCAACGTTTTCTGTCAAGAAATGCTGAATTATAGAGTGTGGTGATATCTCTATCCAGGAGGTGCCACTGTCAAGATTAGCAGTACATTATGCATGTGTGTATGGGTGTGTGTTTGTTTGGTGAGGTTAGGAAAGGTGAATTAATTCCTTTGCAGGTAATTATAATGTTGTCATTGTTTTGGTTTTTATTGGGGAGTGAAGTCATGTCTGTAAAGGTCTCTGCTGATAATTTGCACGCTCCATAGACCTGCCAACCGGCCTGTAAAAAGTGGCATGTCACATTCTAGTAACCTCTTTGCCCCCAATCTTTGCACTACATGCCATGGCAAATACTCTTCCACTACTGGAGGCTGACACCCTCAGCCCTCACACACACACACGTCCAGATCTACAACGTAATAACCTTTTAAAAGTAACACCATATTCAGTTTTTCTCAATTGTTTAGCCTATTCTATTACACTTACGCTTTAAAACCACAAATTAAAAACTATAATGCCAAAGACCTCCAAATATGATCAAGTGCCTTAAATAAAGGTAGCTACACAATATATTTTCAGACCAATGTTATTTTAGTTTCACTTACAAAGTATTGTTCTGAATCAGTTATTTTTATTTTATTTTTTATGTTTTGTTGTGTTTTTTTTGTTGTTGTTGTTGGTTTGTTTTCAGTTTATGTATACATAGTTTTTTTATCCAATTTAATTCAGTTTTAGTTTGTAGTTTTATTTGTTTTCTGGGACTGGGTTTTGTTTTAGGATAATTAAAGCGAGATTTATAGCTCTTTAAGAATTACATACATACATACACTAACACAGTGATGTAAAATTATGTTTGCATGTTTTTTGCAGCAACTGAGAAAAAATTATTTGTTTTGCAATGCTAATCTATTTTCTTCTATTTGTATGTATATAGTAGGGGTGTGACGAGACACCTATCCCACGAGACGAGACGAGACACTGGGTTCACGAGAACGAGACAAGATTTTTAGACTCTTTTTAATGTAAATCCTCAATGATCAAAATTTTTTAGGAAAAATTGTATTTTATTCAACAACAACATTCCAAAAATGTAGGTGCATTTTGTAATCAACTTTTCAAATTAAACTATTTTAATGAATTACATGCAGTAATAAACAACATGTGAACACTGCAAAATATTTAGCCATAAACTGACAGGCAAGTAATTTCACATATAAGTATATATTAATAAAAATGCATTACTTAACATACATAAAGAATGTACAAATGATCTCCCGCTAAAACATGCAGACTGTCAGGCTTTACTAAACATCTCGTGCACTTCTTCCGTGGCAGGTCCCTCATTGTTAGCTCGTGTTTTGCACAGCCCGCAATCAGCTTTAAACTGTCGCTACTTAGAGCACAGCTGTTTTAATTGATGGAGAAAAAATGCTGTTTCAAAGAGAGAGGTCTCACAGATAAGTTATGACTCTTTCCAGCAAGCTGTAAATTGCCTTTTTTGTTGTTTCTATCTTTTCTCTGTCACTAAGGGAAAATAATCTGCGGGGCTGTGGAGTAATTCTACATGGATGGGTTTCTTATTACCGCGACTGGAGCGGCTGGGCCTTGGAGATGACAGCCCAGCGAGGCAGCAGGCGAGCGGAGAGAAACAGTGAAAGCGATGAGGCATCAGTCAGCAGCTTTACTGCTCGCTCTGAGATAAACACCCAACAAATAAATAAATGAATGCAAGAGAGGCCTGTAAATATGAGCGTCTAGCAGCTGGGTGCATGACAGAGCGATACAGGGGTGAAACGATCACATGTGCACACACACACACAAACACACACTCATAGTAAAGTTCAACCAACCCTTTTCCGATCACTAGAGGGCACTTAAGCTACACACATCTCTGGTTTGCACAAAGACACCTTTTAGCCATGGAATTCACTGCTTTTTTTAAAGTTGCACCTCAGATTCAGATATGAATCTGCACAGAGCACAAAAAAATAATCCACAATTTCCCCAAACACTCTCTACTTCTGTACTGATTGAGAAAGTATTACCTAACAGTGTGTTAGATTTGGGGTCTTTCATCTAAAGCCCCATTAAAATCTGTGATTAATGTAGCCATGAATTCTCTAGTAATCATTGAATGTACTCATTAAATATTATTCATCCGTCAAAGTGAAATGGGTCAGATCTAACATGTTTGAAATATGAGGTATTTTAAGTCAGCTGAACATGACTCCTATGCTTAGAAATATCGCAGAATTGTCCCTAATCTTTCTAATGGATTGTACACCTGTTGGTGTTTGCATTGCATCCACATCGACACAACTCAACGACAAGAGCCTTTCGGCGCACTTCTGTTGGCTGGCCAACATCTCTCGCATATCTAACAGCCAACCGGGTCAACAAAGCCTCGCTCTCTGATAACGATTAATAGAATAATTAAGAGATCAATGAGTGAGCATTGCTCGCGGTAAATAAGGGGATGGAGTAGTACGACCAGCATGCAGCTTAAATGCAGGGAAGAGAGCCGAGCTTCAATTGAGTGACATTATCACCCCAGCCTTCATT
>JAUMHI010000046.1:4679311-4680590 GCA_032359435.1 Enteromius unitaeniatus
TAGATCCACAAAGACCCGAGCTTACCCTTAAATTGTGCACACACAAACACATACAAAACACAAATAGCATTTATAGAGGATCATAAATAATGTGGTGACATTTTTTTCAGTGAAGCAGAGAATAGTCATAGGCTGTGAAAAACGTCTCTTTGTGTAAGAATAAGAGAAGTTCTAGATGGGTGACTGGGCAGTAAAGGTTAGTCCTCTGCCCATATTCTGCTGGCTGAGCTACTGAAATGTCACACTTCCTGCATGCTGAAGGTCACTGTTGCAGGCTGGAGGAAGTGCATGCTGACAAAGAGAGCGACACATAGCATTAGGGTCCGCAGGGATGGGAGAAGGGGACCTCCACAACGGGACCATCACTGGAGTAAAACTGTAGGTAAGCAGAATACAGTGCTGTGTTGAGGTCACACACACACACACACCACCACCCTCCAAGAAGCAAGCACATCCATCTGTCCATCCATACATTCACTTGCCATTCTATTAATCAATTTAGTGATTTTCCATCAATCTATCTACACATATTTCTATCCATACATCTGTCTATCTGTACCCATTTCTACCCATATATATTTATACTGCAGGCTGTTGAATGCTTGGTCTGATTGGCTGATGAATGTTCTAAGGTGTGTAATTATTTTCAGGGAACCGTACAATGAACATCAAGCTCTTTGATGGTTTCTATTATTTTAAAGGTCGTACAACAGCAAAATAACTAAAACTGGCCAAACAAATATATATCTTAATCAATTATATATTTACAGCTCATTTACATGATTTGCCACAAAATTACATTTTATTATGTAAGAAAAGCACATATCATCTGATTGATCACAATATATCTTCTGATTGATGTCTCGAGGTTTATAAGTAGTGTAGTATAAGCGGAATAATTGACTACGGGTCGCTGAATTATTAGATAAATAATGCACACCCTGAGATGTGTCCGTCATCAATTATTCCTTACATACACACACACACATCCATCTACCTATTGATCTACCCCTCTGTCTATCTATTTACTGATGTTTCTAATCATCTATCCACCCACATTCCTATCCATCCCATCTTCCTATTTAACTAGCAATCCATCTTCTCATCTCTCAATCTATATATCCATCTTCCTATTAGCCTTAATCTATTCATCATCATAAAAATGTATCTTTTCTTTTTACACCCTTCCAAAATCTGTTATACATATACACTCAACAAAAATATAAACGCAACACCTTTGTTTCTGCTCTGATTTTTCATGAGATGGACTTAAAGATCT
>JAUMHI010000046.1:4680690-4764337 GCA_032359435.1 Enteromius unitaeniatus
TTTTAGATCTTTAAGTCCATCTCATGAAAAATCGGAGCAGAAACAAAGGTGTTGTGTTTATATTTTTGTTGAGTGTATGTAATATTATCCAAAAGTCTGCAATCAATACATCCATCCAGCCATCCAATACACATCTATTAAGTACATATCATCCAAAATCTGCAATCCATCTATCCATTCATCCATCATATTTATCTATACATCTATTATCACTTTATCCATTTTCTGTATATCTATTCACTCATCTACCAATTCGTTCAAATTTTGTATTCATTCATTTATGCATCCATCTGTCCATTCCGGTTTTTAATTTATACTTCTACATATCATCCAAATCTTTCTGCATTAATCTACTATCAATCTTTGCTTTTTCCATCCATCAGTTTGCTTTTAATCACAATACCATGATCAAGAAGATGAGACCAAAGATGGAAACAGCTCCTGGAATCTATAATGGAGCCCAGATGAATAGAAGAACAAGAAAGAAGAGTGTTGAAAGAGTGAAAGGGGTGCATTGAGCTGGAAGACACATCCATCCAAACAAGCCTTCTGAATACAGACGACAAATAAACCAGAAGTAAATGTGTAAACAAACAAAGCAAATAAAGACCAACCAATCTTTTTGATTCATGTTATCCCATTTTGACACTGAAAACCATGTGGAAATTACCAATTAATATAGCTGTCAAGTGAAAAAATGATAAGAGGACTGAGATACAGAGGATTCGGTCTGTGCCAATGAGCAGATGCAATAATGTCTCTTCAGCTCTGTGTTATGAAAGCACTGGGTGCACGGATGGTTCATGTATCTTCTCAGACGTATATAAGCGTGTCCTCATCAGCATGCGATTCCCGACTCATCCGAAAGAGCTTCACCGTGGCAAATGGTTAAAGTGTCTCTGCTCCTCTCATATAGACACCTCATCAGCAATATTGAGTCTGGTTATTGTCTTGCTCTGCAGAATTGAAAAGGTTACTTGCCGTCCCCTGGAAAAATAGCTTGTGTTGATGCACTTCGTCTTGGAAACAAAAAATTAGCTAATTTATGGGGCGTATTGAATTTTTGGAGAAAATACCAATAATGCTTTTCCATGCGCCGTTTGCTAATGAGTATAGAGCTGAGAGGGAAAAGGCTGACAGAGATGAAATTCGGCCAATGCTTTTCTTTTTCTGAAGAAAAGAAGAAACCTATTGGCGTAACTACAGAGTGCTATCTGGTAACGTCACGCACTATATTATGCTGCCATTCTTAATTTTCATTTACATACAGTCACACATAACGCAACAGTAACATATCAACATAGTGACAGAATTTTCATTTTTGAGTGAACCATCCCTTCAAGCCAAGGCGTTTATGCAGAGAACATGTACACATATGACAGAAGTTTCGTTTTTGAGTGACCCTTCAGTTGACCAAGCCAAGGTGTTTGTGCAGGGAAAACATATAAGTATATACATAAAAATACCATCACATAAAACAGACCTACACTTTAAAGGTCTTCTTTATGTTTTGCAAACAGAAGAGCACTAAAAGGCACTATGAGAATACCCATAGACTTACAAGAGAGAAGTCAGGTGCATTTTGGCACAGGAGTCGAGGAAAGACGGCCTGCCTCTGCCCTCTCTCTTCTTCCTCAAAGACGTTACCATACATGAAGCCATTCATCATAGTGGAGTGGGCATGAACGTCGATGTAGAACTCCAAACTCACTTTCTGTAAATCACATGGAGAGAGACACAATGATTGAGAGAGATCAGACAGACAAGTGCCGAGATGAACACATTCTGAAAGAACAAAGAACAGCTCAAATGTTTGTAGTCAGAAATATTATTTATTTTTATTATTTTTTTATTATATATTATTTTATAAGTATGCATTTAAATGATCAAAAATGACAGTCAATGCGTTTAATACAATATTAAAAAAAGACTTCAACTGCAAATAAATGCTGTTATATGAACATTAAATATATCAAAGAATCATATCTCAAAAAAAAGAGTAATTATTAAAATGTTATTTGTTATTTGTTTATTTGTTAAATAATAAGTATAATAATAAATGAATAGATAGAATAAGATAAAGAATAGAGAAGCTACTTTTATTATATGAAAACAAGCAGTTTTCAAGCAGAGATTGCATGTATTCCATGGATGGAAGAAAGTCATCCAGGATTGGAATGACATGAGGGTTTTCATTTTTGCTGTTAACACAGACAGCAAGTGATTGACTGTCCATAGAAAAAACAGAGCAAGCAAACATCTTAAATATTAAACTATCAAACTATGCTGTGGTTTCACATCACAGAAGCTCCGAGTGCAAAAATAAGCACAGCATTATTCATCACGGTCCTGTGAAAGAGTAACAACACTCCTGGGTGTTTTATAGAACAGCTGTCACAACTGCCATAGTTTAGAGGGATTAATTCATGTTCCTGAGTCAGCAAGCCAAGCAGGCACGCCTCACTACCTCGACCGTGGGCCAGATTCAGGCGTTTAATGCAGAATAAATGATTAATATGGACCGGGAAACACATACAATAATCTCTGTCAGCAAAAAAAACTCAAGGAGCAGAAATTCAATTCGGAAACAAATGGCAAAGTGTCACCAAAAGGAAACATCTCAACAAAGAAGACCGACAACACAAACACTTCAGCGAAAGCAGTATAAAAAGACCTGAAAAGTGTTTACATCCTCAAAAAAAAGCTTTTACAGTGTTCAAACAGAGGACAATCCTTCAGATACGCCTCCTCTCAAGTCTCCCACACGCCATTTTGGCTCTGTGTTGTCTCAGTTACGCTCTAACAGCACTGCAGTGCAGGAAACTGCCGCTCCATCATGGCTGCCACATCATTAAGCTTGCGCTTGGCAAGATGATGAGAGAGACACTTGTGTGTGGTTTTGTGTGGAGAGAGGATCACGCTGTCAAGAAGAACGAGGTGTCGCCATGCGGAGGGCTGCCGTTTGATGCGCCTCGTGTGTGTGTGAGTGTTATTGTGTGTGGGTGAGAGAGAAAGAGTGAGTCACGGCGCTTCGGTGACAAGGCATCAAAAGGAGCATCCAGCTCGACGTATCTATACGGCGACAAAGTAATGGCCATTTTGTTTGAGGCTGCCTATCTCTCTCCATCCGTTGTGTACATTGCAAGCATCTGATGCAGGCATAATAGGGCCCACTCCTCTACCCTTTGACCCCCTCCCGCGCTTTCTCTGTCTACGGCGAACCTCTTCTTTCTTCATTACGCATTCCGAAGCGCACCTCGATTCCCGCGGGTCGTCGGGAGAGGGAGGTAAAGCAGAAGTAAGGAAGAGAGAGCGAGAGAGAAAGAGAAACATCAGGAGTCAAAGACCAAGAGAGAGAGAGAGAGATGCGAGTGGGGGGAGAGATCGGGCAGCACCCGGTGCTTGAAATTCCGCTCACAGCCAAAGCAATTTCCTAGTGAGCGCAGGGCTGTCAGGCCTCTGATGGCAGGCGGTGAAATATGGTGGCTGAGAGTGGGGCGGCTGCACGCATGCCAGTCTGATGGATGGAGCCCGCAAGGAAGAGGGAGAAACAACACACAGACAAAAAAAAAAAAAAAAGAGGAGGAGGGGAAAACGAAAGAGAGAGAGAGGCGCACTGGTCACTGTGAAGGTAGCTCCATCATCTTCCTCAAGGGGTTCCCAGTGTGCAGTAGAGGCGGGTAACTGTCTAACCTCCCACATACTCGCCGTGCATTACAAAGTCGGGGTGGGGCCGCTGACTTTGCTCACATGTATACACATTCACACAGACATTTATGACCTTTTCTCTTGCTCAAAGAGATGCTTAGGATCACACGCTGCGTAATGGAAGTGTATGCATGAAGTGCTGCGTTCTTTCGGCAAGGACCGTTGGCTCATTTTGCACCGTTAACAACATAATTAAGAAATGGAAATGAAATGGCCGCTGCTCTGCTCTGCAAGAGTTGTTCTATACCTCCGGGTTAGAAGTAACCTTTCAACACTGATTTGGGACCAGGTGCCTACTGTCATGGTGCTGAGCTCTTGGAAGACAAAGAAATGAAAAGTCAAATGCAAAAAAAAAAAAGGAAGGGTTTAATACTTTCTTTCATGTAGAAAAAAAAAGTGCACACTGTGAACTTGTTGGTGAAATGGATTTTATAAACAACGAAAAATAATTTCAGGACAAAAGAACAAATAAAAAACAAATGGATTAATTAAAAAATATATTAGAAATTATTATACAAAATATGTAGGTTATGGAATACTTCTGCTGATAAATCAGTTATTACTGTTAACTAAAATTAAAACATTGAAAATTATTTTGGGAATTGATGTAAAATATAATTATTAGATAAACATATATTGAGATATATAGACAAAAAAGAAAAGGCCAAAAACATTACAAAAACAAACTACAAAAATATTTCATATGTAAGTTAAAAGGGAAAGTTCATGCAAATTCATATCTAGGAATATGAAAAAATAACAACTTCTATATAAATAATATTTTTCTGAAATATTATAAACTATTTAAAAAAATAGCGTATATAACTTCTATTATCATGCAATTCTAATACCATTACAAAAATAAAATAAATATGAATTTCATATTTAAAAATTGTGATGAGAGTATTATATGATAATTATAAATGAATATTATATTATAGTAAGAATGACTGTTGTAATTCTGATATTATAATAAAATAAATATTTCTATATTTAAAAACTGAAGTGAGTATTATCCATATTACTATAATATACTTTCTATACTCTTTGTGTTCTATCTGTTTTCTTTTAATTTATAAAACAAAAAAAGGCCTCTAACATTTGCTTACTCTATTCTTTTTATTCTATCTGTTATACTGTTTTTTTTTATTTATTATATAATTGAGGCTAACTGAGACTTGTCATAGCACTTGCATATCAGTTCTCTTTTGTTGATTTTGATTGCTTCCATTTCCCTTATTTGTTGCTTTGAAAAGAAAAAGTATCTGATAAATGGATAAATGTACATATAAATGTAAAATAATACTCATTTATAGAGTTGTGTGTATGAGTATTATATTACAGTAATTCCGACTTGATTTTTCTTATGCAATATCAAGGACATTCATGCCAGAAAAGTACAGTCACCATCTACAGCCCTCAATGTCAACAAACAGACAGCCAATCACACACTCTTAATGTGCTGTCAATCAAAGGTGGACAATACTCTGCTATCTTAACGCTGATTGATTGTTCAATTAGCATGCGTCTCTGACCTCCAGATTTGTTCATCTGAATTTGTAATTAAGCAATTAAGGGCAATTAAGAAATTAGGAATATGAAAATAGAGCATAATTTGAGTGTTGACGTGTTGAATATTCAAGTACACACACAAAAAAGGAAGTTAATACCCATCACACTTTTTGCATGTGAGTATAGCAGGCAAACGTCTATCCGTTCCTTTGAGTAGAAATGGAAGGTCAAAAGAATTTAGTCGGACGAGCACTTATCTAAAGAATAGTAATTAGTCTGGGCTGTTAAGGCCCATAAATGCTCTGCTTATCTCTATGAATTAAGAAATGGTGCTGATTTAAGCAGGATTAGAAGCTGATGCATTTAACCACAAAGCACTTAGCATCAGCAATACCTATGAAGAGAGGATGCAACAGATTCTGCTCGCTCAGAAGTTTGTCCATCCTCTGCAGACGAGGGGAAAAGAAAGAGATTTTGATAACGCAAGACTTAAAATACAGTTGTGATGTGGAAAATATTCTGATTGAGGTCAAAATGCTCAATTACATGCAAAGCGAAAGCAGAAAAGGAAAGATGGAAGGCGTCTGTGCGTGTGATCTTTGAACAGACAGCTCATCAGACAGGGTTCAGATTATATCTTGCTTTTCAGATGTTTGCCAGTGTGGAAAATGGCAGCGCTCCATAGTGCAACAGTTTCCATCCTCCTTCCTTCATTAGAGATGGTATACACAGCTCTTCAGCACAACACAGATGTTGCTTTAGACTGGGTAAAATGCTAAAATAATAAACATTTGGGGATGTAAACACATATTTATTTTTTTATATATTAATTATAAACTGTAAAAAAAATCTACATGGTTTTAAAAAAAACTGTAAAAAACTGAAAATGCTACAGTAAGAACCTGTTAAATGGTTTACGGTAAGTTCCCGCAATATACTGTATATGGGGAAAAACTTTAACAGACATTTCAGATAATTTTACCATGAAATAATGTATTTAGAAGTGTAAAAAGAAAATTTACAGGGGGAAAAAAAGTAAATTGATGTTCCCAGAATTCCCTTTAAGGCATGTTTTTTCTTTTAAATAACTGTTTCTTCTTAGTTTTTTTCTTAGGGTTGTATCTTATACCTAATGTTCTTAAATTATTGTTTATTGCATATTTCAGGTTAATTTTACCGTAAATTTAACAGATTAGAAAAAAACAAACAATTATATATATATATATATATATATACATATATACATACATACATATATATATATATATAAAGCATTAAGCATCTTAAAAGCATCTTAAGCACAAAAATCAGCATATTAAAATGATTTCTGAAGGATCATGTGAAAATTTTACTTTGCCATCATACATATATTGAAATATATATTCAAACAGAATACATTATTTTAAATTGCAATGTTATTTTACTGTAATGCTACTTTTACAGTCAAATAGTTTTTATTGTATTTTTGATAAAGTAAACAGTATTTGAACTGCAGTGTATATTTTATTCATAAAGTGGCAAAAATTTTTGCAATCAGTGGAACCATCGTTTTGACCAAAACAGCCATTATTGGCAAAAACATTCAAAATGGAAAGGAAATGCTGACAATACAGAGCAACCATTTTTATTTATATGAGGGAGAAAGTGTGGAACTAGCATGATTTGTTGGAAACATAACAGTCAAATAAAAAGTTTAAGATTAAAATCGAAAGCATATACCTTTTGTAACCAACCATCAGAAGCTCATCTAATGCATTTCTGACTGCTTTTTTAAATGATACGCTTAAAAACATGCGAGGGACAGAGAGAGAAAAGGACAAATCTAGATATTTCGGAGACTCACTGAATGTGAGATGATGGAAGGACGGAGGACAGGAAGTGATGATGGACGTAAATTGCCCGTAAATCTTGGCGAGCGCTTAAAAAGGTGCGTCTGACACCAAAGGACGTCTCAACTCTCTCTTCTCTGACTTTCTTTCTCTCTCGTTCTCTCGCAAGGCTGCTTTCTGCCACTATCAGAATCACACACAACGGCTCACACACACACAAAAGATCAACAACCACACAGAGAAGGGGGGCTTCAAGGTGCAATATTCATCTGGCCAGTCTGACAGGATCTAATACATTTGTTTCAGACGGAAAATTAATTTTCTAATATTAAAAAGGTCAGAAATGAACCATGGCAATACCGGCCCTTTTGTCATCTTTAACAAATTATCCAAAATGCTGTTGTCAGATTGGTGGGGATATCTGGGGCATGATGAATGATCGAGGTAATCAGCCAATCAAAAAGAATCCCTCTCTCTCCATGATAAATGGGCAGGAAAAGCAGTGTTTTACACGGGGAGAAAGGTCCATTTGTTTCCTTATTCTTTCCCCCTCTCTTTCTTTCTTTCTCTTTCATTTTTCCTAAACAAATACTTTGTGCTCATGGACAGATTATATACCCCTGCATCACCAACTTAGAATCATTTTCTCACCTGCTCACTCGAGAGTGTAATACGGCGAATTGTTTCGGTTTAAAAACACTCAGGTGACTTTAGCGCTCAAAGAGACGGATTGAACACAAAATCACATCAATGATGTGTTCAAAATGTACCTAAATATGGGCTCGTTTCTGGCAAAAACAAAAAAACTTCAATGCCACCAATGAAAAAAGGCTATGAAAACACTTAGCATTAATAAACTGAATAATTAGGACCAAAATAGCTGTATCCTCAAAGCAAATACAAAGTCATTGCCAATACCGGCTGTTGTGGAAATGCAATAAACTTTATATTAGTAACTGGTATAATTTGAGCAGGGCTGTGTAATTGGTGTAAAGTGCTGTCTCTGCCAGCACAGGTTTAAACATATTTGGCTCAGAAATGTGCAAGCTAGTGTGTTAACCAAGAAAAGTTTGTGCAATTCAAAGGTTAGTGTTTTAGATTAGCATGCGTTAGCTTAGCATGGTCTGTGTTAGCATACTGGGAACAGGGAGCTGGTGACTTGGCATTGAACTCTGCCTGCTGTTGAACCAGTCACAGACTAATTAATATCCATGCTACAGTGTTTTTGTGCAGTTGTATATTAGAGTGCGTCTGTGTGGAAGCAAGCATTTTCGTGACAAAATTTAATTAAAAAAATGTAATCAGGAGGTGCTTAGCCTTTAAAATATTATTTTTCAACCCTGTCATTGATATTTAAATACAGGTATCCTAATGTGTGCAATTTTGCCATTGGTTTTAAACAATAAATAAAATACAAATATTTATTACCATAAATAATAATATATAAAATAATGCAATATTATAAAAAAGTATAATGAAATTATTTCTAAAAATACGAAAAAATAAATAAAAAATAAAAAGCTACATTTAAATTAAACTGCTTATAATGGTGAGATGTGTCAGATTCAAGGACTCACACAATATTAATTAATATTCATTTGTATATGTGTGTGTGTGTGTGTACAAATAACATTATATACAGTATATGTTAACATATGGTATATTTTCATACAAATTAATATTTAAGAAATTAATACAGTTATACAAGTATGCCTTAAATTCACAGGTAAGATTTATACATTGGTAATAATCTCTATATATAATAATCTTTTTTTTTTCCCCTTAGTCTAAGTATAGTTTCCACAAAAATACTAGGGACCACTACTATATAAAACATTTATGATTAGCATCAAAATCAGCGTATTCAAATTATTTCTGAATGACCAGGTGAGGCTGAAGACTTAAAATACAGCTTTGACATCACAGCAAAAAAATTGTTTGAAAATGAAACAATAAAATGAAATCTGTAGAAATGGTCAAATTAATATTATCAAATAGTGTTCAATATATTTTCTTTTATTTGAAGATACAGATATGTCAAACAAATTAATTAAAACGTATTACAATCATAAAACAAATTACTTTTCATTTTAGTTTTATTTTTGTAATATAACAGTCTGTTAAGCATTACTAAAAGTTCTCTCTTTCAAACTAAAACAAAACAAACAAACAAGCATGGCAGTATGCCTTTAAAAATTAATGGGAGACCAAAGTGTACCATATTGGTGGAATGTGCCAGTGGGCAGAGGGGGCATTGCCCCTCTGTCAGTGGCCTGGCACAGAGATTGGCATCCCATAGCTTTGATCTGTGCTGTGTCTAACGCGATTAACCATAGAGAACACAGCCAATGCCGGTCTGGCTTGAGATCTCATATGGCACACATATTAGTACGTGTCTGTGTTTGCATTTGTGTATGTGTGAGTATGCTTGTTTGCATTTGTATGTATTTGTCAGTATAGCTGTGAGATGCTCAGTGTGATGTTGAGGAGGGAAGTGTTTCCCCATTCTGATCTCTCCTCCTCTAGTGTGCATACTGGGATGTATTTATCAGTCAAAATCCCTCCACACCATATTGTGAACAACAACAACAAATGCACAAGTAATCCAAAACTCCATTCAAATCAACTGCCTCACAGACATCAGCATCTCATATAAGCTCATCACACAATTGCATACAGGATTTCTCACTCTCCAAGTTGAGATTTTTCTTGATTTCCCAAGATTATTACTTAGCGGGATGAATTTAAAAATCAAGCATAAGAGGCATCAGAATAAATACGAAAGCAATATGAACCTATAAAAACAATGCTCCAACAATGCCCCGCACAAACATAATTAATATTAAATAATTTAGGCCCTATTTTAATTGTAACTTTTGTAATGTACAAATTTAGAGGATCCCCTGTATAATTTACATCAACAGCTAAGATGATGCATTTCATTCTTAAGAAAACGGACACAAAACAGCATCAAAATGATATCAGGAACTGCAAGTAAATTTGCATGTCTATTTTAATACTACATAGAAATATTTACACACAGGAGCAGATTTTGTCAGGTAAACTGACTTCGTAGAGCTCTATTCCAGAACATTCTTGTTCTGCATTAAATGTTTGGTACAACTTTTAAATTCACACTGCTACACAGCAAGCCAAAAGCATTATTGTAGCCCAAAAAATCAACACTGTGTTCATTTCAATGCTCTTGTGATGCTACTTCTTGGTTCACACAGGGCTGTCAGGATTTGTGGTACATACTGCCTTGAGCAACTACACTCCAGGTGGATTGTTTCTGTAATAAGTGTTCTGCAAGTCGCTTTGTATAAAAGCATCAGCTTAATGACTAATTACATACAAGGGAAATAACATTTTCCTGGTTATGTTCCCTTGGTGACCCCTCTAAGTGATAGGTGAACTTCTGACTTCATGTGCTTAAACTGGCAGCTACTCAAAGGTATTGTGAGCTTGTTATTAGCAACAACTACACAAAAAAGAGAAAGGGGCACTATGATTTCCCATACCCCACTAAATCTCTTTAAAAGGACACAAAGTGAGGGATCCAGAGAGAGCTATAAATGTTTACCTCTCCCCAGAGTCCCTCTCTCCTGCCTACATACACTCTTTACTCATAAAATGTGTCTTACACATCTGTCTAAACTAGATGCCTCTGTTTCTTTTCTTTTCTTTTCTTAACTCTTAACTCCATAAGATATTGCAAAGGAATGAAAGTAAGTCGAATTCAGAATAGAAGTACAGAGAAATCCAATAATAATTCTATGAAGTGGAAATATAAATCAAATTATAATATAAATATATATACATACACACAACAACCATTCAAAGATATTAGGTCAATGAGACCTTTTGTATAATCTTTTGTATTTTTTAAATCTCATCTGAAAGCTGAATAAATAAAAAAAAACTTAGGGCTGATATAATTATGGTAGGAAATGTACAAATATCTTCACGGAACATGATCTTTACTTAATATACTAGAAAAATTGATCATTTTGACCCATACAATATATTTTTGGCTATTGCTACAAATATATATATATATATATATATACTGTGTATATATACATATTTATCTTAGAATAATTAATTTCAGAAGGAAGTGACATTGCAGACTAGAGAAATAACTGCTGTTGGAAATCCAGTTTTGCTCTCACAGAAATAAATTAATTTTAATATAACAATATACATATTAAAACATACAAAAACATATAGAAAGAGAAATTGTAATAATATCACTGTTTTTACTATATTTTAGATCAAATAAATTTAGCAATGGTGAGCAATTGTTGTTTTTTTTAATATAATGACAGACTTCAACCTGTTTACTATATTCAGACAAAACACACTTCATGTCTGCCATTGGTTGATTAAACTGTTAAGGTGATTGGGGTGCTCAATCAAACAAAACAATTTATAAAGCTGCTTGTTTGGATCCATTTAGGACCTATGGAAAGAGTACGACTATGGAACACTTCTCACATCTAATCTCACGATGTAATGAAGCATACGCGTGTGTGTTTGTCAGGATGTGAGGGACATGAGCAGATCACTCTGCCGTGAAGCAACACATTGATCAGTGTGTCAGGCCTGGGGGAAAGGTTAAGCCGTGTGGCGCTGCCCTCCGCTCCTGAGTGTGCCTGCCGGTCTTATCAGAATGTGAAAGAGCAGGAAAGGGCAGATGATTCCCAGGACAGAATCTGACCTTCACTAATCCAACAACCTCACTCTTCTGCTATAATTAAAATAAAGGAAGTTGAGGCGGCGCTTTCTCGAACAAAAGACAAGACAGGCGAGAGTGTGTGTAAGAGACTCACCTGGGCAGAGGGAGTGCAAACACTTACATAGATACACTCATTGAGAAAAATGCTGAGTTGTAGCTGCTTTGAATAGTACATTGGTTCCTATATGCTGAGCCAGGTTGTTATAAATACTATATATAACCTTGTGTTTCAAAGACCGTGTGCAAGTGTGTGTTTGTATTACTTTCTCCTAACAGTTTAATATATTGAAACAGTTAGAAGTGCACCATGTGGATGTTTTTCCCCCAAAATATAATACACTGTATTTCACTGGTGCATTGAAACATTAAGTAATCTGTTAGAACAGCCAAAGCCATATCATAATTTCAAATGAATATTTTCTTTCAACCAAAAAATGCAGATTTACTATATGGATACTCACTGGGTCTTGGTTCATTTGGACAATGAGTTGTTTGATGGCATGTAGTGTGGGATGGGCCCATGGGGAAGGGTCCTGCCAATGACGGTTCAGATCGAAGCCCATTAGAGAACACCTCAAATAAAAGCAAACAAATGAACAATTTAACTCAATAAGACAATGACAAGACACCAATACCTTCATCTTTTATTTAGCAGACCACACAGAGAGCAGAAATCTGTGCAAAGCGATAATATCACAGAGTATTAACATATTTGATGTTTAATAAGTAACTATGACGAGAGTTTGGACCAATGAGATTCCATGTGGGTGAGGCTGTGAAACTGCAATCATTTTTTTATTTACTGTTGGGTTTGAACATCACAGATAAGCTCAAAGTCAGATCCACACATATTCTGTGGTCAGACCTGCAGAATAATCGCACAGATGAGCAGCAGGCTAATGCAGTATATTGTGGGATTGACAGCGGAGAGGTGTAAGCATCGAAAAGCTGTGACATATTCAACATTATGCAAACGAGTGGTAAAAAAACAACAACATCAAATTACGGCGGATGAGTGCTGTCTGTGGGTTCTGTCATAAACATTTCAAAATCAGTAGATTTGCATTCATTAAAGGTTCTGGTTGGTTCATGTACCTAAATTACATTACCATTGCTAATTTTAATATAGATTTAAAAGTTTAAACATTTCATTGTGGCTATACTATAATAATTTATATGCAATAGTTTAATTAACATATTTTTCAGTAAGAGTAGGCTACACACCTTCAGGATGTCCAAGAAGTAGATGAGTTTATTTGTTCATTGTAACAGATTTGGAAAAAGAGTTCAAGAGCTGATTGAAACATTACAATAATCCACACAAGTCCTGTAAATCCTGTCAATTTTAACCTTAAAGCACTGTTTTTGGACAACATGCAAATCCACAATCCATTATTGTGATGTTTTATCGCCTGTTTGAACTCTCATTCTGACGGCACCCATTTACTGCAGAGGATCCACTGGTGAGCAAGTGATGTAACGCTACATTTCTCCAAATCTGATGAACAGACCAACTCATCTACATAAAGGTTGAGTATATTTTCAGAAGATTTTCATTTATGGGTGAACACTTCCTTTAAAAGCATGACACGCACTACCATACAGTTCTACATTTACAGACAGAAAGTGGTGTCTGGTGTTTTGGGCAATATTAAGCCTTTCCTTCTTCCACACCGTTGGACATGTACAAGTCTCTGTTTGTTATTTTCCTTTCCCCGAGGCAGTGGACTGATGTGAGGAATGGACAGATGCCTGAGTCCCTGCTGCTGTTCAGCTGAGACTCTGTGACTGTGACTTTGAGCTGAACCTGTAGTCAATGCTGCAGCTCTCAGAACAACACTAATCCCCAGTCAGCAAGGATTGATCCCATGTCCCCTCCTGCATCTGCTTTCTCTCTCTCTCCCTCTCTTTCTCTCTCGACCAAAAAACTACTGATTCAGCAGGGAGAGAGAGATGGATCTGATCTCTAATTATGGACCTCAATGGCTCGCGTGGAGGCAGCATCGGTTAAAGTTGCTGTCGAGAGCACCTTTAAGGGTCAGCAGTGGCGTATGTCGTATGTCAGCCCTGTCACCACCATTGAACCATTGATCCGCCTCTGCAGCTCTGCAGTTCACAAGAGCTGTCACAAGGTGGCAGCCACTGACGCAGTTTCTGCGGGCCTATGGGAAAGCACAGCGAGCCACTGATGTATTCAGAATGATCGCCACCATTATATAAAAGCCAATAATGGGATTGAAGACAACACCTGCCGTGCATGACCAACTGCAGCCTTTGTGTATAGAGGCCACTGCACATACACACACACATGTCTGGTCAGCTATCCCACTAGGACTCTCCATAGGCGTAATTCTATTGCCCTACACCTAACTTTTTCTAATGTAGTTTATTACTGTGATACGAAAGCTGAATTTTAAAGCAGATTTTATCAAATGATCCTAATATGCTGATTTGGTGATTAGGAAACATTTATTTTTATTATCATCAATGTTGAAAACAGCTGTGCTGGTTTATATTTTTGTGGAAACTATTATATATTTACTTCATGCTTCTTTAAGTTAAAGTTAAAAGAAAAGTATTAATTTGAAGCGGATTTTTTGAACACCTTTGAATTGCATCCTTGCTGAATAAAAGTAAAATAAAATTTATAAAACTGATTTAAAAAATGACCCATATTGATAATGTCAATGATGAAATTTAGTAAAATGTAATACATGAATACCATTTATAAGCCTTATAATATACAGTTACATTTGCATTTATAATTACACTGTTGACCCATCCCTTGCACCTTAACCCAACCTTAAACTTACCCATACCACCAAACGTGTCCCTAGCCTTACCTGTATCCCACCCAAATAATAAATTATTAATAAATTATGACCACAATAAGTACACTGTACTTATTTTTTTAATATAAGTACATAGTAGTTAAGGCCACCTAATAGAAAGTGTGCCAAAAAAAGTTTATTTTATATTAAATATTTTATATATTTGTGATACTGAAAAACTATGCCTGTTGCAAAAACTACAGTTCAAATATAATATAATTTAAAAAATCATATTATGTGCAATTGTTTGTTTCAGCTGACCTGTAGTTTCCCAGGTACACGCCGTCAGGGTTGAGCATGGGAACGATCTTAAAGATCACATGATCACGCAGGACCTGAGCAATGGGATGCTGGCTGACCAGAAAGTCGATGGCACCTGCAGGAAAGACAAATACACACAATAAAGTATAACACTCGGCATTCAAAAGAACTTCCTCATATCAAATCGAGTTTAAAAGACAAAATAATAATTGGACAGCAAATGGCATTAAAACATCAGCGAAGTATATCAGAGTCACACATCTCCAGTCAATACAAATGAAAAAGCCAACATAACAGAAGAAAAAGAAAGAGATTAATACATCTGAGAAGCAAAGATCATACTAATTAGAGTAACAAAATATGAAAGAGACACAGACAGAGGATAGATGGAAAGAATGGCAGCGAGTGAGGCATGTCAATAGTGCCGGTCACCGGTTGTCCTTCCATTTGCCCTGTACTGAGAGCGAATAATTGACAGGTAAACAAGAAGCATTGAAAGAGAGAGCAGGAGTGTGTGTGTGAGAGAGGGCAGACCCCATCTCATTCCCCCATCTTCCTCAACCCCTCACCCACTCTGTCCTGCTCATTAGTACTAATGGAGGCATAACAAGCTCTCTAATTGAGTCAATGTGGCACAGAGGCAGGCCACACTGCTATGCTATCTAATTGCTTGAAGTTCCTATATTTATTCATGCATATCCGCATGTGTGTGTGTTATTAAGGTGGCAGGGCAGGTGACTTTGAAGCTTACTGACCGAACTTCAGTTAAGAGTAAAAGCCCTCTTCAGAATTACAACAAGGCTGAACTCAATAATTAGCTGCATGAAGATTTAGGCTGAGACAAACCACTATTATCCCCATCAAATGACAGTCCTAAATATGCAAATGTATTCAAACAATACTATTTATAAGGAACCGTATGTAAGAAATGTATTGTAATAATGATAAAATGTCTCTATTGTGTTCAACAGGCATTAAGATATCATGTTAATTTCAAGTACTCGTATCATTGACAGCAGCAGTACAGCCTGGATATTCTCGTTGCAGCCCTCAACTGATGTTTATGTTGTCATGTTTTGTTTTGGTCTGAAGCCCCACCCTCCATCTATCTCCCAATCACGAAGTCAGTAGTGTTTCGGCATCCAGGTTGCCTGCTTGGCGGAAAAATTAATTGTCATGTTCCTGTTGGTGTCATCAATCATGGCAACCTGAGTGTGCGTCAGGTCTGAGAAGGAGGGGCCGGGTGAAAAAACCCTCTCCAGCATTTTGAATTTGGACTGCAATACCTAGCTCAACCACAAGATGTCAATTCTGCACACGGTTCCTTTAATATTAGTAAGAAAAACAAAAACAATTCAATTCCATTTAACATTTTAGAAAATGTGTTCTAAAAGATGTTGTGGATAGTTTCTAAAGCCTGATTGCCAACATCTAATCCTATCCCACAGCCCTTCCAGTAAATATTTTTAATGTTATAATTATATAATGCTTCTTAAACACCATATTATCAGAATAATTTACAAAGGGTTATGTAACATAGAAACTGGATTAATAGCTGCTTTCCACAATATGAAAAATTGCATTTACAATTAAAATAAACATTTGAACATTATTATGAGTGGTTTATTACCATGTGGTTTCCAGGGTGTTGCTTTAGCTTAGCTTATTTAATTGATAACTTATTGTTGTCTAATGCATATTTTCATTTCAGGTTGATATTCAAGTTACATAATTAGCTCATTTCTAGCATAATTTCTGTTGAAGACCCTCATTTTAGCATAATAAAAGATTTTTCTATATATAATAATATACTTTTATATTATATAAGATAATCCACTTGTGAAAATACTGCATTGTACCATCATTTGTCAAGGACGTTTTCAAGAGAGCCATGTCTCTGTATTGTAACACAACGTGAAAGCAGACTTCTTCTATAGAATTGATGTTATTGATGGTATTGCCTTTGAAATCTGGGCATTTTTTCAGACTGTTGTGTCAGCAAGCGTTGTGCTCCGTGACAGGTAAGGTCTTTGCATCACCGGCTTTAAACAGATTTAGGAGTGATGCAGAGAAGGTTAGCTGACACTTCCTCTAATCTGCCGTACACTCCCTGACCTCCTGTTTTTCCCGTTCATCCGTTGACCTTCACTCACAGCGGAGCCCAGAACTTCAAGTACAAAAGAAAAGCGTTCTGATGAAACTCAGAGGCCCACCGAGGCCAACCGTCCTTAACGTTGGTCAGTGTTTTGTATTTCAGCAGATTACAGGATCTCAGGACATCATCTGTGTGTGTGTGTCGAGACGAGACAAGGTCTTACCCTGACAGATGAAGGAAGCAGGTGATTCTCCAGGGTGAACGCGAGCTGTGATAAACACCACACGCTTTTCTCGCTCTTGGTTCAGATGGGCTAAAACACACACACAAACGCAGAAAGGTTAGTCTCAGCAGGTAGGGGTCTTGGCAGGACAGTGTATGTGTGGTCAGAAGCCATATGTCTAGGCCCTGGAGTTTCAGACCTCAGACATGCGGCAGGAAACCCAGTATGACAGGACAGGAGTGATAGGAAATGTCAGAGCTAATGAAGACTCCACAGGAGGACAAAACACAATGAGCTACTGATCGCAAGAGCAGCAGAAAAACATCTTGTGGCGGGCGATTGTACATGGATCCTTAAGCGCCTACATATTTTCAATTAAGGTTTTAACTACACCAATTTAATATTAAATTAATAAAAGCGCCCACTCTGAAGTCTCTATGATGAGGTCTAGACCTCTTTCAATGTACGTTTATTGGATTTTTTCAGTTTTGTTGGATTGCTCAGAAAATGAATAGCCCTGCTCTTTTCGATATGATTCATCATGTGACTGCGGGATGACTTGTGCGCCAAAGTTGCTCGATAATACAAATGGTTTCCTTATATAACATGGGCCACTAATTAGCATTTAAGACAAAATGTACTCAGTATTTAGTAAAAGCAGAAGTTTATTATACATCCCCATCCACTCAGACCATTTATGTAAATTAAGCTGCAAAAATGGGTCATTCAGAAACAGCCATTAAAAGTTATTAAAGACAGTAAAAAAATATACCAGTATGTAGAAGTTGGGCAATCGTAATAGAGGTCATTTATATATAGAACGCTTACAGTTATAGCAAATAGCCTGTTTAATTAAAAGGGTCAGAGATACAGGTAAAACGTTCATGTAAATCTAAACTGTTATAAGCTTTATAAGCAGTCTTAGTGAATATAAAAAGCTTTTTGACATTTTCAAGGTCACTGCGATGAAATTAATTCAGTATAATAACAACAACAATAATATTAATAGGACCTTAACAAAAATTCTAAAATGCTACAAAAATATGTACACGTTTTTGGAACCTTGTCTAAGAACCTCTTCTAATTTTGTTCTTAGTTCTTGGTAGATAGGATTTTAAGGTTACTGTGTTTTTAAACGAATTCCATGTTAGGTACTTCATCATGGATGCAATAATAACTCCTAGATCAGTTTCCAGATATTTTGTCCTTTTCTCCTCTTTGACAATCTCCAAAATGATACAGAGAGGAATTTAATGCAGCGTAAATCAAATCAGTCCCTCTTTGTGAGCGATGCCAGTTGGGGATGGAATGGGAATACCATTCAAGTTAATGAAAAGAAAGGCTGGACGAATGCGAAAGGACTGCCAACAAAAGCTCCTCTTTAAAAGTCAGATGCGCTTCCAGGCAGAGAAGCGAGCACATTTTAGTCTCAGAGCACTCCGTTCCTTAAGGCTGGATGCTACAGGAATGTGTGCGATGGGGAATTTGTTCGGCCTTCACGGTTTCCTCTTATCAGTTTGTGCCGTGGGTTGTCGAAACAGGTAAGCCAGAAAGAACTTTTTTCTAGCAAGGAAATCACATAACGACTAAGAATTTACACCTGTAGGGAGATGCAAGCAAAAGTGTGCGCACACACACACACACACACACACACACACACACACACACACGCAGTATATAAGGCCTCTGTTATCACTTTCTATTAGCAGACACATAGATAAAATACATTGAGTTTTAAAAGACAGACACTGAGAACTAAAAATGCTAAATTGGTCTTTGTACCAATATGGATGCTTCTATTCAATGCAGAAGTAATGTATCAAGATGAAAAATGAACATGCACTGTCTTGCGTGTGTGTTTGTGTCAGAGGAATGTCAGAGGAATTAATAAGGCACAAGCACATATGCGTACTGATGCCTCAGCAGTCTGAGGAATAACAGAACACAGGTCAATCCTCAAAGATATCCCCCTCACTTCCAGACTTGACCACCAATGAAACATTAAAATATCCAAATGCATTATTCAGCAGGCTCCTTGAATATTATATCCATCCATCACTAGCTGTAAAGACAAGCATGGCCTAATACATTATGTCTATGGTGACTCGGGCTCCCGTGGGGCCATCTTTAAGTTTGTAAAGGAAGGCGAAGGCTGAAGAGAAATTATTAGAACTGTACCTGAGATCATTGAGGCAGTTTTGCTCTTGAAGCAGTTCAAGGAAGCCTGTCGTCTCAAAGGTGGCTTTTACTAGTAGTACAAGGAATTGGATTTATAAAAATCTACCGTGGTAACAACAGCTTCTGCCAAAGTACAGTTATTACTACTACAAGAAAAATGTGGTAAATTCACCACCACTTTCATCATAAAAAGAAACTCTAGATTGTTCCAGTCCTGAATGCTGACCGGTCAATTCCAGGTAGATGCATTATTATATAATACCTCTGCACACCACTATAAGGTTTTCAATAATTTTGAAGCCACTCCAAAGCATGATCACAAAGGACTCTCCTAAATTCTAAATATTAAATGTCAACTGGAAAATATTTCAGCAGAAGCAGTAAAAATCTTTTTCTAAAATGTTCACTGGCCTGGCACCTTTCAATAAAAACACTGTTTCAATAATACCTATATTTACCAGAATGGTCATGCTTTTAAGGTCTAAATTTCGCTATTAACAAATCATTAACTATGGCTTTTGCCTTTAGAAACTCCTCTAATTTGCTGCTTATAAACAGTAAGGAAGTTGTTAAGTTTAGGTTTTGTGTAGGATTGGGAATGTAGAATATGGTCATATAAAATAAATGCTTTATATGTACTAATGTGCGAATAATAGGCATGCAAATAAGCAACTAGTTAATAGTAAGAACTGGTCCCTATACTAATATTTTTATCCAATATAATATATTATATTTGGTAACACTTTATTTTACAAGGACGCCTTTAAATAAAGTGTAACCATACATTTAAATAATATTTAAGAATATTATTATTATTAAATAATTTAATATGCACTTATATTATGACATTACATAAATTATTTTATGTAAATATTACAGTAGTATTATTATACAGTATTATTGATATAAAATAGTATGCTGGTGGAAACCATAGCCTCCATACCGAGTAACGGGGTAGGGTAGTTTCCATCCTTTTCATAGTCGTTGCAGAGGGTGTAGCAGAAAACCCCACTGCAGCGAACAGATGATTATATGTCATGTAAAGCAACTGTTACCACATGGATGCACGCCACACACACACACCGCCCTCCCACGAGACTGCCTTGTCTTGTATGGCCGGTCAATAATATATCACGGCCTCTCTTGCTGTGTCCTAAACGACTCCGGTGATCGTTGAGCTCATTGCTATGTACACAAGCCTAATATCTTATTGATCTCATCTGGGTTTGTGCTGAGCTGCAGGAAATGCTGATTGCCGCTATGCTACGTTCACCCATATATATTCTAATCTTTTTCCTGGGGGCCTGAAAACACTTCAGCATGGGCTGCAATCATAAAACATTCGTCGAATTTTACAGGAAAATTTCTCTCGCCGCCTCTCTGTCCTTCACAGAGATGGATGGCTTTGCCATTCAGAAGTCTCGGTGGAAAGGCTCGGGCGTTTGCTGGAAATGTGAGCGCTTGCGTTTCAGCAAGAGCTGGGTGTGCGGCTCCATCAGTTATAAATCCCACCTCGGGCCCGACTCGCCGCAAACAAGCCAGTGGATGTAAAACAATGCAGCAGCCTAGAGGCAAATGCTACACTTAGACGTGCGGGACAGATGGTCCGAACCCGTGCCTATAGACCTCCCTCACCATTAAAGCAAACAGCCCTGAAACATTCATTACGAGTCACTTGCAGCCATTCCATACGGTTCTTTTCTGAATTAATACTCTGTAAGATGTATTTTTAATGTTTGTTTGTGTCAGTGTTTTTATCAGTGTTTTCCAGAGGGCCCGCAGCTTAGCAGAGAGCAAACGTTTATCTTTATGTTGAGAGCTGCTGCATGAGCGCTCTTTCTTTTCATTTCTCTTGCTCTCAAAACGCAACACATGCCGGACTTGGAATCCTTTGACCTGTAGGTGGTGCTAAAGATCAACAACAGGCGTTTAATTCACCACCTCCAACCCTGCTCAAAAGGCAGAAAAAACTCTTATGAAACAAGACAAATGTGCTTTAGCAATCGGCAAAGTTTTTTTTTTCCTTGCGCGTTTCGCTGCATCAGTGCTTTTCTTACACTCTGTTTTCCTTTGACACCTGTCAGGCGTTCTGATGCCTTAATGTATGAACGTTACCTTGACCGATTTCATAACCTCGCCTCTCCCGTTTACCTATAAGAACCTGGTGGGACATAAACAAGCGCTCTCTCCTATAGAAGAGACATGCTCCCAATTAGACCATAAAGCACCAGTAATGGGCTGACTCTTTTAAAAGGACTCCACAGGCCTGCTCTATATCTCCTTTAATGGTGCTGCTGGCCCGGTAGCGATGGGAATCCCTCATCTCAAAGAAGATCCCACCACTCCAAATCATATGAAAGGTCAACAGCCCCGTTCGGCTTCTTCTACTGCTCCCCACTTTCATTAGGAAAGGAATGAAAGGTGGAGGGGGAAACGAATACTAGACGGGAGAGAAATTTAATGTTGACAACCTTGGCTGAGACAACTACCTCAGCATATTTCTCACCTGAGAGCCCCACGTTACTGCCCGACGGGAGGAAAATCAAAAATTAAACGCCAGTGTATTATGATCAGCTGTGATAAATATGTAAATGGCGTCAAAAGAAGAGAAGTGTCTTTGACAAAAAGTGAAAAATCTAATGGATTTTGAAGGTTATGCAGATTGTGCAGTTCGGCTTTTCTCCTGCGGTCGACGTGCCACTTTTAATGCAAGCTGATAAGACATGAAAAGGGCCCTGACGTAACACAATTACCTGGGATCTTTAAGAGAGCTGGAACCTGAGCAGATCAAATTCAGCAGAAATGGCAGCTTCGCTCTGTTCAAGACAGGCCGAGTAAGTTTCATCACGCCAGCCTGAGATAGATGACTCAAACATGACAGGCTGCATTTATTTCTGCTGTGCGCTTTCTGTTGGGTCATAGTTCAGATCTACGGCTCAATAACCACATGCCCTCCATTATTATTAGTATTACTGTAATGACATGCAGAAACATACAGTGGAGTCTGAAAGTCTGAAAACACCAGTGAAAATGTTGTCTAAATTAATACAATTTCTATCATCTTGTACCATTGTACTACAATAGTTTTCTGGACATGATGGCGCTGTGGTAAAATAATGCTTTTTGAATATGAACAGTTTATGAAATCAATATGGACATCATATTTTCTATTTATACATTTCCAAAACAAAAAAATAAGATAAATGAAGATAAAAAAGATAAATACTAAATGAATTAAAAATATATACATATACCGAAATTAAAGAAATTTATGTATGTATGTATATAGATTTATATATACATACATACATACATTTATTTAAAATGTATTTCTCCACACACACACACACAAACAGTAAGCAAGAATTTTGGTCATTAGAGAAGCTTCTTATGCTCATTTATTTGATCAAAAATACAGGGAAAAAATTATATTTATTATTGCAAAATATTATTTCAATTTTACTAACTGTTTACTACTGTTGCTGAGAGAGCTCAACACGCTGCAAACTTAAGAAAACACATGCAAACAGTTAATTCTCACAACGCAACCAAACACAGAGAGGCGCTGCATAAAGCACTGAGAACAACGGAAATGTTTCAGGGTGACCTCAAAAAGTGACAAACCCATCTGGGACCTGATTATTTGTTCCGTGGCCTTTGGTCAGAGCAGAGGTGTTGTCGCAGAACTAAAAGGTGAGTTTTTTTGTGTTTATTTTAACAACCTGATCATACGGTCTTTTGGATATTATTAGACTAATCTGACGAATTACACACTTGAACTGTGAAACATTATTTTAATGCTATGTTAGCTAGTTTCTCTCAGATGGGTTAATCACTTTTTGAGGTCCCCCTGAAACATTTCCGTTGTGCTCTGTGCTATTTACAGCGCGTTTCTGTGTTTGCTGCGTGTTTGTGTGTTTAGTTGTGAGAATTGGCAGCACCCTGTGTTGTCAAACTGATGAAGATGTTTTCTTAATGTGTTGTCGTCTTTTTTTACGGCTTGCATGTGATTTCTTAAGTTTGCAGCGCGTTGATGTCTCTCGGCCACCGTAGTTTACTATGTGAATATATTTAAAAATGCAATTTATTCCTATGATACAAAGCAAACTTTTCAGCATACAGTCTTCAGTGTCACATAATGCTTCAGAAATCAGCTAATGTGCTGATTTATTATCAGTGTTGAAAACGTTGTGCTGCTTAATATTTTTTGGAACCTGTAAAATATATATATATATATATATTAAGGATTCTTTGATCAATAAAAGATGAGAAGGAACAGCATTTATTTAAAATGGAAAGGTTTTCTAACAATACGCAGTACTGTTAAAAGGTTTGGGGTCAGTAATTTTTTATTCTTTCTTTTTTGAAAGAAACTAATACTTTTATTCATCAAGGATGTGGTAAATTAATAAATGAGGATAGCATAGATTTATATAGTTAGAAAAAATGTATATTTTGAATAATAGAAATTCTTTTTAACTTTGCTATTCATCAAAAAATCCTGAAAAAAAGGTTCCAAAAAAATATTTGGCAGCACAAATGTTGCCAACATCGATAATTCTAATCTAAGGATCACTTAAGATTGAAGTAAAAGCTGATAAATATTCAGTTTTGCAATACAGGGAAAAAAAATTAGATTTCAAAGTAATTTACATTACATTAAAATAAAAACCATTCTTTTATATTGTAATAACATTAGCAGTATTATTTTTTCTGTATATTTGATCAAATAAACGCAGTCTTGATGAGCATGATGACTATTTTAGCAGTAGTGTGTGTGTGTGTGTGTGTCTGTATATACCTATCTACCTACCTATACACACATATTCGAATGCCATAATATATGGCAATATATGCCATAAAAAAAAAGATTTTTTTTATGGCTGCCAAAAGAGTGTTTATGTCTCATTAGTGGTGGGAGAAATACATAGCCTTGGTTTTGTGCCCTCCAACCTCCACCCCATGAAGACAAGGGCCTTCTTCCTCCAAAAGCATTCAGTTATTCCGAACGGCACCCGGCACCTTCATGCTGGAGTGAATTAGCATCAGTTTGCAGCAGCAGTGGAATGACACGCTTGCCCGTGTGTGCGTCATATCAGCCGACACGGACTAGCTGTAAATTGTCAGTAGTGTTAAATTTATACAGGGCGCAGGCTGCTGAACAGGGTGCTGGAGCCGAACAGTCATCAACCTCCCTCTTTCTCTCGCTCCCATCTCACTTTATTCTTCAAGGACAGGGCTTTAAAAGAAATAGAGCTTTACGCCTGTGGATTCTTGCCTGTGTACAGGTCAGCTGGAAGCAGAACAGGCAGTACGCGCCGCATCTCCTCAAGGATTTTCTTCAGCCACAAGGTCATAAACCATTTTTCACCCCAGGGCTCCTTAATGTTACTCTCTCACCTCAAAGCATCAGACTAGCTCCAATCTCCGATCTGATTCTATTCAAACGCAGCCTCTCTGAAAGAAACCCTCTGAATACATCCATCTCATTCTTTTACATCGCATTTATTGCTAGCAGTGGGCCAGATCCTGCCACGAAAGCCGGACTGTGAAAGGACCGCATCTGAGTCAAAGTCGAGGGGATGACGGAGGTGAGTCTGGAGGAGAAAGGGAAGAGAAAGTGCCTGCCCAGGTCAACAACCTGCTATACGTGATCCTAAGTCAGATCTCAGCCTGTAAGTAGAAGCTGAAGTGAGCAATCAAGGGCCAGAGAGCTTTTGGTTCCCACATTGCACTGTAGAAGCGAGTCACTCCAGAGGATTACAATGGCATGTTATGACACTGGCATCAGACCGAGCCGAAGAGAGATGGAGAGACAGCAAAACTCAGCATGTAAATACAACTCTGAACCCTCTTAAGCCTCGTAGATGGTCCGGAGGGATAAAAGCACTGAGCGTGGGGTGATTAGAGATCGATTTGGCGCAATCAAGAACCCCCTCTCTCGCTCACGCTCATCTCCGTGAAATGGAGAGATCTCTGTTCTCGACAATTTCATAACAATTGAGGTTGAGAGAGGTGGAGGAAGTGTCAGTCGAAAGGCTAGAAAGAGACAAAGAAAGAGAATCATGCAGCGAGAGAAAGAAAAATAGTCATTTAGTGGGTGGTCATTGCTCGTTGCTTGTTTTAGTCAAACAAAGAACATTTGAAGATTTGTGTTGCAGAAACAGCCACTAACTAGATCAAAAAGAAAAGGTCGACCTGCAAACCGGCCCCTCTGGCAAAGATGGAGAATTTTGAATCAGCCACGATTGTGCAAATTTCGAATTGCCTTTAAGTTCTAGAATATAACTGAGTGGAAATTTGCGAGTGGAATAAATACAAATTTCAGTCACACTTGATTTTAAGGTCCAATTCTTGCCATCCTTGCTGTCTATGGGACATCAGAGAGCTTTTAGCATTCATTAAAAACATCTTAATTTGTGTTCTAAATATGACTAACTGTCTTATGGGTTTGGAACGACATGAGGGTGATTTATTAATGACAGAATTTTCAGTTTTGAGTGAACTATACCTTTACCAATGACTTGCCTCAAGCTCCTAATTTGGTAGATTTAGAGATATAGAATATAGTAATGCAGAATATGTGCTTTACGTATTAGTAATAAACAGCCAACATGTTAATAATATGCTTGCTAATAAGCAACTATAGTGAAATTTGGTCCCTGTCACTTATGTTATTATTGTTATTGCATTATGTATCTGCCTACTATCTATTTGTTTATCTGTCTGTCTGATTATCTATTTGTTTATCATTACCTTTACCTGTAAAAGACTGAAAATTATAGTAATTTTGCATTCTTTTTATTCAAATCCATCAACTGAACTGCAATTTACAATGTATTTAATTATAAATGGTGCACAACCTGCTTTAAACATGTATGAAAACACACTGGGTTAGCTAACATTTAGGTTTAATATTATCTAATCCATTTACAGTTATAAAATTTAAACATGGCCTAAGAGTCTACATTTTGGGGCCTCTATATATGAAACTATATAACATGCACAGAAAGTGGCTTTATGATTGTGGCAAAAAAAAAAAACCAAAAAAACATCCTTTGGCATCAACTGACAAATCCAATACCATCTTTCGATCCTTTTAACATATGAGCTTTCACAGATGACAGACCGTGTGAAATTGGGACTTGAAATAAGAAAGAAGAAAGAAAACAGCAAACAGCAAGCTGCCTCTTGACATTAAGAAGAATAACAAGAGAGAAAGAGGAAGACAGACAGACAGAGGGAGAAATCTGTCATGCTTAAAGCCCTTTTGCCAAATTGCTCGCCCTCGATTTGGCAGCATTGGTCATAGTCTCCCTCCGCTCTCCCTGACTCCTGCCTCGTCCCTTCAAAACAGGAAAAAAAAAGGTGGAGAGAGAAGAAAGAAGAGATGCTGGTCTGTGCTCTGAACGACAGGGAATCAGACAGAGGCAATAATGGTTTTTTTTGAAGAATGCACGACTGAACTTTATGGCTGCCTTTCTTGAAAGGACCAGTTACAAACAAGAAGAAAAAAAGCAGTGGTGATTTCTTTGGGATATGCCCCTAGCTGTGCCGCCCCCTCCGTATGTGACAGTGGGGGCTAGAAGGGCGTGTGGAGGGAACCGCTCGCCACTTGACAGCCAACCGCTGCTACCCTGGAAACAAGTCAGGTGCTGCCGTGGAAACAGGCCTAGATCGAAACAAGCACTGAGCAACCACAAAGGTAAACCTAGCATGAGATTCAAGAACCTTTTAAAGGCTGAGGTACATCATACCTGCTGCAAGAGAGAGAGAGAGAGAGAGAGAGAGAGAGAATGAAGATATAATACAAACAATCCTTAAAATGCTTCACTTCCTCTAATATGTTAATACAGTCTCAATTTTTGACTAAACCAACCTAAAGCCTAGTCATTACTCTAGTTTACTCCACGAAATGCCCACTTAGTCACCATAAAGCCTACTATTTATATATATATATATAAATAGTATATTTATACTATTTATTTATATATATATATATATATATACACACATACATACACAAACACACACACACACACACACACACACACACACACACACATATAGTATTAAATATAACTATTAAATGTTACAGTAAAATTATTATTATTAGTATAGAAAACAAACAATACAGAACAATAATATTAAGTGCAAAAAATATATAATAATAATAATAATAATAATAACAGTAATAACTGTCATTCATTCATTTTTAGATTTATTTTAACATTGTCAAACAATAAGACAGTAGGTCTCACAGGTTATGTGCTTTATTTCATTAAAAAGAAAAATCGGATCGTATATTTTACTGCTGTATGGTTCTGATTCACTAAAAAACAGCCTGGTTCATAGGAGTCATTGGTTCAGGAGTCAGAGGGCGCCTGTTGCATTATTGTTCCACAAAAAGAAAACAACCTACTGGACTTACTATCAGTTGCATGTTGTGGATGTTTGCAATGTGGTCTTGCAGTTCTGTTAAATATATATTGCAGGACACTGTATTTCAGTATGGTATTTCCTCTGCACTGTGGTGGTTTTTTAGCTTGTGAATTTAGACAATATATGCACCAGATGGTCAGTGAACGGACTGTGGGCGTTCTGTGGGCGTCCCGTCTGAGACTATGTAGGACACAACTAACCTTGTGCATGTAACAACAAACCCCTGCAATCTCAAAAGGTCACTTGGATCATGTCAGGCTCGGTACAATTGCACTGAAACATATCTCCGTCTGGGACAAAGCAAGTAATTTTACAGACTTCACCCACTCAGATTCCCGAAAAAGCTCGGTCTGTAAGCGCAGTTGAAAGAAAGACGGCTTTTTTAATATAGGTTATTAGTTTCCTGCCCCCCATGGAGTTCTAAATAATTTCTGAAAGCAACAAAGTCCAGACGGGAAACCTCTCTCTGCACCCAACTTTATTACGTGGTTACAGCTCCGAGGTTTAATTTCTCTCATGATTTTTTTTTTTCCTCTTATTCCTTCTTTTTTTCCTTTCGTTTTCCTCACTACATAGTGAGATCCCTGACACTCAATTTACAGCCTCACCATCTCTGTCAATCTCAATCTTATACGCTCTAAAAATATATTCACACACAGGCCTCGCTTTTAGCCTGGGGCGGCAATTGTGGATGGCAAACTATTTTCTTGAGAGCTCTCTCTCTCTCTTCTCTGCTGTCTCACTCACTGGGTTGTCAGTGGTTTATTGATTAAGCAGTGAGAGAAGAAGGTCTTTCAGATCTCTCTCCACACTAATCAGGAGAGAGGGAGCACTTGTGGATGGAGAACAAACTTAACATGGTCATTTCTCAGATGTCAGTGATCAGAACAAGACAGGACTTATAGGAAAACACACAAACACATTTGTTTCTCTAACTGTCACATTGGGGACATTCAATTGACATTGTTTCTTCTATGGAATTTTTGGAATTTATCAATGTTATTAGATATTTAATAATAAAAACGTTGTTGTTACATTTCGGTCTGGTTTTGGTTTCGTTTTCTTGTCTTGTCTTCCTGTTTTAGTTGGGTTTTCATGTTATGCCCTTATTTGGATTTCCTGTCTTTATGTGATTATTAGTTGATTCTGTTCCACCTGTGTCTCCCCAGCTGTCGTTCCTTTGGTCATTAGTTTGTTGTGTATAAATACCCTGTCTCCTGAGTTCTTGTTTGTCAATCAATGTATGTGTTATGCTTGGAATGTTAGTTGTATCTCCTCGTTTATGATTTATTATTAAAAGACTTTATGTTTATTCTACTCGAGGACTCCAGCGTTCTCCTTCATCTCACAACCAACGTAACAGTTGTTCAGTTAAATACATGATTAGCTAAATCTATAAATGATCTAGTCCACACAAGGGGTTCACTACTAAAAGTAAATCCACTGCATCTTTTAAGTTCGCTCCTTATCCTCAGCTATCATGAACAAATTAAAAGGCTATAAAGGACTAGGACCCGATGTTTCTTGATGCTCCATTCCCTCCCTTTTCTTGTTTAAAAAGAAACATTACCACTTCTTCACACTCTCTCCATTACTGCAGATCAGAAAGGCACATTATACAGATAAATAACACACTCCCGGACTGTTAAACCATTGTTTTAATTGCTGTCATTTTCACCTACTTACATTACCACTTCAAACCTGCAATTGACCAGCCCACTCCAGCTCTGACTGCAAACCCTTAATGTAAATGAATAACATTATGCTGCTATTCAAGACGTGAAATCAAAACTTGCCCTACTGACTCTTTTCTAATAAATACAAATGTGCATGATTCATCTGGGCTTGTCACTCAACTCTAAAGTAAAAAAATGCTCAGCATGCTCAAAATGCTCAGCATTTTTTTCTTAAGGAATTTTCAATGTAAGAACAATCATTGTTCCAGTAGTTGCTGACAAGTGACTTTAATGCAGAGTTCAGACTGCACAATTTTCAAAGTAGTTGAGTCACAAATCTTTTCGCACTGCATGGTTATTTGGGGTAGCATTCAGTCACTGCTGTGATCACATTGCACGATAGAGTGGCGACAGGGGGTTTCACACTGCATGACTTCACAATGGGAAGAACCACCGACAACTTTGCCTCGGTACGCAAACTACATCTCACAATCAAACACATGCGAAAAATGACATGGAAACAACACCACAAAGTCATGTGTGCAAGACCGGAGTTCTCATGTGAGATTGGGGTTATTATTAAAAATGGTAGCAAGCTAAAGACATTTGCCATACAAATTGCACGTGCGCTCAATTGCAACGAAAAGAAGATTATGGTGCATATTTATCTTCTATGCCTTCATAACTCCTCACTCAACAGCCTGCTGCCCTGGATGTTGCTCTCTCATTGGCTGTAGGTAATCACCAATGTTATATTCAGTCAGAACACATTTCACACGGTATAATTTGGAATCGCAGACAGGTCCAGTTATTTAGCATGACAAACATCTCACAGGTGTCGGCGACTCGTCTGTGATTCTCTCAGATCGCGTCTTTGATATTTCACACTATGTGATTGTCACTCACGTAAATTATTTGCCTGTGATTTGTCAGCAAATTTTCAAAACCTGGCGGCGAGTCAAAACCAGGCCTAAAATTTTCCAGTCTGAACTTGGCATAAAAGTTTTTTGAATCATTCATTTAAATGATTCAAAACACATTTGTATTTAGGAATGAAACAATGTGTCATAGAATCATTCACACAGATGATTCACTCAAAAACACTGGCTTTGGCTGAAATTCTGAAATTGCACACTCTCTTAGGTACTTTTTTTTTGTACTGTAAGTAATTACTTTGCCACAGACATGTAGCAATGTAGTTAAATTCGTACTTCCTATACAGTGGGGCAAAAAAGTATTTAGTCAGCCACCAATTGTGCAAGTTCTCCCACTTGAAAAGATAAGACAGGCCTGTAATTTTCATCATAGGTATACCTCAACTATAGAGACAAAATAAAAAAATATATATAAAAAATCACATTGTAGGATTTTTTTATGAATTAATTCGTAAATTGCTTGGTAAAATAAGTTTTTGGTCACGTACAAACAAGCAAGATTTCTGGCTCTCACAGACCTATAACTTTAGGAGACCAAAAATCCCAGAACCACACAGGGGGACCTAGTGAATGACCTGCAGAGAGCTGGGACCAGAGTAACAAAGGCTACCATCAGTAACACACTGCGCCGCCAGGGACTCAAATTCTGCAGTGCCAGACGTGTCCCCCTTCTCAAGCCAGTACATGTCCAGGCCCTTCTGAAGTTTGCTATAGAGCATTTGGATGATCCAGAAGAGGATTGGGAGAATGTCATATGCTCAGAAACCAACTGGGGTTCCTCAGGGATCAGTTCTTGGACCCCTCCTCTTCTCCATATACACTACATCTCTGGGGTCCATCATACAGGCACATGGCTTCTCTTACGACTGCTATGCCGATGACACACAGCTCTATCTTTCATTTCAACCAGATGACCCAATGATAGCCACACGGACCTCAGGCTGCTTGGCGGACATCTCGGAGAGAATGAAAGATCATCATCTACAGTTCAACCTGGCAAAGACTGAGCTCCTCGTTTTCCCTGCAACTCCAACTCTACGGCATGACTTCACCATTCATTTGGATACATTAACTATTACCCCATCATGTTCTGCCAGAAATCTTGGAATTATCTTCGATGACCACCTCTCCTTCAAAGACCATATTGCTAAAACTGCCCAATTTTGCAGGTTTGCCCTACACAACATTAGAAAGATCAGGCCTTACAGAGGCCACACAACTTCTTCCCCAGGCCCTGGTAATCTCCAGGCTGGACTATTGCAATGCTCTTCTAGCTGTTCTTCCCTTGTGTACAAGGAAACCTTTACAAATGATTCAGAATGCAGCAGCATGACTGGTCTTCAATGAGCCCAAAAGGGCCCATGTGACGCCTCTCTCCATCTCCCTGCACTGGCTACCAATTGCAGCGCGCATCAAATTCAAAGACACTGATGCTTGCATATGGAACAACCATAAACTTGGCTCCCTGTGAAACAGCAACATGTTCTGACTCATATGTTTAGTTCTTAATTTAAAGGGCAGAAAGTATTTACTTAAAGGGAGAAGAAAATGTTTGGCTAGACATATTTAGAATTGATCAAGAGTGGTTGTAAAGGGCACGGACACAGTTTGTGCTTAGCATGTCCAACTGTGCACTTTTAATTTAGCTGAGTTTGGTTTTAAAGAGACAGATGCCAGGTGCCCTTTAAGTCGAATGCGTTTGCCATTTCCTTTACAATGATACAAGCAAATTTAATAACGGCCTCCAGGGCTTACTGCAGCCACAGTTGTGTGGGGTGCATTTAGTCTGACTTTGATACAGATTAATGAAATGTCACTTAATTGAGGGGGATTTGCTTGTTGAAAGAGGGTCCAATTTCAGCACTTGTGTCACATTTAGCCCGGGAGGTGATTGATAGAGTTGACTGTTGACCGCGCTGGACCGGGTCACAATTATACAACATTTCCTTCTCTCGCTCTGGGTTTCACTTCAGCCCAAGGAGCCGCTTTTCCTCACAGCACAAGAAACATGCTCACACTTTATTGGTATGTCTGTTGTGGGACTTTCTTCTGAGGGAAACAGAGTGGGGAAGGAAAGAGCTCTTATGAGGTGTGTTTTTCTCTCTGAGGAGTTTGCTGTATTCCTCGTCTGAGCAGATACACTTTAAACCTAAAGGCTTCAAAACGAGCAGAGTTTGAAGCTGTTCTACAAAAGATGGGCCCTGAAGGAGAGAGCTCTACACCTCACCGAATATGTTTACACGAACAGCGATTTTTCAAGTGTATATGGTATTCCGGGGTTTAAGATGGGCAGAGTAAACTAGCACTGTGAATATATCTTTTATTGAAATGAGATATTTTGTGCATTCCTCTGCCACTATGAATATTCAAGACAGCTATATACGTTTCTGAATAATGCGCCTGTGTGGTATTAACACAAGGATATTTGTACTGGTAACATCTGCTCTTATCTCACAGCATATTTAACAGCTTAGTCTGAAAATATATATGTATAAATGTGCTCTCGCTGCATCTTCAGCATTTATTCTAACCTCAAACAGCAGTCTACAACAAGGCAAATGTCTGAAATGCCATCTGCGGCAGTACAAATGTGCCACTGTAAAGGCCATGGCAGTGAGTTCAACCTCAACCATGGTCCTTAAAGCCAGACAAGGTAAAAATAGAAGATGAATTAATTTTCAGGGCAAAAGTGGGAAAAAAAAAACTGGGGCATGCAGTAATTATGATGAACGACGAGAGGGCAAAATAAAATCCACAAAAGTCAATGCATCAAAACTTAAGTTTGCATTTCCTTCTTTGACTGAACTGAAACACATTGCAAACTTGTCCTGAATTTGTTAGTACTTGGAAAAATAAAAACCTCACAGTTTCTTTAATTTGAATATAAAAAAAAATTTAATCAATATATGAGTATGTGCATTCATTTCCTTTTCCTTATGTTCTTACCGCACAGATTTCACTTAAATGAACCTTTAATAAGAATAAGAGTCGATAGAATGGTAATGTCATTGGTCCGCCCGCACAGTGGGATAATTGCACAGTTGGGATTTTGCTTTAAGAGTTGTTCATCTCCCACAGGGAAGATGCTATTAGCTCATCGTTCTTTTTCTCAAAAGGCTCGGCTGCTCACTCACTCATTCACATGAATATGCATTAAGGGCAATAAAATTCCATATGGAGCAACACACAGTGGGCTGCCATTTTGTGAGAATGTACATTTCTATATCATAGGCAGTTTGTTATGACAACGCAGTAAACTAGCATTCAGCTAGCATTCAAGTTGCAGTTTGTGTTTGTTAATCAGAGAGCATGATTTGTAACACTGTACAAGATGAATTGTGAATTAACAGTACTTGGTTACTATTTGCTGAACCTTAACATGTTTTACATAGTAGATCTAAGGTATGACTACACAAAGAAAAGAAGCAAGAAATGACTGTGTGATGTTGCAGAATTGTTGAACCACGATTATTTGATGTGGCAATGCAGTTCTCTCATATATATGCTGGTCAAAACTGTAAAAGAACAAAAACTCAAAAAAAAACCATACAAAAAAAAAATAAGTTTTGTAAAGAACATGTCTTAAACTGGCAAATATATAAACAATTAACTACTACTCTTCCTTTTAATTACACAAATGTCTCTTTTAATTACATTAAAATGTCTGAAACTGATAAAACCGACCTAAGATGAGTGCCACAGATGACTGCAATGGTACGGCTTCTGAGGCAGGGACTTTTCTACATGGTGTCCAAGGGTGATATTGAGATCAGATATTGATATTGAAGTCTCAGACGTAATATTTTACACTGTACTATTACACAACTTTCCTCTAATGCAAAAAGCCACATGAAAAAAGGGTTGAACCAACAAAATGGGAATCTTCATCACACTCTCATTCCTTCGGTTACCTGAGATGGCAGGCAGGGAAGGAGGGCGTGGATTTGGTTATTACAGCGTTTCCATAGCAATTGGCAGGTCGGGCGGAATGGGGCGGAAAAGGGCCTACGTTTGAAGTGGTAAGTCCTTTCATAATGCTTTGATCAGAGAGATGTTTGTAGTGGGGGCAAACCTGAAGAACAAACAGGACTTCAGAAAGATCAGCTATCTGTTCGGTAACATTCAGCCTCTAAAGGGAACAGAAAAAACCCTCAACCGATAATCACCGACTTTTTTAATGCAGATTAAAGAGGGAAGAAAGACAGAAAGAGCTTGGTACCGATAGACAGGGAGGATAAGAAAAAAAAAAAAAAGTAATCGCTGAGCGAACAGCCCTCTTTGACTCTACCTTTCTTATGCGTGCCAGCCTTATATTTGCACAAAGACGCTGCCAAATGAAATTCAATGTAGAGTAAATACTTAAACAGCACACATGTGTTTCCCACTCAGGAACTCTACACTAGAAAACACTAGAAAATGTAATTGAAAACAAAGCGAATAGGTGACTGGCGCATGTTGGTGCAGTTAAGCGTAAATGTTCCAGCTTCACAAGTCTGCCTCTATATGTGGGTGTGTGATTGAGTATGTTCTGGTAACTGTCAGTAGGTGTGCGAGTGCGTGGTACGCAATAACTCTATACGAGTAGTGTCGCCACACTAAAGCCATTATATCTCAGCAAGAGAACCAGAAGTACTTTAGTGCTGAAGGTGTGACCCAAAGCCCCCAACCTCCTCCATCACATAGCCGAGGACGGCAGAAAGCAAACCAGGACAGGACAGAGCGCAGCGGGGGCACCAGTTGGGGGCCTATAGCGGGTGTGGGCAGGATACTGATTGCCCCTTTCTCATGCCTCAAAATCACATCGTTACCTGGCTAAAAATACCCAAGAAAACTCAACAAAAAGGGAACATGCTCCTCTCTGGCACTTCATAAGAGACCACTGCATACTTCATAAGTGCATACTCTTGATTTAAAATGACCGCTTTCACTGTTTCTGTCTAAAGGAAAGCTTTGAAGGCTAGCACGGAGCAAGAGCATATGGTGCAGGATTACATGGCCTTTTGAGTCTGATCTCGCAATAGAACTTAATTGAGGTCCTCTGCTATAATAAACAGCGAGTGACTTCATCATCTTCTCAATAAATAGCGCTATATGAGCTTTGCGACTCCCCCACTTCTGTTTAGTTTCCAGGGACCGAGGTCCACAGAGAATGTGGGAAAGGCAGGCTTCTGGTTGCATAGAGGGAACATCAGATAGGATAATGTATTATTAAAACCCCCAATGTCTCAGTGTTTAATATAATCAGCAGTGGAGCAGACACGCTCTACTTACGGCTCTGTTGCCTGCCGTCTCATCTAATCCATACCCCTTTGCTCTCTCGGAATTTGCCAAAGTATCTGTTCATGAGCGTTCCAAGGAGACTGAGTCTCAGAGGTAAGTGGTGGGACAGAGCAGGTATTTTACAGAAGGGGACAGAGATGGGATTACATGCAAGTTGCTTACCCTACAGTCAGTGGAAATGTTTTTTTATTATCTTAGGCGCTCAGACTGAACAAATAAAAAATGTTTGGAGACTTGAGTCAGTAAGCACTCCAGGTGTTTCTGGACATGTTCTGTCCCGCAGAACGGCCGAGGGAGTTCTGAATCTGAGCTTAGCTCTACAACATTTGGTATGAGAGCACAGGCCATGCTAGGAAACGGCACAAAATACTAATGCAATATTAATTATTATCCTCGTGTGTCAGAGAGATGAGCCCGGGCGGGCTCCCACAGGAAGACCTGTCAGTGGACTGAGGAAGAAGGAGAGGGAGAGCGAGACAGACAGGATGAGGAGGCCCTGACCTTTACTGTCAGTCGTGAGAGAGGGACAGCGACAGCGAAGGAGGGGGAGAGATCAAGAGAGAAAAGAAGCCCCAGAGCCCCCTGACTCCTTGTCTTACGCCAGTCATCCACTGGGACACATCATTCTGACCTGCTCTGATCCATGACTGCTCTGCTCAACAGCTTTCCACCAATCAGCAGGCAGGACATCCTCTGACTGCCACACGCAGCGCAGCTATCGTCTGAGCACTGAGCAGTAAAAATAGCATAGTTCTGAGCCGTAGAACTTTGTTTTGGCTGCTGCGATTTTAACTAAAACTACCAGAGTGCATAATGATACTACAATGCTTTTTGTGACACATATTATCAATGTTGAAAACAGTTGACCATTATCCAAAACTCTGCGGTCTCTCTATTATCAGGGGGATATTTTCTCAACATGCTACAAAACAGATCTTATGTAGCCTACTGCAAAACAAATCTGTGTGGACATAAGTAATTGTTGTGTCTATTCCAGTACACACACACATATTTAGATGCAGATATGTTAGTTAGTTACCCCTGAACAATGCTGCCTCCATAAAGGGGCAGCTGTAGGAGTAATTGAAGGGATTGTGGGGTTTTAATCCACTTTCACTTCCTAGCAATTCACATACAGTTTACCACAACACGTTTGTAAGAATGCCTGCTTTGACCGGCGCGGGAAGGCAAAACATGAGGAGATTCTCGAGGCCCAGAGCAGGCAACAAAACAATAAAAGTTCATCTGGAAAACTGACCCTCAGGACAGCAAATAATCCCCCCCCCCCGACCTCTACCCATTTTATGACCCCCCCTCCCTTCCCCGAATTCTCCAGACACACACACTAACACAGTTCTGATTGAAAGCAACCAAGAAATATATATGTTATATCTTGTGAATATACAGTTTTCATTGACATGTTTGGATTCAACTAAAAGGTCTGAGTGCGGTGGGTAAAATGGTCTCAATTTCACAGCAGTCACTTATATTATTAAAGAATATTGAAAACTTATATAGATTTGGGTTTGCAGCTAAGAGGTGTGGTCTCCCCGAAGGTACAGATGCCAGGTGCAACCCTGAGGGAGCGAGAACGGCTGACCAAAGGCCTTTTGGTGTGTTATTTGTGTGGGTGTTGGTCTGAGTATATACGGAATAAGTTGAACCAGAACTACAGGATTCTGTAAGCAGAATAACCTCCACGCTGACACATCTCCCAACTGATGTATTGAGGTGATGCATTATTCTAAATTGAAATTGAATTGGATTCACATTGTTTAATGATGTAATTGGTTTGATATCATTTTACCTGACGAACAAATTAAACATTATTTCTTGATTTTTTTTTTAAATTGTTGAAATCTTTATTTCTAGTAGGGTGTCGGAGGCTGGGCGCGCATAAATATCACGGCCAGGATATACAAACTGGGGGCACGTGAAATAAAGCAGTAGGCATGTTTTATCTGGAGACTCCTTGATTCCTGATATCACTGAAATTGACACGTTGGGCAAGGCAAGGATTATATAAACTATGTTCTTTGAAACAAGCAAGCAGTTAGCGGCTGGCAGAGAAGATATTAATCCACTTCCAATCTCTGAGGAATTTTTCAGACTGGCGAGGTTTGTGTTTTTATGGGATGGCGATTCGGCCGACGTCAGACCCAGATGGCTTTAGGTCCCACAAGGAACGGAAAACAGATAACAGGTATAGCATACCTAGAATAATCAAGTCTCAAAATAAAGGTAACTAAAACCACTTAAATTAAGTATTGTAATCTTAATCTCAGACAACGTAAAAAATTGGAGTCAGATTTAAAACGAGGTAAACGTAAAAAGTAAATTAGAAACCAAAAGTTAGGAGAACTGAAGTGTTTTCACAGAAACGCTGCAAAAGCGAGACACGCAACATAGTTCATTTACTTAAACAGCACATTTAAAAACAGCCACAAAACTTACCAAAGTGCTGTCTATTAAAATCAAACCATAAACACATAAAACAGAAATAATAAAACATATAATTTAAAAGACCAAAAGGAATGACAGATAAACATTCTGAAGACAGAGTAATGATCAAGACCATAATACAATGTAATGAGAACAGCACAAGATCAAGCATGGTGGACTTTACTGTGAAAACACTGCAAAGTAACATATTACATTATCTATATGTAATATAATCACAACAACCATACACTCTTAAGTTCAGCCAGCTCTACTTATGAAGAAACCAGTGTTAGTTTTTTTTTTTTTACAAGAACATCAAACTCTCACACTCTTAAGCTGTTTTCACACTTGGTTTGATTGCTAGGTCTGAACTCGAGTTCAATTCCACCCTTTCCCTGCAGGCCTTTTTCACAAATAAGACTTTATTATTTGGTTTTGAACTGAAATGTGGTACATTTGCGTCATCTATGTAAGTGCTACCGGCAGCTGTTTACCACTGCAGCTAGCTATCAATTCACAAGAGGAAGGCAAAAAAGGAAACTATTGTTCATGTCACTTTATTATGTGTTTTTGTCCCTTTGGTTTTTAAAACTAAAACACAAAACAGCAGTTGCACTGTGATTGAATATGTGCAGAATGAAGGAGTACACAATAAAATGTGTGTGTGTGTGTGTGTGTGTATATATACACATGTGTGCATCTTGCCAAAGATGTTTTGTTAAAAAAAAAAAAAAAAAAATTATAAAAATGTTTTATTATTATTACTTTTATTTTACAGACACCAGACTTTTAAGGCATAATATAATGTAATATATAATATATTAATAATACAATGTATTTTATATAATTTATTTTGATTTAATTTCCACGAAAGAAAAAAAATCAAACAAAAAACATATCTATATGTAGTCAAATTGGTCATAACTTCTTGTTAATATCGGCTAGAAACCATAGTTGGGTCTAACCAAATAAAAAATACTGAACCAACCAAACACTACGTCAAACAGGCTCTGGTCTATACTGTGTGACAATGCTCTTACTGTCATTCTGCTTACCCTGCACTCGCTGAAGTCCACTGAGCAGAGACCAAAGCAGCACTGAAGGCTTGAGCGCCGCATGTCAGCACCACAGAAACCCCCAGAACATACAGCAGTCAGAGCGCTTCAGATGCCCAGTAACAGGAGCACGTAGCCCTCAATGACAGCTCTCAACACGGGACATTACTTTGTCCTGTGCTGTGGGAGGAGAAGCAGGTGTGTGTTGTGGTGTGACAAAACCTGAGGTGACAGTTTGTGTTTTCATTCGGCTCCCCGCAGGACACAGTATATCAGTTCGGTCACACTGCTTCAATCTCACTCAGTCTTTGTTTCTTTCTATCAGACTTTGTCCTATGATCTCATTAATTCATCTCTTTAACATAATTCCTAGCATTTATCAGCTTCTTTCCTTCTCAGACCCTTTGACATGACTTGCGTGAACAGCGATGCAACTAGTTTTTCGGTACATTAATATCGATCGAAGCAATACAAATATGTGCATGTTTGATGTGTATATTTAAATATGCCATTCCCTTGATATCATAAAACTGTTTCGGTAAAAAATAATATATCTTATTAACTCAATAATTGTAACATAACAGGCTTAATACATTTACTCACATATTCATTAACAATACATCCATCCTGTTCAATTGTCTAACACTTGTTTTCACCAAATAGTTTTACCAAACATTGTTACATTGTTACTATAAATATCTATCATAAAAAAATGCACTGATTTGGGCCTCTCTCATGCATTTTGGACTGAAGCAAATTACACTATGTTACACATATTTATAGAAGTTTTAAACCATATATTAAAGGGTAAATTTATTAAAACAAGTTCAGCCTTACCTTGTTGGAAAGATTGCCACTACATCAACATTGCCCAAGGTATTGAAATCTATGAAGCGGAGCTGAAAGGTGCAGTCTACAGTGTAGGTCAACTGTTGTAATGTGAGTTCAAATAATTTCAACTTTGAGCCCATTTGCCACTGACCTTTCGAAATGCAAAAGATTTAATAATTTGTCATTATGTAAGCAGAATGGGTACAAAAGTCAGTATAAGATGGAAGAGAAATACAGGCATTCATAAATCAACATTAAAGCCACAGTGTGAATTCCCAGGAAAGCTATACAGCTTATTTTAAATCAGCCACATTAAACAGCTATTTAACGGCTTCCTTTTTTACACACACACACACACGTTGGATCTCGCGATTTATGGGAACTCTCCGTAGGCGTAAGGGTTTTTATAATGTACAGACTGTATGTGGTATTTTTTCCAACACTGACCCTACACCTAAACCTACCCCTTACAGGGAACTAGGTTCATTTTTAGAATAAAAAAAAAAAAAAAAATACACCCTTTAGTGGGTTTTTAGTTTTTTAAATCATGGGGACACTCAAAATGTCCTTATAAATCACCTTCATATTGTAATACCCATGTCATAACAATGTCATTATACAAATTTGTGTTAAACCAAACTCATAAACCACATAAACATGCGCACACATAGTTTCCCACAAATAATTCATATTACTAAACCCTTTTTTGGCCAGCTGCATCACATCTCATAAAACGCTTTTAAAGGTGCTTCAAAAAGTAGTAAATGCACACTTTAAAAATGCTGCAATATGTTGCACTCCATCCATTTTTTTTGTGCCTTTGTTGAGGCGTGCTGACTGCAGACTTAGAAAAACATGACAGTGGTTTTTCAAGCTTACAGCTTGAGTTGTTTCCTCTTTCCACATTAGACTCTCTCTGTTTCTCTGGGAGGCCAATCAAGGCCACTTTTGTCGGCTCTCGTCATCCCCTTTACTGACGCCTTTGTGGCTACGGCCAGATCCCTTCCTGCCTGCCAAGCTATCAACACCTCTCTCACCCCACTCTTGTAGCACACACACCCTTGCACACTAAAATACATACACGGCCCACCACTCAAAGAGTCTCAAGTGATTCAAAACAAAACCCTCAGACCGCAGTTATTAAGCACCGACTTTAGTGAGCGTAACTCCCAGCTGCCTTTAATCCCTCCACAGGGGTGACATCCAAAGAGCCAGTATTCATGTCCAACAACGCTGGCAAAACCAACCTGGAGACTTTTAAAGCACCCAGGCTCAGTCTTGGTAACCATTCTCTCGTGGGAAGGGACACGAAAAGGCTTACAGAAGAACAAGGAAGGATCTTCAGATCTGAGATTTGAAATAACTCTATATTAGTTTGGTTTCTTGCCATTTGTACTCAGCTCTTGCACAGTGAGGACTCTTCATCTCATGGCAAAGACTAGTCTCAAAGCAAGTCAGAGCTCTAGCAAATGAAGGTTCTTTGGCCCAATATGAAGCTTTTGTATTTTCCTTTTCAGCCACGAAAAACCATCTCTTCAGTCCTCACAGAGCACCGCCGATCTCAGGAAATGAAAGTTCACTTCCTCACACTGAGGCTCGACACTTTTTTTTGTGACTTTTGTCCACTTGAACCGTCAGAGAAACACAGGTGAACCTTGAGAATACTAATCACCGGGGCTCTGAAATTGTAATACTTGCCACACACACACACACACACACACACAGACACAAGAGTGCGTGTACACGTGTGTACCTGTGATTGTGGCATTGAGTACGGAATAATTCATCATGTCTAATTAATTATTCAGAGTAAGGGGGGAAGGTCTCATCTCAGTACAAAACCTTTAGTGCAGTTAAAAAGCGAAGACGGGCAGAGAAAAACTCCAGCAGTCTTCCTCACCAGAGCTGGTGTTTGAAGATCTGCTTGCTTCACTACATTCACAATGGCTCTTTAAATCACACGTGATTACCATTTAAATAAAACAGCATGCTAATTAACTGCTGGCCACTTCTTACGGAGTGCTTCACTGTTATATGGCCACTAAAATAGATTTCCTTTGTAATGCCTGGACACTCAAAAGGCCAAACAATGCATCCTAAAAAGGAACCAGTTGTTCTATCAAGCAGTTTATTTAATGACTACAAACAAGGGAGATAAATGCAATCACATGCCTCACTTATAGAAGGGTGTCGTTCATATTAGCTGCATGTAACTCTATAATATAGCAGCTCTTCCTGAATGTCAACCTAGAAAAAAAAGTAATAATAACCCATGCTACGGACCACAGGCTAAACGCAGAGAGCTGTTACGGAAACAACAATCTGAACATTTTCATTAAGAGAATTTGTTTTTGTTTACTCTGCCATAATCCTTCATCTGCAAGAGGCAAGCTGTCACTCATAATTTTGGCAAAATCTAAGTCTATGAATATTTCATTGGCATCGATTGCTCAAAGCCAATAAACTATTATACAAATTGCCTTTGCACCAAGGCTAAGAAACAGAAGCAAAGGAGCTGTCTGCCAGTATTGTGCGATCTACTATCGCCAAATAATGTTGACTAAAACGTGTTGACTAATATATTACACTGTTAATGTTTTCTTAAAGGAACAGTTCACTTACACCACTTCCTTTTACAATTCTATTGGATGGCTAGATTTTGCAAAAAGAATGCAACAACTCAACATATTTAACAGATAGATAAATATTTGCACTTAATATACTGATTTAAGTTATACTGGTGATTAAATAATTTAAGTAAGATATAAGTAATAATTATGAAAATCTAAGTCTAATTTTAAGTCTAAAAATATGATAAATTAATTTAAACTCAACACAGAATGCTATTTGGCAAAAAAAAGAATGTACAAAACAATCGGCCTAGCAATAATACACACACAAACAAATCAATCTGTCAATAAAAAAAAAAAATTAAAATCACTTGGGTCATGCTCACGGAGGTTTGTAATAGAGATGCAAGATGGCACCAGATGCAAGATAAGTCCATGATGCCCCCAACTGTCATATATTATTCATTATTGAAAGTTGTGTAACAAATAGAGAGTGATAAACTATCGCCTGGTTAGTTAAAAGTTTATAAATTTGTATATATGATAAAATGCCATAGATGTGTTACCCTTAAACTGTTAATCTAAATGTTATTCTAGACAGAACATCTTGTCTAGCTTTCATACCGTGATATGACTACTGATGTCATCATACGAAGAAGACAATTTAACACTTTTAGAGGAGATTGTCTGGCTAGTATAAGAGAAAGAAAGGCTGAGAGAAAAGAAAGAAACAATGACATGAATACTAAGCAGCTCTGATGATTAGAAGTGTTGCTAAGAGCAGCTCTGTGACAGTGACATTGGCCGTCAATGTCAGACGACTCCGCCGCGCCTCGGCAAAGAGCTCCATTTTGAGCCATAATTAGCTTAAACATTCCCAGTATGAAAAATTCATGATAGCTTTGGATTTTTTAATTGCGGGAGCATTCTGCGTTAATCGAAGTCATTTAGAGAGCCTTCTGCTTGACACGCGGAAGAGAGGAAAATAAATCAGACGTCTTGACTCTCTCAGCCAGTTAACCCGTTTCTTCTGCGGCACGCTGTTTATTTTAATAGGGCCCGATCTGACACAGTTCTGGTCCACACAAATCAATCAAATGCTGTCAGCGTGATACTGAAACATAAGAGGCGGCACCAGTGCAACAGGCCATCTCAACCATTGACATGAAGCACTGTGGACATTGCACTCCATGCTTTCGGGAGATAAGCACAGCTTGAAAAAAAAGATCCCATTGTTAAAATAGACTTCTTGCTGCATTATTTCTATGCTTAAAGTTAAAGTGTATGGTTTGTAGACAACTAAATGAAACTGTAAATACAGTATATTAAGAGTTTCAGACAAGTTTCCCCTGAACACTCCTTTTATATGCCTCCCACTCCAACACCATTTGTTGAGCCAATTTTGCTCTGGACCGCTCAAACAACGTTTAATTTTTGTGATGTTTTGTTCAGTTATGGTGTTATCACTGTATGATTATATTTATGTTATCAGTCAAAACCACCATGTTATGTTCATACTTTAAATAAAAAAAACAAAACAAAAAAGAAAATATAGAAATGGCTTACTTATAGTGGGAACACTGGAATGCTAAAGTATTTTAACAGTTATACATTAGGACAGATGCTTTGAAGCTTCAAACACGAGGAACAACTACTCCATGCAAGTATTTATAAAAGCAGCTAGTAATGATCACATTACTTCATTTATATCAGCAAGATGGAGAAATAAATCAGAAAATCATTAGATTCATCAAGGAATTGTACAGACTGATGAACTGAATCAAATGATTTATTGCAAATATCCAACTCCAATGAACAATTCATTCACAAAATGGGCTCATGAATATGCCAAGCTACGCATTTACTGAGATACTTTAATAATATTGAGATTTTTCAGAATGTTAATTTTGTTCTGTTCCTCCTATAAAAAAAAACAAACAAAACAAAAAAATGCTTCAGAAGACAAACATGATGCATGAGCCATAGGTACTAGACATACTTTTATTATTGTTCTTGTCATTTTAAGGCTTAAAAGCCCTATTCCTTGAGTTACAAAAAGTGTTTAATGAAAACAAATAAGGTTTGGAGCAATGTATGTCATTGTAAATAATGTCAGAATTCATTTTTGGGTGAACTATATAGCTCATGATACACTGGGCAATGTTGCTGGGCAACTTTTGGAAAGGCTGCCATAAACTGTCAACCAGGTGAGACGCATGGCCCAAAACTTATCTAAATTATCCAGATTTGAACAAATTTGTTACCCATTCTCAATTGAAAAGTGCACAAAAAACATTGCTCAAACAAAGTTGCTCAGTGTATCATGAACCTATCTTTAAGAACATAAGAAACTAAAGCCAGAAGCCAGAAAAGAACACAAAGACCCGATTGGCCATGTAAAAAGAAGATCAGTGCGCGATTTGTCCTTGTCTCTACTTCTTCTTCCCTCTCTGAAGTATTGTTCAACGTTTTTCAGGTTGAGGGCTGGACCGAATCAATGTCCATGCATCAATATATCACAGCCATAAAAAACAATTTACCTAGAGCAAGATCTCGCCCATTGATTTGTTTCTGTGCTATGGAGAGCTGTGTGCATAGGTTAATAGCATTTACAGAGGAACGTACGACCTTCCTCAAAAATAATGGTCAGGAAAAAACAAAACGCAATAAAGTAAAATGTAATGCGCTACTTTTACATGTTCACTCTAGTGACAGAGGGGGGAAAAATTAATTGATCATTCCTAGTGTTTGAGGGAACTTTGGTTTTGGGGTGCGGAAAATGTCAACCGGACGAGGGAGCGTTTCACCGGGTCTTTCAACTGGAAAACTGCATTTCATTCCCTCTAGGCTTTTATGTTCATGTTTCATGTATATCAAAAAGCAAGAGCGAGCGCACACGTGAACTGTCACTGATATTGTGCCTTATGCTTCATTGTATTAAATGCTCTGCTGGTTTTGACGCACACGAAGCACGGCTACTCTTGCAAAGCTCACCGGTTTATTATCATCACTTGTGGAATTCTAAACAGCCGCCCGAATGTTTGATTCATCTCCACATATTCCCAATTCCAAAGCACCTCCATCACTCCGGCCCCTCTTCGGTGACAGCGTTTGTCCCACCGGTCGCTCCCGCTGCTAAAGGATGACGAGTGGAGTGCCGAGCTGCAGGTAAAGGATGATGTGTGAAGCCCTGCTGCTGACGGCAGCGTCTCTGTGACAGCACATCAATGAAGGCCGTGATGGACGTCGGGCTGGAAGCGGGCCCTGATTAAAGAGCCCCACGCCCAGCAGCGCATCTGCCGCCCGTCCCCAGTCTGCTGTCACCGTGGCTGGATACAATAAAATAGCGCTCAGGGTCATCTGGGTTTTCAGTGATGTGACAACAAGCACATTTCACAAGTGCCAATCAAACTTGTCTCTCACAGCCCCGCCCTCATCTCTTGCTTCCCTCATCATTGTAGTGGGCATCACCGCCCACTACCATACTCACCCAGATACCAGACGGAAACGCAGCAGAGATTTAGTAATAAGCCCATATCAATTAGCTATTAATGGAAAGGAATACAAACTAACAAACTACACTTATATGAAAAAACAAATGCCTATGAAACTATTTTCACTTTGAGTTGCAAATAAATACAAACGAACAGCCAGTAACACTGAATTAAACATGAAGCACAATCTCAAGCGTACATAAATATTAAATATATCTTTTTTAAAAAAAGTGTAGGATATAGACTGTTTGCAATATAGAATAGAAATCACATAAACTTATTTTTAATTGTAAGTCAGCTGCAACTTGTTTTCATTGGTTTGAAATTTTTTTGCATTTTTAATCCACTTCTGGGTAAAAATGTTTTAATTGTGTTGTTTACAGCATGCTAATTAGTCAATGAAGTGATGCTAAAACAGTGTTGTTAGTGAAAAGCATAAATACTTTAATATATTCAGAAAACCTAAATTAAAAAAAAATATATATATATATTAGAAATGCAAAAATGTGAAATTTTGCCTCGGAAAAGAAAGTAAGTTGAAATGAAATGATTCAAACAGAAAATAAGCTACAAATATGAGAAAAGCACAAATTTACTTAAAACAACAAGAACAACAATTAACAGCTTATTTAAACTATAATGAACAATATAGCAAATAATAAAGTACTGGTTAAAAAGCTTGACCAGTGTCTGTTTTATTTGCCACACTAGAATGTGGAATGGTTTCATGAATAATAAATACAACTAGGGAAGAAAAAAAAAAAAAAAAATAGTAGTAGGACATACCAGGTCTCAATCCCATTTCCCTTTCTTTTTCCATAACTCCCCGTCCACTCCGAGCTGACAGAACACTCAAAACTCAAATCGAACCTAAAGATGAACGCACTTTAAAACACACTGAGAGTTTTCTGTACTTTTTCTTCTAGAGGGTGAAAAATCCAATGCAATGAAATAGAGGGAATTGGAGCAAGTCTCTCTGCAGTGAACACACGTCCCCGCATGTGCTGGCCCTGACGCCCAGCTCAATCCATCATTACTACACTAAATCATCTCTCTGTCAATAACACCACTGCAAAATATTACAGTCATGTGGATACTGTTATTTTTAATGACATTCAGCAGTCCCCTTGGGCTGATGGAGCGAGTGAGAAATACAGAGAGGGAGAGAGACTGCATAGGTAGGCAATAACATTTGGCAGAAAAGTGCTTAGCAGCTTGAAAAGATTCAAGAGCGAGTGAGCAGTGGATGTGTTAAATACTAAGACGCCTGTTATCTCTGTGACAGATAATTGCTAGTTTGTTCAGTGGAAAAATGTTTAAAGCATCTATGAAAGATCTTTGAGATTCTGGGAAGACAGGAATGGGAAACATTTCCAGCGAGCTGGCGAATTCAACTCCATCGTCTTATTGCTCATTTAATATTAGAATGGGTTTTTGACACTCATTTATTACAAGATCTCAATGCAACCTGGAGTGTGTGTGGTCTGATATCAATGTCACGCCTCCTCAATAACTCAGACAGGGCAGTGTGCTTATCTTTTTTTGACACTCAGATCAATCTTGCGTTTAATCCTGAACCCATTCGCTGTCTTTCTCACCTCAACTCCACACATCAAACACAAACATCACATCCCTCCTGCGAATGTGCGTGTCTGTGTCCAATCGAGTCAAGGACACAGGATGGGGGTGGCTGATCTTCCAGAACCCACATTATACACTTCGTATAGGTAGTACGCAGTGTTGGCTGATGAATTTTCATAGAATTATAGTGTGAATAGAGTGATATGCTGCAAATACATATGAATATAAAATGAATTCAAATTGCACGTGCTTTGGTTTCAGATTGTCTATTATATTTTTTTATGTAAACAAGGAAGACAACGCCAATATTACAAAACGTGTATAAATCACTTGTTTTCTAAAGAAACACTTCCCAACAGTGACACCAGCAGGTAGAGTTAAAGAGGAAGTATGCATCTCTCTTACCTCTTAACCTATTAAGTTTTAACAGACCACCTAAATCAAGTAAGGTGCAAGTTTATTAAGGAGTATTTGAACAAATAGGGGAAAGACTTGTGGAAGAAGGCAATGCCTCCATTGCTATATGATTGGATATATCTCCACAGCTGGAAACCGGCAGAGTTTAATGAGTCTTGGAGTCACAAAGGAAATGAATAAAGGAAAACTAATTAAACAGCCCCTACATCACTACGTGTAGTTTGGGAGCGTTTCAATAAAAATTATCCTTCCTCCTCCGAAAACAAACTTCAGCATATCCAGTTGTCAGACATGACTGGAACTTTAAAAGGAATGCTTTTATAGTCAGATAAAACTAAAGAAAGTTTTTCGCTCCAATCCCACCGGATGAGTTTAGTACAAACAAGGTAAAAAATCTTCCCCATACTCATGGTTAAATATTGAGTCATGGTTTGATCTTCCATAAGGACAATAATCCAAAACAAACATCAAAATCAACACAAAAATGTATCACTGAGCACAAAATGAAGCTTTTGAAATGGCTGTCGATCCTCTGACCTGAACCCTGTATTAAAAGAGGAATGTGACCTGAAGAGAAGCAGCACCAACATGAAAGAATGCTCTCTGATCTCTAAACAGGTGTTCTCCAAACTCTTCAGGTATTATAGGAGAAAACTCTAAAGGGTTGAGTTTTCTATAGTGTTGTTGTCTTGGGAAAAGGATGTTGCAAATATTTGGTGTCAATAATTATGGTCAACAATTTTTTTTTTTTTCCACAGCTGCCTTCGCTCATATTTACCCAGGACGCCAATACTAGTGCAGGGCACCGTATAATATGGTTTAAATTATTACTGCCTTGAATTATTTTAATCTAGTAAATACAGAATGCTTAAAAACAGTGTTTCTTAAAGATCTCTCTTTGGTCACAAAGACTTATTTTATTCTAAAATCTGATCAACTTATCAACAAAAGATTTTTTTGTGAAAAAAAAAACAGCTCACACCAAGAGGGTTTGTTTGTAGAATAAAAGTCAGAATTTATTCTGTTGATCTGTACATTGAACAAGAGTACTCAGACTGCAGCACACACGCGCATACATACACACGCGCACACTCACACACACACACACACACATAACTGATGTTAACCAGTGAAACCAGCTGTGCACAGGTGAGGAGTGCAACAGGTTCACGTGGAAACATTTGATTTCACTTTCCATTGTCTTTCTATTCTTGTTCTCTGTTTGAGTCCCCGTGGAGTCAGACTCAAGGTGCAGTGAGGCCAAGTTTAGCTGAAATTAAGCTGGGTTCAGCCTAAAAACACAGTATGAAAAAAAAAATTCTCCACTGAGAGTCCTTTTAGTCCAGGCTTAGGCTTGTGTGCAAGTAAAGCAGACCTAACGTATGGAGAACAGGGGCTGTTGAGAGAAGGAAGATCCCACCGACAGCAGCCCTTGCTGACCCCATGGTAAAACCAATACTAACCAGTATGTGATCATATCAAAAGAAAATACCCACAACCACCCATAAACGCAGACCTGAAAGAGAGCATGTTCACAGTTATTTCATCCGACATTCTCCATCAGCGGCTTTACCGAAAAATATTGATTAATACATATATATATTTTATATATATACACACACATATATGTATATATATATATATAGGTTTCTAGATATTTATTCAGCAGCAAGAATGAAGAGATGACAGACATGATAAAGACAAAAAGTTAAATGAAAATGAAAAATGTTCAGATTTATATGCAATACGATCGATTTCTGAACTCACTGTCTGGTCATGAGGCCAGTTCATGAAGCCCATGATATATTCGCAAGACACAAAATCATCAAAAAGTGTTCGTTAACAAAATCACACAGTTTGCCTTCAGTTGTCATGTTACACGCTCTAAATGAATCAAATGTCTGTATTAATCCAAAATGTCATGGAAACATGCGGACTGATTGCATTTTCGGGGACGGACTAATTTACGTTCTGCTGAGCGGCACGCGCTCAACACACCCGTATTTCTCAGACCGATTTCTCTGAACTGAAATGCAAATTGGAGACTTTGTTCCCAAACAGTTCTTAACGAAAACAACATCATCAACGAGTGTCTTTGGGAGGGAACCACTTTGGTAAGGTTAAGAAAACCCCCTAGAGTTAACGTACTGCAAAATATCACCACCACCAAAAGTAAGACTACCATGTTAGTTGCACTGTATTTCTACAGTGGGATTGACTTTCACATTAACTGCTGAGGACCACATTGCTGTGAGAGTCAACTGCCCAGTAATATTTAGGTAGAATATCAGGTTTCATACTCCAGTATCAGCATCAGGTTCGTACTGTACAGTAAAAACAAGGTTATATGGCCACAGAAAGATCCTGCTTGTACGATTTTAATAGCCTGTAAATTTGGAGAGTATGTGAGGTAATTTGTTTGAGAGGTATGTCTTACTCGAAATATTACAATGAAATTTTTATGACATGCCCAATGCAATTCCTAAGATACTTTTAGTCTGATGCTTTTTTTATCCCAGAATTCCTGCTGCTACAAAATGAACATTAACCAGTTTAATTCATGCAAAGCGGAACGACCTCCAGAAAAGTAGAAAAATTAGCACCATCTGAGGTAAGTAACACAGATTAGACAACCCATGCCTGCTGTAGCACCATCAATGGGATAAAAATGTAATTACTGCAAGAAAACGCTATCTACTGCCACAGAAACATGAACACAAGTTGTTTAGGGAGTAAAATACGACATCTGAAATTAACCTATACCATACAGACTGATATATATCTCTGAACGAGGTACAAGGGTGGCGAGACTGTATTAGGAACACAGACGATGGGCAGCAATGAGGTAGGACTGTGACTCTACATGCTTGTTTTCAGACTAAGAATAACCTGAACTTGTGTTTTTATCAAAAATACATTTCTTTCACTAGTAGAGCTGAGAATTTTGGTTGTTAGATATGACTGAATCCGAGTAGGGTTATTGTAATCGTGAGCATGAAAAAAAATCAACAGGAAGTTGCCTTTCTTGCTATAGCGGAATACTGGGCAGTTTTGAGAATTGCTGTGGCGTGTGGGGGCGGGTCCTCAGCATTTGATTGACAATCTCAGAATGTAGGTTAGTGAAGCAGGCCTAAGCAATACTAACTCATTTTTGGCATCATAAAGGAACAACAAAAAACAAACAAACAAATGATTTGAGACTTTTTAAATTGACCGATATAGCCATATCCATTATCTAAAGCTTAATGCTCTTTTGATACAAAACAGAAAACGCCCCAAATCAGAAAACGGAGATATCGGCAGCATATCAACACCTTGTAAAATCAGATTTTTTCAGTAAAAATATAAACCGGCTGTTTCTTTCCTGTTGGCTTAGCTGTAGACCTAAGCAGGGGCCTTTTTTGTGCAAGTTCATATTCATAAGACTGATCACAAACTGATGCTGAGAATCCACTTTGGCTTATTTATAACAGAACGACACAAACCCCCAACACACATTCAGATTAAACGAAACTCATGACATGACAAAGCGTCTCCTGGAACAACTCAGATGATATGTCGATCCCTCAAACTTGCTTTGCACCGGACTTGCCGTTTTCCAGGAGGCACAGACCAGCTCAAACCTAAGCACCACTATTACACATCCACTGAAAGCATAGGCACCAGCCTCACCACAGTCTCCTAGAAGAGAAAAGCACAGCCTCCGCGAGGCTACTGCTTTGCTTTTGTAGCCTTTTAGCCTATAAATACTGTACATGATTGTATTTAAAGTTGGATTTTCCCTGATGGGATTCACTGGTTTGATCTCACAACTGAAGAAACTTTTAATTTTTAATTTTCCTTGGATCTGAACGCTGCTGTGCCCGAATTTAGTCTCGACGCAGCTGCGAGGCAAAAAAAAAAAAAGTAAGCAAAAAACATAACGCTGTAGTCTTTTTCAAGGCAATGATTCCTCTACCAAATCTCCACATAAAAAGTATGACCACATGGACAGATAATAAAGTAAGTCATTCAACCTCTGCACACCTAAAGCTGTCATTTTCCAGTATACCCGCACAGTACGTACGCTCATTATGGAACATCAAATATTCAATAAGTGTGGCAATACATATCACACAATACAGGAAATATCTACAGAAAAAAAAAGAAGAGGAGAAAGACATTCAGTGGAACAAAAGAACCTTATTACAATCTGTCCTCTCCCGTAATTACCTTGACATATTGGAGGTACGTCGCTGTAAGAAAGAAAAAAGGAATCGCTTTCACAGGCTCGAGAGAATGAAAAACAAATGGCTGCTAAACTGCTATTGAGTGGCAGAAAACTGATAGCTGATTTATGATTTCTTGTGAACGTTTTTTCACAAGCATTGTTAAATGTTTATGTTTTTTTTTTTTTTTTTAATTGGCTTGGGGAAATCACAACAAAGAAGCCAACATTGATGGATTTTTATACTTTTTTTTTCCCCTCCTCAGGATTAAAGTGCTATGTTGTCGAAGATGGACAATGACTTCCTCGGAACGGAAAGGCGGGCGACAGCTGCCTCTCGACGGAAATGACTCCAAATGAAATGATAGTCCATTATAAATGACTCACAGTGAGGTGAAATTCATAAATTGAAGTTCTTGAAGCATCAAGATACCTGCGGTAAAAAATCCATGATAGTTTCAATTTAAGATATGGGTTTCTGTCATTAGAGATGATGTATTAGTGAAGAGCCCTGCATTCTTCGAGAAATATGAGTACCCAGGATCTACGTTAATAGCGGAACGTCACATATACACTGTAAAAGTAGAAATGATTAGAAACTATATATGAACCAGCCAAGATAAAGACAGAATTACAACATTGTCTGACTCGGTTTTGAACCAGAAGCTTAGTGAGATAAGGTGCAGCCTGGATGCAAATGACAAAATGTTCAAAAACATGAGAATATAATCCAAATATACACTGACATTTTCTCCCCACTAATAAATGTACTTGATTTAAAAAAAAACAAACAAAACAAATAGGAGAAAATAAAAAAATAGGGAGGCTTTTGCGTGGCAGATCTGTGATCTGTTAATTCACAGTAAGCGATATGGCATCACAGTCAAGAACCCAAATCTGCAAGAGATTGTTACGCCAACAAGCCACATAGACTGTTTGTGATGAAAATAAAGATGACAAGGGGAGACAAAGGACTAAAGTGTGGATGGCATGGCTCATTGTAAGTTGTCACAATATCTTATTTTCTCCCCTAACGAGTGCGCCCTCTACAGGTGGCTGGAGCAGAGACTCTGCGGTTGGTGCGACCAGAAGGATGAGGCTAATGTGTAACTCTCAAGCACTGCTGACAGTTTTACCCCACATCTGCACACGGCGCCTGGCATCCCTCCACACTCACACCAAAGTGCAGTTAAAGCAATATCAGCTCATATTACAATCACAGCTTGCTATAAAACAGAGAACACAGTTCCCAATGATTGACAGCTGGAAAAAGGCCCTGCAGCCTAGCTCAGATTTCCACTTACCCTCCGTCCCAAGTGCAATTTACGGCTGGTAAAAGGTCTTAGGTGGTCTCCATCTTTGTAGACCCAATAATACAATAACTCCTGTCCCATGGCTAGTCCATCAAGTACACTGAAATCAAACTGGATGTGTTCTTGTTTACAAGAATCTTATTTTATACTTTACGTAATTTTTACTGCATTGTTGTCAACTCTATTGCTTTTGTACACAGCAAGACATCGGCAATATTAAAAATTCGAGTGTACTTCAAAATATGGCATTTAATACTCTTCAGAGTTTAATCAGATGAAATGTGAATCTGAATTACTGGTGGGTATTTCTTCAGGCACCAAATTTTACCCAAACACATTTGTTTTGTTAAAACACGCTGTTATTCAAAAGGCAGATAAGATAAAAAAAATAAAAAGAAATTAACACTTATTCACAAGGCTTATATTTTACATAAATGTCATTATTTTGAACGTTTCATCAACAAATACTGAATTTTTTTTTTAAGTTTCCACAACATTTTTAAATGCCACAATTGTTATTAGTATTAACAGTAAAAAATTCTTGAGCACAAAATCATCAAATTACAATGATATCTGAAGGATCATGTGACACTTAACACTGCAGTAAAGGATGCTGAAAATTTTGCTTTGCCTTCACAGGAATTATTAATATTTTAAAAACGAAACCAGTTTTTAGTAACATTTCACGAATGCATTTTTTACTGGTTTTTTTTTTACATTTTTTAGTTTTTTTTTTTAAATCTTACCAACCCCAAACTTCTGAACAGTACTGTAAATGGCTTGAAAACGCGTCATAATTACGACTTTTAAACCACAGGAATTTCCCAACAGGCAGCATAAAGCTTAAAACTAACAAAAGTCTACTGATGATCGTAAAAACTCAAAATGTAACTTTTAAGTACGATTTGTTTACCTTTTTGTGGCACATCTTCAAACACACACTGCTAGTCCGTCTTCCAGGATAACCGTTTAGCACTACTGACTACACGTGACCTCTCCACCCCTAACAACCATCAAGAACAACAACAGACCATCAGTAGTCATCTCAGGAAAGCAATTAACGGGAGCAATTAGGCCTAGATTGATTAATTAAATCAATCGTTCATTAAGACGATGCAGGGTGTGACCCTGTTTAAAAGTGCAACTCTTTATGTTAAGTACCTTTAGCAGATGGTCCCTGTGAAGTGTCCTACCTCCCCTTAAGACTAAGGACTTTCCAAGACTCTAAGCCAGCATTTATGACACCTCACAAACATCCTCCTGAAACAAGAAGGCTTCTCCTGAAGGAAAACCTCTTTAGTACATTAGGACATGTTCTGACACAGAACACAAGCTGATGTGCCAAACACATTTTTCTCACACACGATTTAAAGGATCGCTCCTGTCTATCAGGCATAACATCCGACCCAACCCGAGAACCCCCGTCAAAGCTTACAAAAACCCACCCCATTCACTCACAGAATGCACACCAGCATGCTAAGGCAGTGCAGAGAGAGGTAAAACTGTCAGACAGGCTGTAAAACAGGGTCTACGAGAGTAAAAGACAGAGAGGTCTTGGGAGGGCATCAGTGGAAATCTCAATTGGCAGCGCCGGTGATTACGTGCACCTTCTCCACCAGAAGTCCTTGAGGAGTAGAATGAGCTATGGTGACAACTTCAGCGCCCCCTACAGACCGTCGTAGGGGAAGTTCTCCATCTTCACCGTCTGCTGGATGAGAAGCTTGGATTCTCGCCGTTCCTCGTTCTTGATAGATTTGTTGATATCCATGATCTTTTCGCAGATGTATTTGTTCACTTTGGATAATCGCTGGGTGATCTCTGCACTGTCAGCTGTTTCTTGAGACACACGGTCATACAGACACTCTGCAATGAAATATCAGACTAGAAATTACCAAACCAAACTGTAAAAATCCTTGTAATTTGATTAAGTGTCATTTTGGTTGCTTCTGTGATAATCAAATAGTTTTTTTTACTATAAAAACTACAATAACAGTTCTCCAAACTTCTATTAGCAGAACCAGAAATATAACCCTAATTTAATAACAAATCTTGTAAAAATAGTGTGTTTACCTCGAACAATTTTGAGCTTGCTCGGGGAGAGCGGTGGTTTGGGCAGGGCATCTTTCTTCTTCTTTGTAGCGACGCCAGTCACACTGCGGTTCTTCAAGGTTTCTGTGCCCCAGATCATCACCGCTAGGTTTTTGGTGAATTTTGAGTCTCCCTGTGTCCGTTGTAGCTGGTGCCACTTCTCCTCCTCCACCCAAATCCCTCCACCCAAATGCACCTGCAAGAGACATACTCTTCAAATATGCAGCATGCACACACTGTCACTGACAAGATTTTGCTTTCACATTCTGCCACTTCAGTGCCATGTGGCCTATTCCCCGAAGTGTGTTTGAGACATGGTAGCTTTCCCTTCACAATGAATTAAACAGCTCTGTTTATGGAGGATGAAATGCAAGATTCTACGTGATTCAGATTTAAGCTTGTTAACAGCTGTTTGTGTTGCATGTACAGTTACAGTTGTGCTCCTACGTGTTGTGTTTACATGAACACACGTTTACATAAAACTTTCTCATCCTGGCATTAATACAAAAATCTAAATCATACAATACATTTAGTACTGATCTGAGCACCTACCGAAAGATATAGCTAAATAAAAAAAATAATGATCAAATAAAAAAATGGTAGAAAAAAACCAACAACTTTTGACCAATGATTTTCCATGACCTTTCTAGGTGTTTGCACGCCAGGTTTTACTCTGCTCAGGAGAAATAATTAGCTGATGAAATCTTTTAGAGCAAAGCACAATCAGAAAATATATATTCATTATAGAAATTACTTTTCAACAAATTTTCCATGGCCATAGGAACCCTGTCCAATCATGGTGTTTCGTGCCCTGCCGCATACCCTCTGAAATACAGGTACCGATCATCACATACGAGAGACGCATCACACACAAATTCAGTTGTGAAGTGTCTGGGTTCATTAAATGCAGTAATGTGTTTTGACAGATGCCAGACCAGAGTGTTGACTTTTAAGCCACACTGTGGAGGACAGGGCCCAACAAGCCATCAGGTGGATTGATGGGCAGCTGGTGAGTAACAGCTGAGGTAATGTGCCTTCTGCTTTGTCACCCTGAGCAGTCTTGAGGCTCAGATCCAGTGGCTTTTCCCCAATGCAACTAATGTGCTTTAGGCCCTGGTCCAGCAGACAAGCTTTTCACTGCTCTTAACTTAGAGGAGATTTGCTTTTCTACGGCTACCTGTCACTCAGGGCAATTCCTGTGGTACAAATAATTAATGCCGGATATGTGTGCGTATGTGTAAGGGCCTAATTTGCTTTTGTTCTTCACGCTTGAACTGAGAACCCTTTCAGCATGTAACACAAATTCCCCCCTGTCATGCGAGGCAGGCAGAGGAACGCAAAATGCAGACCCGATGTCTGCTAACAGGGCTCAAAATCACAGCAAGCGTTCTGGTTAAAAGGCCCTTTGAGACTGACGGGGGGAAGGTTGTAGAAGGGATTTCGCTAGTCAATTAGACAAACCAAACACCACTGCAAAACATTAAAAGAAACACTGAATTGCACTAAGGCGTGGAGCATTGGCAAAATCACTAAATTGTCTTGTTTATACAAAAGTTAGTGTCTGGATTAAACTAATGCCTGAAATCAAGTCGCTTTTCTTGAATGACTAATGCCTGCATCTATCAAGTACATATCAACGGTGACCATAACTTTGAAAGGTCTCAACATAATTGCTGTTATTTAACAAATAAATAGAACGAAGTCCAAGTTATACATAATATAAACTATCGTTCAAAATTTTTTAAGATACCATGATAATTTTTCCCGAATTTTGGATTTAAAAGAAAATCTTTTTTGTAAGATGCTTAATGTACCTTTTGAGAACTAAAAATGTAATGACTACAAACTTTTAAACAGTAGTGTATATGTATCTGATGGGCTGCCTTTCTGCTAAAAAAAGGCTAGAATAAAGATATGTTTGAGAATCAGTTGCCATTGAAAAAAACAATAAAAAAGACAAACAGGACTACATACTTTTCCATCATTGAAGGTGTAGACGGTTCTTGGGGATGGGGAGTGGGTGGAGCTAGTGTTGGCTTCCTCTTGACACACCTCCTGTGGTTCACTGATCGGCTCCACCACCTCTGCTTTGATTGTCTGTGTGCCATTGTCATGCATCGGCTCTGTATGAAGCAAAGCAAAACACTGCTCACCCTTCAGTACAGCATAATTTAACAAGAGATAGATGAGTGTTATCCTGAGAAAGTGTTGACAGCAGACGTCCCTGCTCTCTAATGACAGTTTTGAATTCAGTCCTGGCCCGTGCCCTTTGGAGTGCTGCCTGAAACATGGCTCTCCCGTGCCTCAAGACAACCGGGTCATTTTAGCTCAGTAAGCTGGCTTGGTGGTTGGCCGCACTAAGCTCTAATGTATCTGTTGAGTTTTAATATCGGTCAGTGCACTGCACGTCTGACCCTAAAGAACCCTGGCCGGTCTAATCTTCAGCCTGCTCCACCAGCTCACTCCAGACCACAGTCTGTTCCCCCCCAAACACACACACACACAGGCACAGCAGCTGGCTGGGATACTGGCCTGAGCGCTCTGGACACCATGTCCTCTTTAAGCAGCCTGTACTACAGTCTTCATCTGAGTGATTTATCAGTCCCTACAGCTGAAGAGCTACGTGGAAAATGTAATAACATTAAAAATGTTAACCTATTAGGGCTGCCAATTTGACATGCTAACTAGGAACATTTAATTAAAGAGATGCTGAAAAAAGCTATGGTAAGAGTGTCTTGGTTTTTTTACAAAGAAATAGTGCAACAGGACGTCAAAACATAGACATGTTAAATAATGTAAAATGACTATATAATAAAATATATTGACTTTTAAAGCCATTTTTGTAAAGTCTATTCAATGTTTTTGCCGTCATGATGTAATGGCTGAATTATCTTCATTTGGAGGCTTTTCTCAAAAAACATTGATGCGTGCGATTAATTTGATTAATTAATAGCATAATTACATTGCATAATTAATTACTTGATATGCAGAATATTAAGTAAGTACTTGCTATGCTAAATAATTATCAAATTAATCAAATGATGAACATTTTAATTGACTGGCAGCCCTAAAAATTACACAAGAGCACATTTAAATTGCTGTCTGAACATGCAATAAATCCTTGATCTAGTCTTCACTGAACTGGACACGAAATACGTCACTCACTACTGCCTACTTAAAGCTGACTAGCCATTGCTATTAAGTGCAAACAAGTTCTATGTAACCTTAAAAAATACTACCAAGCAAAACTCTGATATTAAATACTGATTGGATATGCCATGTTTGAAGCGGTTACAATATAAAGTCTTAGGTTTAGGCTTTAATTAAATCAATGAATTTCTAAGACTCAGCGAAGTTCTGCAGTTGGTACAAATATCTAACAATTGCATGTTTCATTGCATCAGTGTTGGTGTGAACAGGCATAAAGTGTTATGATTGTGCAACTCTCACCGCTGCCAAGCCTCATGAGCAGGACGTCCTGTAGGCGTCGATTGAAATCACGCAGCTCCTTGACTTCAGTCAGCAGACTGCCATACTCCTTGAGTTTCTTGGCCTGCTGTAGCAGCTGCCTGCGTGTGCGCTCCAGTTCCTGCTGCAGGCGTCTCATTTCCTCTTCCTGCTGCCTGTAGCTGTGCACCAGCTCCTCGTACAGGACACGAGGCACCACGGCCTCGTCCTGCTCTTCCTCTTCCTCTGTTGTGAGTCTGTCCAGCTCCTCTCCCTCAGCGCAGGAGTTGACAGCGTTCCTCTCCAGCCGTGCCACCACAGCAGCCAGGCTCTTTGAGGAGTTGGAACTGGCCCTCTGCTGTTCCTGTGACTGGACCTGCATCACAACATTCAGCATCATGACCAGTGCAAATCGCATACAAATAAATAATATTACACCATTTATTTTTTGGATATCTACCTTTCTCCAGAGATAGGATTTCATTTATGTAATCATTTTATCTAGCATTTCATTTATGAATTATTTTATATAAACTAATTTTCACATAGTATCTTTAAATGTATTACTATAGATTATAAATAACAAATAATCTACTCCACTTTCCCCAGCGGTTTAAAATTTTAATGTTAACTAATGAGGTCTAACTTTGATGTTTAGATCAAATGGGGGCAGAGTTCACCAATCTTACAAAATCCTACTCATATGCTTGCATTCACATGGGTATGAATGGAAGAACACAACATCTAGTGTGACTTTCCTTTTCTAGCATGTTTGGAAGAAAACTCTACTGAAATAAAATTTAACTCGAAAAGCTGGACTGCTCTATAATGATCAAATAGTATCAACTTGAATGATAATAAATACAGATTGTATTGTATGAAATTACAACTAAAAAAACAATACATAAATGATAAATAATAAAATCCCTTCTGGGAGCATCAAAACATGTTCTAGCATTTTGTCATGTTTTGCTTGCGGAATATAAAATACACTCTTAATATCAGCAGAAAATCCCTGTTGAGCCATTGCTGATCTGTCCACATCTTTCCCACAAATCCAGACCAGTATCAGCAATCCTATAAACATCTTGCAGTCTTCCAAATCTTAAAACCTTTCTTAAAAACCCATATACCAACCTTTTTATGTCTAAGGGGCATTCTCTCCTCGCCAAAATGATTCTCCACTGTGTTCCTGTTCGACATCTTGGGTATTTTCATCTTCTTTTGCATAATACTGTGCTCAAATTCCTCAATGCTTTCTAGAAAGAAAAAAAACAAGCCAGAGATGCAACTATTTCATGTCTTTGCTCTGGAATGCTGATACAGTTAAAACAAGGACACATCAGCAAGAGAAACATTTTATGAGTTTGGTGGAAGATTTCCAGTAACCTTGTAATGACACAGATGACTAGCTATTGTTGCAATAAGCTATTAATGGAGCGTTTAACTTTGCAAAGCGGCGTTGACGGTGCAGCATCAATATGATTTTGACATGCGAGGTCGTCACAGCTGTCGCCGTCTGATTCAGTGTCAAGTACCCAAGGCCACTTGGAGAAGACGGACCATATAAATCTGCCTACCTAACCCCTTATCGTGTCAAGTGGAAAATGCCCTCAATCATGATTCTAAGATCACGAATGTTAACTATGCATTAAAGGTTTTACATTGGCCAGGTATGAAAGATGAGCCTCAAGGTCGGCCACAACAGATTGCAGACTGCTTAAGTTAAAGCAACTGATTTAAAAGCTGTACTGGACTCCAAACTTCTGTCCCTAACGAGATCAGGGTTGTAAGATCAGGTTGAGGCACACATATAGATTAGTAATGCATCTAAATAGACTAGCAGGAGTGAAAGTGGTTGGAGGTTTTTATAACTTGAGCTGAAGCAGGAAGTGTTACATGATAACAGATGTTTCACCAGCACTGATTTAAACCACATATACTACTCTGACAACTGACAAGTTATAATTTAACAGTGTTAAATGCTGACGTAAGGTTTGAAACAAACTAATGGGAGTCAAAAGAAAACGACATCAAATAAGCCTCACCTGGCTAGCTAATGTGTTGACACTAACCTAGCTGCTAGAACTAAAAACAAACCGTTCGAATGTACAACTTTCTAGTTCTCATATCTGCTTTTTTCGTGTCCTCTCAGTCTGAAAAGACAGCTACAGTGATTTTATTTGGGTTTTAGCTCTTATGCACCGCCGATAAATGAAGGAAGCGTTAGCAGCAGGCTAACAATCGCTTAGCATCCTGAGCCTCTCTCTGCTTTAAAACCCTCTTATCTTTCGTTTCTACTTTCACGAACTTGTTCAGACTTTTTTTGACATGCATTTCCTTTACTTTCTATTCAGATGGCTGGCATTGCCAAGCACAGACACTATTACATCCCTCTATTATAAAACCCCCGCAATCACGATGAGCTAAAAACAACAGGACTATCAAGAAGACATCAGACCTGACATATTCTCCGGTCTACACCCATTCATCACATCAAAACACCCAAGTTATATCATTAATTTTCTCTCAACACATCATTACATGCGTGTTAAAGCATGTTCTTGCATCTCATGTGCGTCTCATGTCAAATTAAAATGATCATTTGTGTGGTTACCTTTCATATTACGCCATAATATAATGCTTCACAGATACTGTTTCATGCACATGCAAATAAAAACATGATTTATATCAAAATTGCATGCCATTTTAGATGACATCGTTAATCTTTTATATACCGTAGCATGCGTGTTACTGTTATTTATGAAGGTTGTTATTATTCTAGTTAATAAGCAAGAAGAGCAGAACTCACCTGCCAGGGCGAGGATGTGTGCTTTGGCAGGCTGGCCTGTGCCTCTCAGCACCACATACACCTTCTGATCATCAAAATCTCTTTTGTGCACAGGCTGGAAATCTTTCACGTCTGACACAGGTAACGCGTAGCACATATCGTCCTCCAAGAAACGCACGAAAGCGTACATTATTTTTGCTCTTTGGTCCCTGCTCTTTGGGATAGGGCTTGACAGTTTCCCTCAAAAAAGATATTAAAAAACACATATAAACACAAAGAGGGGGGAGACAGTGGGGAGGCCTCTGCGATCGACTGCTTCTGTCTGGCTGGTGCGTATCAGTTGAGGAAATGCAGAGCTTGGTCGCCACAGACTGTACTAATCAAAACAGATGCGACGAGAGGTTTATTTGGGGGGTTAAAATGTCGTTTGCCCTTAATTATAATAGAATAAACTAAAATAAATAGTAATAGAAAAAATTATAAAAATATTATGATGTAAATAATCACTGCAGTTATAGTATAAAACAATAGTATATAATTAAAAATAATAATATTCGGATTTATGAAATATATATATATATATATATATATATAGTATAATACTAATACTACAACAATACTGTTGTTGTTATTATTGTAAATGCTAAAAAACTGGCTTCAAATAGGCCTCAATTTCAAGTCATTTTCTCTCTCTCTCTCATTTAGAGTTACTTTAAAGACACATTTGTCAGATTTAAAACTAGAATTATTATATAACTGTACATTTATCAAAGTGTAGTGCTTTCAGTTACCCAGCATTCTTTGTGTTGTGGAAAATAGTTTGAAGACACTTCTAAACAACTTTGCTTTTTTTTCTTCAGTAAAAGTCCAGAATTGTGTAATATAGGATGTTGTGTTACCACTTTTGAGTTTAGTTTGATTAGTCAAGAGCTGCTTTAAACTGAAAAGGTTTTTTTTTGGTAACTTATTTTAGTGAAACGTTGATATATTCTTGATTCATTACATGTACAGTAAAACATTTCAAAAGTATTTTTTGTTGATTAGCGCTTACAGCTCGTGAAAGCTACAAAATTTGGTATTTCAAAATGTTACAGTATTTCCCAAGATCAAAAAAAAAAAAAAAAAAAAAGGATTTGCACAACAGAAGCTTAAGTTCTTTAAAGCAGTGGTTCCCAACCATGTTCCTGGAGGCCCCCCTAATACTGCCCCTATGTCCCAATGTGCATACTATCCACCCTCTCTGCCCTAAATAGTACTGAAAATGACTAATATCACATAGAATTTAAGAGTGTATGGTATGGGAATTGGGACACAGGGCTCATGTTTTCCAGATCTTCCTAATCAAACACACCTGATTCAGATTATCAGCCCATTAATACCCTAATACCAGTGTTTTTCCAACCTTCTGGTGAAAGTGCACTGGAACGGCAGTCAACACCGTGACTTCCTAACCCGTGACCTCGTACTAGATCAATGTAATCCCAGTTCCGAGTTTTGACGTCACATAGCCCGCAAAACAACAATGGCAGTGTTTATGCAAGTAGTACACTAAAATAAAAGGTATAACAGCTTCTCTTGCCTTATGCACTGTTTTTCCTCTTCCGAAAGAAATGATTGTAAATGCACATAAGCCCCGTATGATCCGCCAAGCTGGTTTGTTTATATCTATCGACCACAATTACTTGCGCTAAGGCAGTTTTGCGTGATTTGCCTGGAACACTACAAAGTCGTGTGTCAGAAAAAGGAAAAAAGGAAAAATGTGCAGTGTTGGGGGGTATCCAGGAATATGGTTGCGAACCACTGCTTTAAAGCATTGGTTCTCAAACCTGTGTTAAAGGACCCCTGCCCTGTACATTTTGTGTGTTTCCCTAATCTAGAACACCTGATTCACCTGATAAAATGGGTGTGTCTGAGGAAGACATATACTGCATCCTACTTAAGTAGGTACTACATTTAAAATTGAACATACTACCCGACCGTTATAAAAGTATGTTCTATATAGTATAATGTGGGTAGTATGAATGGAATTCAGACGTACTACTTCCACCCTATAAATTTTGGTCATTTGTCATGTGTTGTCACAACAGCGAAAAAATTTTAACTTTCGATAAGTCATCCGTTTATTTAGAATTTATGAAACAACTGTAATTTAATAACAACAAACAAAGTTTTTCTTTCCTGAGGTACTTACACTTCATATTTTTCAAATATGACACCTCCTTTCCCGGAGCCTTATGGGATAGGAAAGTGTCCATGGTATGGGTAGTACAGAATTCAGGCGGAAGCAGTAGGTCGTCGTGATACTTCTCACCTACTGAATTTAGAATACTATGAATTCGAACATACTACTCGCCTCGCATATTGTTTTTAGCGTACTACTGTATATAGTAGGGAAGTAAGCGATTTCGGACACAGCAGTACAAAATATGCAGGGCAGAGAGTTCTCCATTACAGGTTTGAGAACCAAAGTATCAAAGTATTCAAAGTATGTTCAACTGACTGAAGCTCCTTTAGCACAAACTTCAGCACCAGTGTGGAGTGGCATGGAAGCAATCATCCAGTGGCACTGCTAAGGCACTATTGAGCCTGTGTTTGTGTTGTTGGATCGACTGTTTATTATCTTTCTCTTAAAAATTCCACATGGGCTTCTGGTCAGGCAAGTTGACTGGCCAATCAAGTAAAGTAATAACATCATTGGCAAACCCCTTGAAAGTGATTTTGGCGTGGTGGCCAGGTGGCTAGTGGAGCTAAATCCTGCTGGAAAAGGAAATCAACATCTCGATAAAGCTTGTCAGCAGATGCATAAAGTACCCCAAAATCTCCAGGTAGATGACTGCACTGACTTTGGATTTTATAAAAAACACAATGAACCAACATTAGCAGACGTCACGGCAACCCAAATTATCACTGACATCAGAAACCTCACACTGGACCTCAAACAGCTTGGATTCTGTGCCTCTCCAGTCTTCTTTCTGACCTTGATTTCGAAATGAAATAATAAATTTACTTTTATCTGAAAGAGGACTTTTGACCACTGAGCTATAATCTAGGTCTTTTTCTTTTAAGCCCAGGTAAAATGCTTCTGACATTGTTTCTGTTTCAAAAGTGGTTTGGTAGCCCGTTTTCTGAAGACGTCTGAGCATCTTTATCAGGGGTCATCAAACTTGATCCCGGAGGGTCAGTGTCCTGCATAGTTTACTGTAGCTTCAACTTGCCTCAACACACCTGCCTGGAAGTTTCAAGTATACCTGCTGTAATAAGACCTTGATTAGCTACTTCAGATATGTTTGATTGTGGTTGGAGCTAAACTCTGCAGGACACAGACCCTCCAGGACCGAACTTGGTGACCCCTGCTCCCAATGCTCTGACTCCAGCTATAGTCCATTCTTTGTGAAGCTCTCCCAAGCATTTGAATTGGCTTTTCTTGACAGTATTCTCAAGCTTGCGCTCATCTCTGTTGTTTGTGCACCTTTTCCTACCCAGTTTCTTCCTTCCAGTAAATTACATTTAATATGCTTTGATACAGCACTCTGTGAAAAGCCACTCTTTCACAGACCTTCTGTGACCCGCTTTGTGAAGGCTTGTTTTGTGGACTATTGCCAAGTAATTGGCAATAAGTTAAAAAGTTCCTCCCAATAATTGTGGTTTCAAAGAGCAAGGTATATCTGAAATTTATACAGTAGGGATGGTCATTTAATAAAACTCAAATATAAATATTGTAATATTTTGAGATACTGGACTTTTGACTATTTAATGAGCCATAAGGTGCAATCAACAAAATTATTATTATTTTTTAAATGTTTAACTTTACATGCAATATGCAAATAAGAGTTAGGGTTAGTTAGGGTTAATCTAGAATATAAGAAATGTGTTTTTTGCCATGATATTAACATTTTTGAGATGCAATTGTTGGATATTACAATATATACTGTCATTTGCTGTTAAAAGCATATTTTTAAACAAACCCAATCCAAGTCCATTCTAAAATTTTATTCAGTCCAGCAGACCCAACATGGAAATACTGTGGGATGAATGGTCCAATTGTTGTAGCTTTTTGAGTTGTGGTGGAGATTCATCGCAGTGTTTTGTTTGTGGTCTATTATGTGGAACATCAACGTAAGTGTAAAGATCACAAGTCAAGGATGAAAAAGGCCCATGCCTGCCTGCTAGCGCACTGTGGTTTTCCATCTCTGGGTATCCAGTGCAGCATCTCCGTTAATGCATTTTCAATATCTCTCATACCCCTCTTATACGGCATAAGAAAAATCTTTCAGGCAGCCAATCATTACCATAATCGATTCATTCACCCATTACTTTTGCTCTGCACCAATGGTCTCAGATGAATGCTGTGAGGGAAGAGGTATTCTTCAGGATCACACCCAACTGTATCAGTTTTTCTGCCTGCATGCTGTTTTGCTATCCCTGCCATTCTCCATTCCTTGTTTCTCTCCAAATGACAAAGGCTATCTGACAGAGAAGAAACATTTTGTTATTGTAAAACAGGCAGGTTGTTATACAAAAGGACGGATTTCTTCACTTGTACTTTAATAACGAGAAAGGCACAGTCAATAAATGGCACTAACAATTCGTTCTGCTTCGCCTGCCGTAATTGAAAAGTAAGTGATGCAGAACTTTGGATGCTTTGCCCTTTCTTCTTTTTTCTCTCCATTTATTTCCTTTCATTTTATGTCACTGTTTGAGTCAGATCTGCCATCAAGTCCTGAGCTGAAAGTGCAGAGATGAGGTTTGCTCCAGGGATAAGACGTGTGCTTACGCTACCGGAGATGAGGACAGATTGCAGGATTCATGAGGCCAACAGACAGAATGTACTTTCTGTCGATCTATTCTGCTAAATGCTACATATGCAAAATGACAGTGATTGTGTCATGAGCTATACGAAAAGTACATCTGAAGACCTCTGGGCTTGACTGGGGCCTGTGATGTGTTGCTGGGCAGAGCGGTGTAACTGATGCACTGTGAGTGGACTTTGCAGAGACGGGCTCAGCGCGCAGCGAAAGGATTATTCTTAATCTAATCTGCCCCTCAATGGTTGGCTTGTCCTGTACTCAGAGACCGCTCCAATAAGACAACCCAGATCCCCTGGCTGATGCGTTCAAGTGGCTCCAGTTCAGGACAGAATGTATCAAATGTGAAATTTGCAACTAAATTCCAAGCTGTTGTGAGCAACTTTCCAGCAAACAGGTCTGGAATTTTATTTGAAGCAATAGTTTGCACAGTCTGTCACACATTTTCATCTCTTCCAAATTTGGACGACTTTCTTTTTTTCAGCAAAATACAAAAGGAATTCTGTTTCAACAGTTTGTTCATCAATGTTTACTTTTTTGTATTTTGCAGGGAACAGGTTTGGAAGGAAATGTGGAAACCCTTCAGGAGTTTTAAAGTCGTCATTGGACTGGTTGAATTATATAGGATTTCCAGGAGACATGTGTCGCGTTTTTTAATGTTCCACCTGAAAACAAAGGCCCCATGATGCCAAACCCCCCCACGAAAGAAGAAAGCCATCATGTTTATAAACTGTGACATTGGATGCTTATCAGGATCAACTAAACACAGGATTTTCAAAAGTATGTTAAATATTTAAAGTCTGTGGCATAGAATCTTTTTACATGCCTGAAACATGATACAGAACAAAACAACCTGTGGTTGTTTGACATGACGGTCAAACGGCTTCATGGACGTGCCTTGGCCAATGAACACTACCATGGATTACAGACCATTAGCCATCAATCTGAAGGTCTGGCGAGACTAATGTGACCTTAGCATTATACTTTGAAACACAGTGAACCCGAAAAGTGAAAAAAAAAAATCTATTTCAAAGCACCTCTTTAAAAAACAGACTGGATGTTAGGGTTGGGTCGGTAGACGATACCATCGTCCATTGCTGATGGCCGATAGACATCATGATGCTGAGCCTCGTGATCCTCCGCCCCGCCGCAGCAGCAGCAGCAGCAGCACCAAGCTCGTGAAAAATACACTTCATCTATGGCGGCAAATCTATGCCATTAATAAGAGAGCATGCGATCATTCCTGTGCTCGATCCTCTCTCACCTGCACACGAACACTGTTATTTTTGTCTGTCGAGGGGCGGGGCTTGGTGCTTTAATTACAACTAAACCCCCCCCCAACCGCCACTTACAAAGACGATATAATCGTCCATCGCAATGTTTCACATTAGACATTGTAAAATTGGTCAACATTGCCTAACCCTACTGGATGTGAGAATTCATAGAAGAAAAACTAGAAAGAGATTCATTCACAGTACAGTGGAATAATTCACTGACTATCATGTTAAATCAGCTTTGTCATAACTGCGGTGTCATTTGTACACTTTCACAAAGGAAAAAGTCTAAAAGCAGAGCATGATACTAAAGGTCATGGGTTCGATTTCGAGGAAACTGATTAAAAATAAATCACATTACAATGTTTTTATGATGGATAAAACTAGAGCATGACAGAAAATTTGTCAAAGTGACTGATAATGATTATTTGTAGCAGCTCACACAGTGTTCTCCTCATCATTTATAGTCCAGTGCATTTCATATCGTTCTTATAAATAAAAAAATACCACATAGAGGCAAAACGAAAACTAAATATGTCATCAAGACATTCAACACAAGGACCAGGCCAAGAGCTGATGGGAGACAATCATGTCATTTTGAATTTTAGCACACGAGCGAAACCTCTCACACAGAACTCATGCAAACAGATCAAATAACACTGCGGCTTGGCCCAACGCTCTCTCACACGCAGTTATCAAACAATGAGCTCTCGAACTAAGTGTCTGCTCCCCCTCCACCTCTAAACACACACTTAGACTGGTGATGGCACCTCATAAACTGTTTGGCAGTGTCGACATTATCAGCAGCTCAGAGTCAGACATCATGTCCCTCCAATTAGAGCTTCACAGCTCCCCTCATTCATCTTTATTGGTGATACATTAGCCACCATTAAATAAAAGACATGGGATAATCTCCATAATGATGTGGATGATGAAGCCGAGTGTCGGAGAGGGAGGTAGGAGCTCTGTGACTAGAATAGGAAAGAGGGTGGGTGTCGGGCGAGATGATGGCGGTGGGCATGTTTTGGGTTGGTGCCCGGGAGAGGATGAGGATGGGATGAAGGTGGACAGGGATGGACATGAGGAGCTGTGACAGAAGCGTTAGCCGGGAACACATTAGCCATTAGCACGCAGCCAATCAAAACAGAGCACCTGTGCCAATCGGGGAGACGGACAGACGCTTGTCCAGGTGCGCGTGTGTACACGAGCGTCGGTGCTGGCTGGCTAAGTATAGAACCAGAAGGCAAGCTCCAAACCTGAAGTTTTTTGCCAGAATCTGTGAAGCACAGAGGGGGACAGCAGGGATCATTTAGAGAACATTAGAAATATGGTTTAAAATAAAGGCTCCCGCATATTCGGGGAAAAAGTCGCAGCGTTTCGAGTTCGGGAAAAGTTGGCGGCAATGGCATCTTCTATTGACCGGCGACTTAAAAGGCAATGATCTCTTCTTGTTTAATTGAACTGCCCTTAATTACGTTACTTTATTTTGTCCTTTAATTAGTGCCTCATGAATAATTGATTGGCCGTGAAGTCATCAGTCGGGCAATAAAAAAAGTGATAGCGCGTGAAATGAACAGTAGCCCTGAAACGGAGCTCTGCACGGCGCTGCCCTGAGACAGACTTCAAAACTGACAGGCCGAGCAGACGCAAACTATATTGTATAACCACTCCTCAATCCCTTCATCAAATATTTACAGGGGTATCATTGCCAGCACGGTGTCCCGCTGAGCATTCTCCTAGTGGCGGCAGGGGGGACATTGATCTTCCTTTTAAAGAACAAACGAGATGTTTCTTATACTTTGGCCCTGTTCGGTGTGCTTCATCTGGATTTCTCTGGGGCGTACGCTATCGATCTGGCCGGGTCAAGAATCTGCATCGCCTCTCAAACCTCCAAATATGATCTCTGGGTTGCATTAATATGAAAGACTAGACGGCGCTTTTCCCCTTCGTCCTGGATAATGTCAGACTCGCACTGCGCGGACACTTAATTTGTCCTCATTGTGCGCAGACTATAAACTGTGAATATTTGATTGCTTGATCCATCTGTATGATAAAGACACGCCAAAAAGAAGTCATAAAGGGTTCACTGGCAAAGATGACCATATATAATCATTATGCTTTTGTCAAATAGATATAGATTGTCAGATTGGAATCTGAGGCTAGCATTTCATATTTATATAGAGCAAAATTACAGAAAAGAGATGAAAATAAGTCATCAGGAGTATTCTGGCATAAAATACTAAATGAAGAAACATCTACAGTTTCTGTGAAGGAAGTCTCAAAGATTTTTACCCCTTTAAATACACTTGTTAAAAAGTGGTATATAATTACCTAAAATTTCTTAAAAAGAAATTACCTAAAAAGTCTTAATCTAATTTAAATTTTTTGCAGACTAACTTTTACTTCCAAATCTTAAGTAAATAGCACTAAAAACAAAATGGTAATACAAATGTAAAACTTTTTCAAAGACACTTTAGACAGGTCAATTATATGAAGAGCTGATTGTACAATGTTCAATCAGTTAACCACACAAAACACAATAGCACTAATTATTTTTGTGCTACAATAACAGAAATTATTAGTAGAAAATGAACTCAAGATTGCTTGACAACAGCATCAACATAAGCAACAGTACGTATAACCCTAGCAAACTGTGAGAAATGCAACCATAATAATTATTCATGCCCCAGTGCTTGCTGGGAACACTTGTTTGTAAAGTTGATAAGATTTTACGTTTCAGAATTTAAAATTATTTTGATAAGATGCAAAATTGCAATGGGAATTTGTGTTCAAATGAAATTAATTTAAGCCCTTAATTTGGGTTTAACAAAGGCTTATTTTCAATTTGGATCAATAGACAGATAAATGCTTCTATATATTCTAATATTTTCTTACGATCAAAAATATAGAAATATAAGATAAGTATATAAGTAAATATAAGGTACAGTTCAAACATGTGTGTGTTTGTAGATGTGAATAGATAGATGATCAATAACTCAATATTATAGGCAGTGACATTGCTCATTTGCTGTTTGATAAGACATCTGATAACAAGAAGGCCCCACACTCTCACAGCATGACATCACACTTCAGGAGCAATTCTTGTCATCCTGGTTCTCATCCACTCTTAAGCAGTCTCAGCTCTTCAGCCCTAATGAGAAGTGACATAATGTTTACCAAGAGTAGCTAATTTCTTGTCTAGATTTACAAGGTGTGCTAATATGACAGTGGTAAAATCAAGGCCTATAGTTGGCCATCACTGTGCGCTAACGTTTGAGTGTGCGTGGGTGGATCCGATAACAGGGCAGCGGCAGGTGGAGCGTGAGAGCGAACCGCTCTTTGTTGAGCCGACACAAACATAAACACACACCAACGCATGCCACCATTTCACCAGGAAAGGAATTAATGAATTGACCCTGCAAACGAGGCCTGGCGGTAACCAGGTAACCACATCAAGTCTCTTCTCAAGCTAGCAGTCGAGAACGAATAGAAGAAATCAGAAGAGAAGGAGCGGGGGTAGTTCAGCGAGAGTGGCAATGAAGTCTCACAGGATTATCCCTGTTTCTTTCTCTCAATCACTGTTTCTTTGTCCCCTTCTGACCGTGTAGGTTCCTTATCTCAAATAACCTCTATTATTCGCTCTCTATCAGCAAACCAGTGGCCATTGTTTAAAAAGTCAATGTGAACTGTTGTTTGTCACACATTTTGCTACCTAAAACTGATGTATTTCCGAATGAAACAGTATTTGAGACAAAAATATGTAAAACTGCAATCCAACTTTGGGGTTTGGAAAAGACTTATAAATGTTTTTGAAAGAAGTCTTAAAGGAATAGTTCAGCCCAAAATGAAAATTCTGTCCTTATTTACCCTAAAGTATTTCCAAACCTGTATGAATTTGTTCTACCGTATTGGGTCACCATTGACTACCATAGTATTTTTTTCTATTATGGAAGTCAATAGTGACCGAAACAGCCAAAAATATCTTCCTTTGTGTTCGGTAGAACAAATTCATACAGATTTGGAACTACCTTAGGGTGAGTAAATGATGGCAGAATTAAACTTTTTGGGTGAATTATTCCTTTAACTAGGGCTGCATTTATTTGAGAAAAAGCACAGTAGTATTGTGAAATATTATTGCAAATTAAAATAGCAGTGTTCTTTTAATACTGTATATTTTATATTGTAATTTATTCCTGCGATGCAAAGTTGAATTTTCAGCATCATCACTCAATACTTCTTCAAATAACATAAAATATCAGTTTTCTACATGAAAATGTCTACACATCAATGGTACATACCTGAACACTTTATTTTAAATTAAAGTAAAGATACATTTTCATTAGACATAAGGCTCCAAGCGTGTTTTCCTTAGTGCCAGTCACATGCAGTGCTTCACTGTAAATCTATAAGGCCATTTTACTGTTTGCACTGCCCTATAGTCCCATCATATATTTATTTGCGTCTCAAGTTGAACCCTGCCTTCTGTATTTAATGATTGGCTGAGCTCTCAAATTCATGGGTCTTTGCAACAACGACCTACGTTGTTTTGAAACATAAGTGCACAAACAGTGTGCCTTTTTGTTTAATGTCGAAATGTAAATGGAATTATTTAGCTTGATTAAATTAAGGGCCAGATTTACTAACAGCATGCATTGGCTTTAAAATAGCATTGTCAGGATTTACTCGAGATGCACAGTGTAAAAATAGTGCTGAAAAAGCATGGACAGTTATTTTTTGCACCTGAACTCATTGAATATGAATTTGTATTGGTGATGTATTGGTGGAGAATATTACAATGAATCTCGCAATGCGATTTGCTAGTGTTTGCATGTCAATTTTTATTGGTATTTGTGCCCTCCACCAAAAACCACGTCTGGTAATTTGTTCTGCTCTTGGTAGATTCTGCTGGTCATTATGTCCGTAGTTTTCCCCTCCCATCTGTGCGTTTTTAGTAAAATTTCCTAAGTATCATAACTTCTTAGTATTATTTTATGAAGCACCTTATAGGAGCAACAAATAAAAACATATCTCAATACACCCTTTGTCACTGATGAGTTATTTCCCGCCACTGCAAGAAATAACAAAAGGTCCTCCGACCTGAAATCGCACTCTTTTTTTTTCCCCCTTATGGATCTGATGCACTTGGCAACAGCAGTGGCCCTGGTGACTACGAAACAGTCATCGCTGTCTAGTCTGTCACCGCAGAAAGGCTGCTAAAACACTATTTACATTTTCCCACATATCTCCCCTTTTCTCGTGCAAACAAACACGCATACGTGCAAAAGGCAAGCCGTGAAAAGAGAAAGACAAGTTAATAGCAAACAGCACACTGCATTTTCATTTAGTATCTTTAGCGTGTTGTTTTGTTTTTCACACGGCGAACAGAAAAACCCATGGCTGATTATGTGAAGAAGGCGTGAAATTGTGATATTTGCATGGCTGGGGATATTAACTAGAGGCATTAGTTGTTGAAAAGCTTCAAGGCTGGGCTCCAGACATGTTTTTAAATAATGGTTTAATGATGCATATTTTACAAATATTTTCCAAGCCAGACTAGCGGCATGCACCCTCTCTCTCTTTCTCTCTCTCTCTCTCCTCCAGACTACATTAACGCTCTTATTCTTTCTTCATTAACAGGCTCACAGCCCTTTCGCTATGCTCCTTTGTGTGCATTTGGAAAAAATCAACTGGAAAATAGACAGCATGAGGCAGCCGAACAGACGTTTTGGTTTCTCTATCTCTGTGTGGACTCTACCAACCGCTGTTCATTATTATTTTATTTTATTCATTGTATTTGCTTTTAACCACCTTCCGTCACTCAGTCACTGATCTGGATGTTAAGACGAAATGTCCACAGAGAAGTTTAAATGGGTTATGATCATTCCCCATCTCTCTTGCTTTACTTTGCACTACATCTTCTCCTCTCTATCTCTCTGTGCCAAGCCTGGTCCCTCTGCTCCATTAAAGGCAGATCTCACTGGTGCAGGTATTGGCCGCTGAGAGGTGCAGCTGTCCAAGTTGCCGCTTTGGCCGAGAGATGCTGTGGCCAGACACAAAAGCACAAACATCAGGGTGTCTGGCCACACGGCCCCAGTCCAGAGACCATCAGGCTTAGACCTGTTTTACTGCTGGATGCCATACAGACACCATCACAGAAACGGCCAAGAAAACACTCAGGGACACATTTGCTCAGGCTGGGCGGGGGAACAGGCTGGGAATGCGTTTTAAACATTTATATCAGAGGGCCATTGAGGCCAGTCACAGCAAAAGAAGGGATTCATTGAATGTGTGACATTCTTGCGCATTAGGCCGAACGCGTAAAAAACAATCATTGTAATGCAAAAGGCTTTGACTGCTTTACTGCTGAAAAAAGTTACAAATTCATACACTCAAAAGTTTGGGATCAGTAAGATTTTTTAAGGTTTTTAAAAGAAGTCTCTTATGCTCATCAAGTCTGTATTCGTTTAAAAAAACAGTTAATTAAAAAAAAGTTTATTTCTGTGATGGAAAGACGAATTTTCATCAGTCACATGATCCTTTATTAATTATTGTAATTTGCTGATTTGTTATTGTGCTGCTTAATTAATTATTATTATAATTTTTTTGTAACCTGTGATATATTTTCAGGATTCTTTGAAGAATAAAAATTTAAATTAAAACACAATTTGTAAAAAAATAGAAGACAATTGTCACTATTTAACATCCATGCTGAATATAAGTATTAATTTCTTTCAGTTAAGAAAGGAATGGTTGTACTGAGCACAAACTTTAGAAATGTAGTGTATACAGTATTGTTACAAATGATTTGTTATTGATTTTCTATATTGTTTTTTTTTGCATAATTTTTTGAATAAATTCAGTCTGATTTTGCTCCTACACACACACACACACACAGACACACACTACATATGTGTATGTATCTTATACATACATTTTATATGTGTGTGTGTGTGTGTATATATATATATATATATATTGGATATATATGGATTATGGATAGAGTATAATTGTAATTAATAAAAGTTTATATCATAATTTATTTTCATACTTTGAGCTGTCAGTCAATAAAGGAGCAGCTGAACAGAACAACAGTATTAAACGCTGTTTTTCTCAGATTGAGGACCTTTACAGGCTCTCATTACAGAGATGATTTACATATATCCACAGATGAAGACATGTGTGAGTGTGTGTGTCTAGCACAGAACAAGAGCTCACAGCGTTTAAGGAGATCTGAAGGTTGTCTAATATCTGTTCTCAGAGCAGTGAGCTTGCACATCTCTCCAAGTCTCATGAATGTAATTGACCTTTTTTTCTGTAGCGCAGCTGAGATGGTGGCCATGGGGGGGCAGTGACACAGAGACTAAACACCAGCCAAGCAAAGTTAATTGTCCAGCTGAACAATAACACAACAGAGACTGCAGATATGAAAAGGGCATTAAAATCAATAGATCGACAATAGCCTTTCCGAAAAGATGGCTGAACTCAATTTTCTGGCCACGGACACCCTCTAAGCTCCACACACATAGCAACCCCCCTTTAAGACCCCCACAACCCCAAGTCTATGCAGTGCCCAGACCTCTTCAATCGACAGAGAGATTTTTATGTTTGCAATGCTTCTTTTTCTTGGTCTTCATTTTTACTTCTTTTTCTTTTCAGTAACTTATATTTATATACTGTAAAATTATTTATATATAGGGACCAATTAACAATTCGATTCAATTATCTTTATTCATTTCTATTTTATTCACATATATTATATATCTAGCAATATCTATATTATTTTCTATTTAAATATATTTAAAATACAAATAAAAAATCTTTAAAACAGCTACAGCTTTACTGTGTCATAATGCATTTTAGTTCTAAATTTCCCTTTGATAATGTTTCAGTATTTGGTAAGCCTGCAGTAATGTCATAATTACTTATAAATAATGAATTGCGATTTGTCTATATTCTTGTATTAATCTGCATACTGAATTGTTATTGGTCTATTTTCTTGCATATATTTAACCATTTAGCTGCCTTTCCGCTGGGAAAAAAAGTAGTTTATTTTGGTGCACAGCTGACAGAACACAAGACACATACGGAGTGTCATAATGGTTATGAAAATCATTAGGGCCGAAGTATATTTTGGCCTTTAAGCTGGTGCAGCATTTGCTGTAGACAAGTTTGATTAGGTATTCGGCCCGACTTTTCTACTTTTCTAAAGCTTTTTGCAAAAAACCCTTATCCTGCTTTTTAGGAAAGGAATACTTGTGTAATTTGTTTTTTATTTATACTACTTTACATTTTTTTGTTATTTATTGTTAATTAAAGTACTTGCCTGTTAGTTTGTGGCCAATTTTTTTTTACAGTGTTCACATGTTGTTTATTACTGCATGTAATTCATTAAAATAGTTTAATTTCAAAAAGTTGATTACAAAATGCACCTACAATTTTTTGGAATGTTTTTGTTAATATATTTTATCATTGAGGATTTATTTTTTAAAAAGTCTAAAAATCTTGTCTCGTCTCGTTCTCGTGAACCCAGTGTCTCGTCTCGTGGGATAAGTGTCACGTCACACCCCTATACATTAGTTTTTTCTTCCAATCTAGCCCTTCTATTAAAGTAAACTTCACCAGTTCTTTAAATACCTACCCAGCACAAGTATTTCCTTCAAATATAGCCCTTTCATCCTAGAATTCCTTCATCCCTTTTTTCCCCACCATGTACGTAGTGTTTATTTTGCGTTCTGCATTGTGATGAGAACGGTGGGCGAGGCTAATCATTCTTTAGCTGTTCTGGCCTTAGAAAGGTCAGCTGTTTGAAATGTCAGGCTTCAATGGAGCCAGATTCACATCGTGCTGCTCAAGTGTCCAATTAAAGAGGGTCTGGCAGGGGCTGAGTGGGAAGCACTCTTCACACAGGAGAGCTAATGAGGGGGCCAGGGCACCGAGACCCCCTCGGCACTGATCTACAGGGCCTCAAGCAGAGCGGCAGGTTCCGACACTCGGTGTACTCCAAAAAAGACCTCCAAGGGCAACGGGAAGGACACGGCTTGATCTCATTAAGGGTTATGGATACATGTATGTTAATTTTTATCATCCCTCTCTCACATATACTCACACCTGTGTAATAGGTGGATAGGTCGGCACATCCTGTTGCTGTATCTGCCTCTGTCATCTAAGAAATGCAAGCTGCTTTCCATATAGCAAGAAAACAAGTTTCCGTCACACTCTGCATGGACAAACACAGGTCAGAGGTCAGCGCAGTCATATATACACTTTCCATACAGAATCCTAATAAGCTGTGGGCTTATAGAGGAAGACAGGGACCAATGAGCTCATTTACACAGCGATTCTTCATTTACAGCAACTAAAATACCCTGTTCACCTCATCAATAAGTCATTAGGCCCATCTGTAGCCCAGTGATCTAATACTGGTTTAGTAGTTGTTCTTTCAACGGTTAGTTTTAATAACTGCATCCTGGGAGTTCTAGATCAGCAAAAAGCGCAACGGCTCTCCAGAGACCCTCTGCAGTCTGCTTGTGCACAATTGTGGAGTTTTTATGGAGAAAAAGTAGATTTTACTGCACGCTGAAATCAGCAAAATTACCCTCCCAAAATGGCAAGGGCTACAGAGTGAGAGGGGGAAAAAAGTCACTTTCATTATATAAGCCGAAACGAGGTAAGCTAAAAACCATGTTGCACTGTGCATGTCTTTTGTGAAGTTGTGAAGGTCAGCGGTACAGTCTTGTGTGGCTTTGGGTAACAGATGCTGAGCAAAGCTGGGAAAATTAGCTTACTCCACGTGCCTTACATAAACATTATTTTAATCAAAGTGTATTAGAGCAGCCAGATATTTTAGACATATGGGGGCTGCATCCTTCCTGGCTACCCCATCTGTCCTTCCCAGAGCTCTGAATGCAGTTTCAGCTTTCACCCAGATGCATTGACAAAACATTCAGCTTCCCATAGAGATGCAGAAACGCAGGCTGTACCCGCTGCTCTGGGACAGGCACGCCCGGGGTGCTACAACAAACTCACGGAAATGCTGACACATAGTGGGAAAAGGCCTCTTTTGCAGGTTTTTGCTCTTGGGGTGCAGCTGATGCTTGTTGTGAAAAGTAAGAGAAGTCACAAAGCCCTCACGTATTGTAACATTGTAGCCATGTAAGTATTCAGTGTTGTTGCGTGGTGTGCTGTGCAGTGAATGACAAACACGCATGCACACAAACCAAAATGTGCATACTCACCGGGGTTGGTGATGGTCAGAAGATCCAGCCTTCGTTGTTGCTAAAAAAGAAACAAAGACGCATCAGAGGTCTTCTGTCAGAAAGATGAAACAGATTTTTTCCTTTTTTGCTCAGAAATCAGTTTGCGCTGTCTGCCTGTTAAGCACATTTTGCTCTCTAGCTCTCTCTGGAGAGATAAAAGTGTGTCATGCATTTTACATCAATTTTATGTAAATATATGTACATATACAGAGCATATATATCACTCTCGTTCTAATCTTACACTTTTATTTAGGCCTATTCGCAGCAAAAATATAAATCAATACTATTTATTTCTATGGATATGTTTGTTGTAGACAGCAAAGGGTAGATTTTTAGCAATAACATATAAATCTTTCAAGTCTTACATTGAGCTCAGAGGTAAAAATGTAAACCTCCCAGTTAAAAAGTATATCGCCAAGAATTGACCAACCAATCAGAAAACCTATTCTAATTATGAGATAACAAGCATCAAAGTTTGATTTCAACCAGTAATTTCACCAAATCTTTCACATGGTCTTACCTAAGCATTATTAAAGTGCTCCTATTATGGATTTTTTGAACATGACCTTTCATGCAAAGTGTAACACATCTCTAAGTGAAACAAAACATCCTAACCAAGTTTTAAATCTGAAAGTGCACAGTGTTAAAAGTTATTGTCTCTTAAAAGAAAGAATCAGCTCTGAATCATTGCAATGAATCGCTTCTAAAAAGAATCCCAAGGCATTTCATGTTGATATCAACACTGGTATTTTCACATTGGTCTAAATGAAAATGCAAATTCATTCTTTGCCACTAGGTGCTGCTTAACGCTGTACGCAAAGCAGCACTACCTGCTATTTTCAGGTGGAAAATTGTAAATCACCAAAAAATGACTTTAGCTGTGATTTCACAGCCAGGGTCACATACATGTATATATATATGTATATAGCTTGTGTTCTTTTGTTCGTCTCTGTTTTTGTCTTTCTGGCCTGCTATGATACTTTTTTTACTCCAATACTGGGGTGTGTGATTGTGTACATTCATTGCGTTTTGTAAGTTATGTATTCATGTGCTGCAGTAGATGCGGGTCGTTTCCTGGAGAGAGGGCGTGACAGAGGCTACAGCAATCCACACAGGTCACACTCTCAGATCGATAAGTGCCCAATCAAAGACTGATGGCGTCCTTAATGGCGCGCTGCAGTGTGAGGCGGACACACATAACACACACACTGTTAGGCCTGACAGCTCAAGAGCTGTACTTTAACACTCTTGTGGTAACAGTACTGCAGGTCCTTCTACATGAGAGCCACTACACGCATAGTAGAGCAGAGAGCATACACTGATATCATTCACTCACACACACACACACACACACACACACACACACACAGCTCTACTTTTCAGTGTCTGGTCATTTCCTGACGATTAGCAATTATCCAGTGAAGCCACAGGGCTTTAACTTGGTTTTGAATTCATAAAATGAAGTCTGAAAATATGAAAAGAGAGTCAGTGAATCAGTTTTAATAAACAGTGAGTGTGTTTGTAATGTATGTGAAGTTTGTTGTGTTATGCATTTTGCTTGTTAGTAATACGCATTTACAATAGCATTACATCTTTTACTGGAGCCATTTGACTTATATATGATGTGTATTTTCTATCTGCTAACAATAATTTGAAAACGGAATAATTTATGCATAAAATATGCTGGCACCTGTCAAAAAACTATGTGTTAATGTGTTGTTTATGCGATAATTGGAAAATATGAGTCGTGACTCATAGGTGCTAACTCACTGAGCATTTTCTTTTGCAAACTAATAAAAAGCTCTTTGAAAGTGTGCATACAGTGTAATATAATACTGGCTGACGTTAAAGAGTAATTGTATAAGGTTTTGTTTTGACAAACCCCTGGAATGATGTCTATTGTTTTATTTTCCAATTCGCCCCCTGCTGGTGAATAAGACAAATACGACACAATTCAGCTCATTTTCTGAGCAGATACTAAGAACAGGGAAAGTAAAACTGAAAGAGTTGCACTGCATTACATACTGCATTACTAGGATGGGGCTATCATCAATATGTGCCACCCAATGCTTTTTCGCCTTCCCACCTGGGCCCAAGCCGTGCAACTCCTCGGCCGCTCAAGTTTTAAAGAGGGTGGTTATCAATCGACTCCTCCGAGCCTTGCCACCCAGAAATGTGAAATCCCGCCACCACACTCAAACTAGTGGAAGTGATTGAGCTGGAGGAAGCAGCGCATCGGATAGATCTGGGAGAGAGAATGCCACTATTCCGCCGGGTGGTGGCACAGGAACAACACGTGCTGGAGGGCATCTCACGACCAGTCAGTAGGGTGGCGGGCCCCGGTCCTAGAGATCAATCGATGCCCACCGAAGTCTTGTCTCATCCCCCAAAGTCCCCCAAAGTCGAAGGCGGGGAGACGCCTACACTTAGCCCTCTGCACCTTTGTTAAGCACCTAACTTGTTAATAAATCCACCCTCTGGGGCTTTTTTTGAGCTCTCCAAGTCATTTGTTCATTCTCGCCCATCACAATACATTAATACTTACGATCATTTCAATAATAAGGTGAATAAATAAATAAAAGGTTTGTGTCACATTTTAATCACTAGTTAACTTGCAATATACATATGTGCATACATTTACATATCAAAGTCATGGGGTCAGAAAGTCAATATTACTGCTCTAATACGTTGTTGTCTACTGCCTACATAGACTGCATCTTAAGTGAAACAACCATACAAATATCACTCCTCTCCCAAAGTGCACAAGTTTTACAAATGATACAGTATGTGTGTTTATAAACTACAAGCATACAGTAAAAATAGTGTGAAAAATATTGAATTCATTGCTGCCTTAAAGTTGGGCCAAAATTTGTTATCTTACAAGGTTCAGGTTCTTCCCATCAGACCCATATCTATGATGCCTTAAAATGCTTTCTAAGTAGGCAGCTCACTTAGTTTTAAAATAGCTAATGTTAGTCTTTATTAAATGATCCATGACAGAGAGCAGCAACACTAAAATCCCTTCTTTTCCCCAGAGCCTGAGACAAGAGGAGTTTAATTATTTGGTATTGGTCTTGCACTATTACCACCTGGAAAGCAGGCAGATATAGGCATTTTATTTATAAAGGAGATGGTTTGTGCTGAACCACGCGCTTACACAATGCAACTATATAGTGCTACCTCTGGATGCAATTCAGTCTATGTGAATACTGCCGTTGACAGTTCAAACCAGTTGAGAGCTTCCTTTCTTCTCTGCCAATTAGAGGCTCTGAAAAAGGCCAGTTGCTCCATTCCTTTGATCTGACCTTTGTTAGTTTTGCTTGGCCTTGTAGGTATCCAGATCCAGCATTTCAGACGAAAGTAGCAAGTGGAAACAGCCAGTGGCTTCTGCAATGTATCTGTCTGTCTATTGACATGAGCCTTCACCTCACAAATATCACTCCTAGTCTTGTACTTCCATGTACTTGAATTCCATCAGTTACAGCTAAAGGCACATTCCTTCATGCTAATTTTGTGAATTGACAGCTGACTTCTGATTTCCTATGATAAATCTATTAAGAAATGGAGACCAAGCTCAAAACTCTTTATTGATAGAGGTTTTGTTTACATACAATAATCTGTTTTTAATCCAACTGATAGCTTAGTCAGAACGAAAAGCCTTTTTGTAAACACCTCTATTGATCCAATTAGGCACGATCCATATTGTTGCTGTGGATTTGAACATTTAGAGATTTTCTTCTAAAGTCCACAAGGCAATAGGTGCACATCAGCTGATATTTTCTTCAGATTACGCAGTTTTGTGTAAAATATAAGCAGTACAAGTGTCACAGTCTACATGGATAAGGTACTTAGTGTTTTCCAGAAAGGAAACGGAAAGACAGAGCCATGCAGAGAAAGAGAGAGATAGAAAGAGAGACAGAGAGACAGACAGAGAGAGAATCACATTAGGAGAGGCAATCCTAGGCATGAAAATAGGATTGTATTAATCTTTATCAAAGGGTGCCAAGGAATCCCCTCAGAACAGTGCCAGTCTGCATAGGAGTGCACAGTGGGTGTCCCGGGCCGAGTCAAAAGGCTTTCTATATTCTGAATGGAACACAATATCTATTCTATTTCAACGCCAATGCCACAGGTGAACGAGACGGGAAGACGAATGGTGACTGGTGCTGAACGTCAGAGATCTAGGAGACCGGGGCTCAGACACAGGCCATGACACTCGGGAGGCCTGCTCACCTCAACAGATGCTGGGGTGAGAGCCCTTCACCCTATGTCAAAAAACCAAATGCACTCTGTCCAATTACCAGAGCCAAACCAAGACCTCTAAAAAAAAAACAAAAAAACAAACATGTTCATCTAAATGTGGAAGCATTGTAAAGAGATCTATTGTATTCATATTTTCATATAGAGCTAAATATAACTACAGACTGTTGCTAAAAAAAATACACACACACACACACATATATATATATATATTTATAGATTAGTGGGGGGCCGTTATCGGCGTTAACGCAGCACAAGAAGAAGCAAACTAAAATGCATTACTATCTTTATCTTACATTCTAAATATCTAAATATGAAAAGCGCTTTAATTATGTATTTTTGCATGTCCATTCTAAACGCATGTTTATTAAAGCCCATATATCTCACTAACAAGAAACTTTGCTTCTAACCACAAGTCCAAAGCTGTAGTTCTAACCATGTACGTTTGTGACGTTGATTGCGAATGTTTGTTTAAACTATGCTTTCAGGAAACACAGAATCTTTGAACTATGCTGGTAATGACGGAACCATATTAGGTTAACCATGCTTTTGGAAAACGCACACGCACACTGATTGATTACAATTAGTATAATCACAAATACCATGGTGGAGCTATATGGCTAGTGCTGAAAATGTGTGGTTACTTTAGTTCAGCTATTATGGTTTCTATTTGTAGTAAACCTATGTTTAATTTTGATAATTAAAACATATGTAACCGAGTGCAGAAATGAACGTGAGTAATCTTACCTGATACTGATGTTACAACAGTCAGTCTTAACAGTTTATTCTATATATCAAAATATATTAAACGTGCATGCAGTAAGAGCATCTACAGCATATTGCTTTGGCTAAAACACAAGGAAACGCGTTGTGAAAAATAATATCACAGACATTGCATTTAGACTCTAGAATTATCACAGAGGTTGTGAGAGAAAAACAGACATGACAGATTCGGATGGGATTAAAATCACCAAGTACTTCTGTGAAACAAAACATTCTCTAACGACCCCATGTAAAACTAGTCCAGTACGAATAGGGCTTTACTTTTAGTAATTATTTAGGTAGCACACATATTCTGAATGCCTTTGGCAGAATTCAAATGAGCCAT